>JADRCH010000125.1:636733-654077 GCA_019843965.1 Rhynchomys soricoides
GGTGGTGGTGGTGGTGGTGGAGGTGGAGGTGGAGGTGGAAGAGGTGGTATGTGTGTGAGTATTTTCGTCTCATTTGGTAAGATAGTGAGGATGCTTGCATTTTCTTAAGGAAGAGGAGGGAGCTCCCCAGGAGCCTTCTGTGTTATTTCCCATCACTGTGCTGTGTCTTGAATGCCAAGTGTGTTCTTCTTTTCCATTATCTGCATTTTTCCTGTAAATGTATAGACTCGTGATTCCTGTCACAATACTTTATACTGATTATTATGGATTATGGTTTCTTTTTAAAGGATTCCATGTCCCTGTTGATAACTATATATATATATATATATATATATATATATATATATATATATATATATATGTTGGATCTTTAAAAAGAAGCAAATGATGTTCACCACATGGACATATACAAGTTCAGAAATGTAATATAGTCACAATATTGCTATTTGTACTCATGTACACAAAAATTGTGAATAGGAAAACTCAGATAATGATCATAATTACATAAAATTATTATTTCCTGGTTAAATCACTATTATCAGATGTAACTTTTAACCAAGAAATTAACAAAGGTAAAATTAATAAGACTAGGCTGATGTGATAAAATGTAGACAGTAGAGTAGAGAAAAAGTAAAGCACAGAAGATGATTCTTCAGGAAACCATTTTGGAGAAGGATTATTTTCATCTTGCATTAAACCCTGTCTCTGGGTGGGCAGGAGCTGGTCTGCATACAGTACCAGTCCCTGTAGACTTTTAGAGTGCTTTGTTTAGGTGTCCCAGGTTTCCTTGAAGTGGAGGTGGAAGGAGGCAGACACTCAGGAAGCAGAACGATTTGGGCACACATTCAGCTAATGAAGATGCAAAAATTGGAACAGCTGGATTGACCTTCTCTCGGAGTGTCTTTAGTGCTTTTAAATATCTATTTACCACAAAGAAAATAAAACCATCCCATTTCTAGACAGGGGATGGTGTTAGGTGGGAGTAAATGTAACTGGCCAAATATTCCCCAGCATTGTTTCCCTTACTGAAGTTATTACTGTCCTAACCTTTTGCCTTCAGACTGTGTGTTGATATGGGCCTCATGTTTTCATTTATCTGTTACTCTTTGTAAGTGTTGGAACTTTAGCTTGGGAATGATACATCACAACCACAGATTTCCCTTTGGCTTTTGTCTTTATGTGTGTTTCCCATTCTAAAATGTAAGCGTACAAAAAATTTCAATGAAAGTGGCCTTACTTTGCTAAAGAATATAAACTGTGACTGCTGGAAAGATCTAGTCTACTGGAAAGAAAACAGTAAAGCCAATCAGGGAGCCAAGAACAAAACCAAAATCAACATAAGTCTTCAAAATTTTCCACTTCGTGATTTAAATTGTAAGAAAAATTTTTACCTATTCTCCTTGAACTAACCCACTATTGTTTTTTGAAGAGAAAAATTCCCCCAAAAGCTTATGTGTCTGAATACTTGGTCTACTTGGTGGCATAGTTTAAGAACATTGTGGACTATCGTGGGAGAGGAGTTTTGCTGGAAGTGTATTACTAGAGTTGGAAGGATTTGAAAGTTTATAGCCCAACATCACTTCCTGTTTTCTTTCTGCTTCCTATGCAGAAGAAACATAATTGGCCAGCCTCAGGCTCCTGCTGCCATGCCTGCTCTGCCATGATGGACTGTGTCTTCTCTGAAACTGTAAAGTAAAACAAACTTTTACCCACTTATGTGGCTTTTGCCAAAGTGTTTGTCATAGTATCAGAAAAGTAGCTAAAACACCCACCAAGAGCTAAAACTTTTCCAAGACTAAAGTCTTACTGGCAATTTAGCTTTTAAACCCAGAAGGCTTTCTATGGGATGTATGGAAGAATTACATCCTTCCTGTAGGGGTGTGTGGAAGAGCTCAGGTGTTCCTTTACACAGTTTCATCTGCTTGCTTCAGGAGTTGACAAACACAACCTTACTGTGTAGGCAGACCAGCTTATCTAAATTGCAGGCATCCCCCAGCCCTTCCTTTCCCCTCCTGCAATAGCAGTGCATATAATTTTGGCCCCATGTGCTTAGCTGAGTCCTATACTAATGTTTGATTGTTTTATGATTTCCAGGCAGGCTTATGTTCAAGCTATGTTAGATGCTTTGGACGGTACTAGTGAGTAGGTTTGTTGTGACATTTCCATCCTCATAGCCTTCCTTGGTCTACCTTCCCCACCCTTTCCATTTCCTTCTCAAAACCCCTGATGGTCACCCTTCTATTTCCTGTCCCTTTTCTTTTTCTAATTTCCCACACTTTAAGAAAATAACAATAATTTTATATTTTGATTATTGTGAATGGGGCTTAGAACTTTACTGAGTACCATATCTGGAAAAAAAGAACAGTACAGTGTGGACTCCAGAGCATATTCTAGTAAAGTATATGTCACTCCTTGCTACAGTCCCAGTTCATCGTGATAAATTTCATCTGGCAAGTGACAAGGTAAAGTCCTAGCCTTTGCTGTCTTCAGCAAGCACTCTAAAGTAAAGCTGTGGGGGGGGGGGTGTACAAGTGTTTGTATATATCTGTGTAGATATGTGTTCAGGTAAGTGCAGATATATATATATATATATAATGTGTGTGTGTGTAGAGGTGTGTGTGTGTATACAGATGTGAGTATAGGTGTGTGTAGGTGTGTATATAGGTGTGTGTGCAGGTATGTTCAGTATGTGTATGCAAGGGTGTGTGTGGTATGTGTGCACACATGTGAACATATAGTTGTGATTGCTGGGTTATATCAAAATCCAATTGCTATTATGTTAAACTTAGAAGGCTTTTCCAAGGAAGAATATTTTGCTAGGAAGTAGGTGGTTGTCATCTATATTTCTGTACTCCTCAAAGACATCTTAACTATAAATTACCCAGAGTAACTAACTGTCAGAAGAAAGCAGTGGTTAAATAACCAAGATGGTAAGTGTGAGATTGTTTTACCATTATGGACTATTTTACAGAAAAAACAATCCCAAATAATTGTTTAAGAAATCTTTAGTCAAAGTCATCAGTTCATGGAGCAGTGGCATAAACAAAAACCCAGCAACCAAAATAGCACAAACATCTAGACTCATGCCCATTTGTTAGCTGGTTGTTATGGCTCCGAGGTTTCTGGAGTAATTATCCCCTTAGATTCCATGGAGAAATTACAAAAAGTGAAATGAAACCATGAATTGTCTCAGACAATGATAAATAAACCATAAAACCCTGATAAATCTGCAGGGGTGTATAGATCAGGCTGTGAACTTTAAGGTTCCATTGAGGGTAGAAGATAGTTCTTTCTCAGTTGCCAGAGCCAACAGACATATCAGAGCAGAGATAAAGTCCAGTAAAGCCAGCATCCATAAGCCTCTCCCTGGGGCCTGAGGAAGGCAGAGCTGAAAGCTCTCCCTGGTTTCTGCTCCCTGATAGAGCAGCTGTGGGGTAGACCTGACTCACTAAGACTTTCTGTAAAATACATGTGTGAATAGCAGCATTATGTAACCTGTGTCTATTTTTTATTCCAGGGAAAGGATTACTGTTGTTATATTTTGATGTTCTTCAAAAGGTCAAGGCTGATTTATGGTAAAATTTAGGAGCACGAACTCAGTTGTTGCCTCATTAACTGACAAGTAAAACTGAGGTCTTCCTCTGCAGAAAACAATTCTGTCTTTTGGAGGTGCTAATGATGACCTCTTAGAAGACCTTCCCAAGAAGCTGGCTGCTGAATGTAGTATGAGAACGGGACTAACACATGGTTTTGGCAGTTGTTGTTTGGACCATAACTAGTCTACCAGGAGAAGGATGATGTTGTCATCTTCATCATAATCACCCCAGTGTTTGGTATGATGGGTAATGACTATTTAATATTAAACATTGAAATTAGTAGTTCAGTAACTTGATAAATATTGAATATTAAAAAACAAAGTATTATAGAAAGTGTCACAGTGAACTCCCTGGGAGAGAGGCTGGTGTGGGACTCGAGGGTACCCTAGAAGAAGAGGTGCTTGGATGGCTATATACATCACATTTCAGACAAAGGGGTAGCAGAAGTAAAGAGATAGTAAGTAGGTAGAGAGCCAGAGTGCTAGCTGCTGTAGAAAAGTCAGTCAGGTAATGGAGGGTGACTCTATTTCTTAAGGTGGACTGGAGCATCTCTGATAAGTGATGCCCATGACAAGTAACCCCAGCATCTCAGTGGTCTTTGTACAACAAATGTTTGGTTGCTTTGTTCTCTTACTGACGACTTCAGGTCTTTTGCTGTGGTTTCTCTCAGTTGTGCATCCAAGTTTGATTCACACTCTAAAGTGCAGACCAGGGATGGGAGCTCTCCAGAGTATGTCCTTAGGACAAGGGACATAGAAGCGTGAATACACCATCAGTCCAAATGATGTCTTGGACTGGAGAGTGAGCAACGATCTTGCCCTTACAGCACAGGGGTTTTGCAGACAGACTGCTGCTGCAGTAGAAGATCTCAGACACAGGTGAAATAGTAGACTATAACCAGTGACCTTTGAGGTTCCATGTACTGCAGGATGCTCATTATTCACAATGACTAGATAGTACTGCTAATGGAAGCAGAGTAGGCATTCATGACACAAAAGAAGCAGCAGCACTGTAGTCAGAAGCTCTATACCTACATATACCTACATATGACTAACATAACTATCTCTGGGTTTTCTTAGTGACAGGGATTGCTTTTACCTCCTCTGTCTCTCTAGCAGTCATACTAATGGGACAAATCCTGAGGAAGCATATGCACATCCCCAACTCTGAGGAAGCCTACTCAGGTTAGATGCGACACTCAGTTGGAAGGACATGAGGACTTTGCTCAGTTTTTACTTAGCTAAGTACACAGCCATCATTTTGCAGGAGCAGTTACAGAGAAATGGATGACTTCCCCCCATCATTCTGTGACTCTGCACATTAACTAAGCTTTGTATATTCAGTGTTTGGGGACTGAGGAAGTGGGGATGAAAAGAGATTGGTGAATTTATCCAAGCATGGAAAATACAGGGTTTTACAGACATGGATATCTGTGTGATAAAATTACAGACTTGATGCTCAGTAGGTGGGCTCTACAGTCCTGGATCAGATATTGAAGCCGCTCTACTCTTCAGTTTCTTCATTTATGAAATGTGAGGAGTAGCAGTTTTTCCCAGCTACTTCTGGAGGACTTTAACCAAGTTCCTTTCTGTCACTGTGTCTCATGAGCTACTAGTATGCTTGCTAGGATTGTTCAGTCTGCATTTAAGTGTCCTACTGTAGTTATTTAAATTCTCCAGCCCAGAGCATGCATATATATATATATATATATATATATATATATATATATTTACTTAGTGTAACATCAGCAAGATACAAATTACTTTTTAAGTATGTGTAAGTATACAATAATATAGTTGCATAGTTTTTTCAACATGCAAGCAAACATTTTGGACACTCAAATGACATAACCTTCTTTCAGTGACAATAGTGGAATGACATGATCTTCGTTCATCCAACTAATTACTCACTTGGAGGCCACCTCACTCTGCAGTAGTGAATAATATTTAGTTCTGTTAAGAAAATATTAACCATGTTATCTACTGAGTTTTCCAAAGGATCTGATTTTGATGTCTCAGCTGCAGTCTCTGGGTTTGGATTTTCTCTTACTGTTTGAATATTCCATATTCAGCTACCAAAGCTTGTCCCCCAGGCACAGGCTGATCCTCCTGCTACTCTACTCTGTGGATTTTGAAAACTGCCTATGTGGATTGGGCCAAGCTAGATGGATCTTTGGCACCTTCACCATGGGGAGCAGACAAGGAGGTGAGGTAAATCTTACAGAGCAGGTTGTCTGTGGTCATCCACCTAGGACACAAGTAACAGTAGCTCAACACAGCTTCACATACACCGTCCTCTGTGAAATACTCATTACCATCATGCCATTCCACATTTACAAACCATGAGAAAGAGACAGAAATCAAGATGAGTGATATTGACCAACACATCCCAGCCTTGATAGTCACACATCCACCAAGTGTCTGCATACCACCTTGGCTTCATTTGGAAGAGAAAATAATGAAGAGCTGCATGTAATTGTTCTCAGATGGTCACAGGAGATACCATGGCCAAAGACAAACTCAAGAGTGGGAATGGGTGTGCTTGTGCTCAGCCTTTTGCTAGCTTTCAAAAACTGCTACATCCTTTCTTTGGGACAGCAATTTTGTGTGCTCCAAGTGGGGATTTATGTGTGAGCTCTCACACAAAGGGGCTAAGTGGAGCATTTACTTGTTGTGTGTGAGAGACTATTGGTCAGGAGAGAAACATCATACTGGTCTTTCCTAACAAAGAGCTCTCAAGAAATCTGCTCCATCTGGACTCCAACTAGCCATCTGTAAGGTGGGTTCCATAAAGTATTTTGGCAGGGATCAAAATGAGCCAATACACGAACAAGACCTAGAATTGTGCCTGTCACAGGGTAAATAAATGTTGCATGTATTTTAACAATTGTCATGAGAAGCTAACTGTCCTGACTCCAAAACCTGAGTCTTGGTATGCCTTACCTCAACTCAGATAACTACATTAAGCCCTAAATATAGAATTACTGGTTTGCTAGTTCTGAGAAACTGAAGTTTTGAGGAAGTTGAATTAACCTCATGCAAGTGTTACAAACAGGACTGTCTTCTCTAACTCCAGGGTATAGACACTGGGACTTTCAAAGAGTCTCTGGTGAACGCCTATACATTTCCATGTGTTTCCTAAGCAATCTCAATGCTAGGCCTGGAGGTTGTGCTCAGCTACAAGAGCCTCTTTGTTAAAAGTAAGTTACTTTAGTTGTTGAAGAGACTGTCACTTTCAGACCACCCTAGAAGAGGGGTTTCTTCTTTATTTTTCTGTTCAGATTAATATGAACACAGCATAACGGGCAGGCTGTTTCTCTCAGCCGACAGTGTGGAAAGAGTACATGCTTCTGTGTGAAGCATAAGTAATATGAAGTAATGAATGACAAAGGAACTGAATACCAATTCTGTCACCCATTTCCTTTTGACACATTTCACATATCCTATGGGGTCTGACATATGCTGAGTATATTGAATGAGACCACTGGCTCTTGAAGATAGAACTTTTCTATACCTGAGTGACCGGGTACCATATTGTCCCAATAGCAAGGGCCAGTGATGTGTTTATTTTTAACAGGACATAGAATGCCATGGTGAGAGTTTGTGAATACCTGTCACTACACATTTTTTCTGTCTACACCCATGACAATTTTACTCTCTCCTGGCCTCTACTGCAAAAATGAAGGCTGGTTTTCATGTGGGTAGGTGTTTACCTTCTTCCTCTTCCTCCTCTTCTTCCTCCTCTCTTCCTCCTCTTCTCTTCCTCCTCCTCCTCCTCCTCCTTCTTCTTGTAATCTTTCAAGTGATTCTGTGTAAAATGTTGACTTTCCAGCAAGTTACTGGGCCAAAGCCTCACTTTATGATTTCTTCATTGTACCATTGCGACCATTCTGCCAACAGAATAAAAAAGTTAAATTGGTTCACTGGTTTTGTGTGTGTGTGTGTGTTATTTATGTGTATTCAGATACATTCATCCACACACATGCATGTGGATATCAAAGGTCAACACAAGTGAATTTCTTGCTCATTCTACACCTTATTTCTTGAGGCAGAGTACACACAGACATACTAAAATTGTGTGTAGATTCTGGGGATCTAGACTTAAGCCTTTGTCCTAGTTACCTTAGTTGTTAACTTGTCATAGCATAGACTCACCTGAGTAACTCTGGAAATATTGGCCAGATCACATTTTCTTCCTGTTACCTGTGTAGACATGGTCTTGATTGCTAACTGATATGGGAGAGCCATCCCAATGTGGGTGGAACCATCCCTAGGCAGGTGGTGGTCCTGAATTGCAGAAGAAAGCACAAGCCTGGGAGCAGGTATTTGTTTGGATCAACCAACACCATACCTATATGGATCTTTCCCCCTGCCTTGAGTTCCTGGCCTAATATCCTTCAGTGACTGATTGTGACCTTAAAGTTACAGTAAGCCAAATAAACCTTTTCTTCCACAGGTTGCTTTGATCAAAGTATTTTATTAGTGGCAGGAAGAAAACTAGAACATGTTTGTGCATCAAGCATTTTATCCACCAAGCCTTCTCTCCAGCCTAGATTGTCAGCCTTAACTTGATAATTTTTTTCAGTCCTTTATAACATCTAAGGCAATATAATTTTCAGAGGGCTGTCAAAGTAAAACTTCACCATGCAAATTAAATGGTTAGCACTGCATGCGATGAGTTCAATAGAGTCCTAATATACTGGAAGCCCATGGGCATGTTCTCAGTGGAGTCAAGCTTTCTGCCTGCTGAGTGGTGTTTAGCTGATTACAGTTAAGACCCTCCCCTATTACTGGATAACCAACTTCCTTACCCAGTGCACTTCAACAAATGACCTCCAGGGTCTTGAGAAAGACCCTTCTGGAGATTGAAACCTGCATGGGGCAGAGAAAATTTATATATAAGAAGGGAGAAACAGAATTAATTTATAAATCTTTTAAGTAAATGGTCTAAGAAAAGGGAAGGAGCTAGAGACAAAAACAAAATGTAACCACTAGAAAGTACAGTCAAGCTGTGATGTATGGCCCTTGATGTAAAATGAAGCTGAATTCAGTTCAACTTCACAGGTTGGCTGGGAAACACCAAGGTATTTCATATATTATTAGAATTAGCCTTTTTCTTTGCTGAAGGCTTTGTGGATAAAATATTGTTTTTCATCATGAAGCAGGGTTTCATCTACAGTATATATTGAATGAAATGATAGTTTTACATCTGTCAAAAGACAGCAAGCCTAGTATGGTGACACACATGTAGCAGTCTAGACATAGAGGCCGGAGGGTTGAGTTCAAGATCAACCTTGGAAACAGTGAGATTCTGTGTCATGAAATGAAGGGCTGGAGATACGGCTCAGTAGTACAGTATTTGTCTTGCTGTGCAAAGGTCCAGGAATAGCTTCATATGTTGTGATGAACTTTTCTAAGTATGGTAAAGTAATTCAATCAGTGATTGTGATCCAAAAATCCCCTCGTTATGTCAGAAGAACTTAGGTTATGCAGAAATAAACAAAATATCCATGCTTTTATATAGCAAATGTCTATCTTTGTCCTGCAAAGTCTTCAGCAGATCTCAGTGATTTTCAGGCAGTGCTTCATTTTAACCTTCTCATGGTTATGGTTTTCACTCACATATCCACTACAATGGGAAAGGTGTATACAGAATTATGTGAAACCAATCATATAACCTATTCTTGGAATGAAGGAAGAGACAAGAGAGCCCATCCAGGGAAGGAAAAACCCTAGGAATACTGGCAAGGAGTATCTGCTTCACTTGTATTGCTTTTGGTAAAGACTTGGGCCAAAACAAACAAGTAAGATCTGAGTTACTTTCCATGATTGCTCTCTTAGGTGGAGAAACCAATAGAAATAAACAAGAAAACAAGTGCTGGGACTGATCTCTGCTTATACAAAATAATTGTTTGTCATGTAAGTTATAGCCATAGAGCGAGCTCATTCAGAGATAGTCCTGCTTGCCTAGCATTCTTAGCATGAGAGAGAAGCAAACAACCTGGGGTATGTGGAAAGCTGAGGACCAGGAACGGGTTATTGGGAGGAATATTTCTAACCATATTTATCTCTTCTTCCATTGATCCCAAACCCACTAGGTTGGCTTTGTGATGCACATGATTTATATGAAGAAAACTATATTCAGGTCACTTCACATGTTGGCTGGGAAGCATCAAAGAATTAGGATTAGGTCATAAAGTCAGCCTTGGTCTCTGTCTTATTTAGATTATAAAGAATTGCTAACATCCAAATCTTTCACCTTGCAGTGACTACTGTATATCATGAAGACATGTTTTCACTTGTCCTGTTATCAATGGGGTATGAAGATATAAACAGCTTAGAAGTGTGTTCCCTGAATGAGATAACAGAGGACCCCAGGGCTTGGTACACATAATTACTGAAACTGAGGGACAAGTACAAGGTGCTGTGTGGAGAAGAAAGACTGGGTTGCTGACTTTGGTGAAAGGCATAGAAGTTGGATCAGGGAAGATTCTCTACAGGGCTTGGGTGTTGATGGCTAGGTAGGATTTTTGACCCAGAGGCCCAAAGACCATGCTTTGCTAACTAGCGCGTTTCACTCAAGCTCAAAACTAATGAAGTTAAGTACTAAGGAGGCCTCTTTCTTAGTTTTCAATAGTAGGAGCTACAGTTAGAAGCTTGGGCACCACCCCCCAAAATTGTTGAAGTTTCTGTGAGATGCACTCTTATCTCAGACTGTTTTTGCATCCCCTATCTTCCTTTTCTTCAGCAATATGTTGCTTAGATGCTGCAGTATATTTTTTTCCAGTACTTAGCAAACTCTTAAAGAAAGAACACAATGTTTCCAAGGATCCTAAGTGGCTTCTTCTTTAGGAAGCATGAGTGAGAATCGAGGCAACAACTCTCATGTCAGTCATTGGCATCACAATGAGGATTCAAGGGAAAAAATTATATATATACATATATATATGTGTGTGTGTGTGTGTGTGTGTGTGTGTAACATGTGTGATAGGCAGCTTTTTAGTGCATCAATATTTTTATGTATGTATAATTAAATAGTCTCTCTCTCTTTTTTTTTTATTTAGCTTTTCTGGCTGTCCTGGAACTCACTCTGTAGACTAGGCTGGCCTTGAACTCAGAAATCTGCCTGTCTCTGCCTCCCAAATGCTGGGATTAAAGGTCTGAGTCATCACTGCCCGACTTAATCTCTTTTTTTCATTGTTGCTTTTCTGTTTATCTATAATAAAATAAAATAAAAAAACACATATTACCAGTTTGACTGAGTATTGATGAAAGGAAATAGGATGTTGATGGGGAACTCCCGACAGCACTGAGTCTCCAACAGTTGTTTCAGAAAGAGCAGAGGCCCACATTCCCTGGCAGAGCCCAGGCAGCCATCTTTCTGCTTCTGCTATCTCACAGACCTGTTTCTAGTGTCTCTTTATCAGTTTGAGGGATTGTTGACTCTGACAGTGTAACATTCCCTGTTGACAACAGCCTGTAAAATACACTAGGCCAAAATGCCTGCTGCTCTTTGAAGGTCATGGGCTGTTTGCTGTGACCTTGTACAAGTTTGGCTTTAAGTTCATATATGTGTTTTTTTTTTTTTTATTCAGATTTGAGTTTTCAGCATTATTCTTCAGGCCAGATTTCATAGGAGAAGCTGTTGCCTTTTGTGAATGCAGTTAATTAGAATAACATTTATTTTTAAATATCCAATATTTGGCATGATTATCAGACCTAAAGGTTATGTTGTTCCTTCAGATAAGCTGGGCTCCAAGGATGTCTGTTGTCTTCCTAGCCTACACACGCTAAATATAAGACTCTGAGGTGGCTAGGAAATAGCTGGCTCTGGTACTAAATCTGCTCATTATCATGAGGAAGCTCAAGAATTCCTTGGCATTATTGACACATGGATTTCCTCTGTAAATGACTGGCTTGTTGCTCAAAACATTTCTTGGAACCCATAGGAGGCAAAATCATTTCCATGAGCACACTAGGAGCTATACCCAGGCAAGATGGTTCATTCAAGTAGAGCCAGTCCAATTGATTTGGGCAAAGACTATTTGATTTCTGTCATGGGCTGGCAGGCAGACCTAAGTTGCTGGCAGACTGAGCCAATTAGAACAAACATTCTGTACAGACAGCCCAAGCCCCTGACCTGCTCAACAAGCTGCCCAGCTTGCCTCACTGAACTGCTCAAAGCAACTAGTCTATGCTCAGAATAACTTTGCTTTTTTAAGACTTTTTAGAGAAAAGAGCAACTAGCTGAGGCATGGTGACCATGCATCACAGAGACATGGTGTGGGATGTCCTTCATTTACTCTTCAGTTTCCTCTGCTTGGAAGGATAAAGAAGAATCAGGTGTATGAGACAGAGAGAAAGGAGGGAGGCAGCCAGGGCGGGGCTGTCCTTCCAACTCACACTGAATTTTAGGTTATTTTCTCCTTTGAAGTACTAACCCACGTCCACAATTTCACTAAGAAATCATAGTTCACTATGAGAGCAGAGAGAAGTGTGGATAGTACTAGAATTCACACTCCTGTGAGCTCAGGCTCTTCACCTTGGCTTTGAAAGAAACCCCATTGCTTTGGTGTTTATCCGGCTCATTCTAGACAAAGCCCTGCTGTTCTCTTTAGCTTCTGCCTCAAACCTTGAGCATAAATAAACTCACAAATTCAGTTTCCTGACTTTTTCCTGACTCACAGCTTCATGAAGGCTGAGAAAAATGTGAAAAGGCCAACTGCTTACTAATGGAGAACTTGTCTGTAGTCCCTTGGATGGATGTCACCATTTCTAAGACCAAAGATGCCAATCTTTGATGCTCTTGAACACAGACATCTAGACACTTGCTCATTTGAAATCTTATTCTGTGCTGTGGGGAGCTCTCTAAAGATTGAAAATTGGAAGTTTGATAGCTGTGTTCATTCATGAAGTTTTATTCAAGTGTTCTGCCCTATAAATCTTTAAAAATTATCCAAAACTTGGTATCCCCTCAATGAAATTGTAAGTTGACTAGTATTAGGTGTCAAACTTCAGATGGTTAAATTCATTGTGTCTTATGAGTAAGAGCATACCCAAGTCACAGCCATACACAGGGGCAGAGTAGCCAAGGGCTGCATGCCAAGAGCTCAGTGTGTTGGGGGCACCCCAGTGAGCAGTCGGATAGATGTGGCAGAGGTCTGATGGTAGACCATTAGTGACTTGTGGCCATTGGCCTTTGAGAAAACAACGCACTTCAACTATACCAGAGGGCTCTCTTTTCCAGCCATTTTCTGGGAGGTTGTCTAGTAGGTGTTGGGAGACACTGGATACAAACCAGTAAAGTCCTTTCCCAATGCAGGTTAAGGAAGTTAACTTAACTTAAGGTTCTTTGTAGCAGATATTCAAAATTTCCTAAATCCTTAGTCCTGGTGGAAGACCCAGGAGTTGTCTCTGATGTAGATTTCAGAGACTGTAAGGGTTGTGGCCTAGGGATGCACAGGTACTTGGCAGCTGTACAAGTTTCTGAGTTGGTTGTAGACACTGCTACTGATTTATTTTGCTTTAGAAAAGAAATCTTTTTGTAGCCAGAATGCTATGATGGGGACTTTCCTCAGGTCAGCGTTTCTGAATCACAAGCACATGTTGTTAAGTTAGTGCTATGGCAGCTCAGCTGGAGGTGAAATGGAAGTCAGATCTGCAAAGATTCTCCAGTGTGTTCCTTCCCATGATTCACCAGAAGCAGGCCTTGGCATTCCTGCTAGAACTCCTGTTCCTCTCCCCCACACTAGACTGGGGATGGGAGAGAGGGAGCTGGCAACAAAAAACGACTACTATGATTTATAGTTTGTTTACCATTTCCTGTCATCAAATTTAGAGCTATTTTCTTATGAAAAGAGGTAACAACTGTATCTGCCATTACACTTGCTACTCTGCCTTTCTCTCCTTCGACAGCACTCACTGTGTGTCTATCTCACACTAGGAGCAATAGAAACAGTGAATACAGCCTCTTCCTGACATGGGTGGGAAAGTCTGTCTTAACCTCATGTACTCATTATTTAAAATGTATATTTGAATAAACTACAATTTTACAATCTTCGTCAGGTACATGGGAAGAAGCTAAAGTAGGGGATGAGATATGTGGCCACAATGAAGAGATAGATGACGGATGAGGCGTTGGAAGTTAATGAAACGGAAAGTCAGAAGGGTGAATGGGGAGAGGGATCCACGCCCAGGGCAGAGGGCATGCGCACGTGGTGTGTTGGGCCGTAGTGTGGGAAGGAGCAGGGTGCCCAGGACTCAATTTCTTCCTCAGAGCTGGAAGAGAGAGGAAAGCAGCATTAGGGAGTATGGGAGAGGAAGGCAGAGGCCACTCATATGTCGTTCATAAGTACAGAGAAGAGTGGTGATCTAATCCCGATGGCCACCAACATGCATGGGACTTTTCAGGAGCACAACTTATAGAAATGTGTGTTGACTATTACTCACACTACCAAGAGAACGCTTCACCAGAAAACCTACACGGAGTCTGTCTCATGTCAGCCAGAATGGCCATTATCAGGAAAATGAACAATGAACTGGAGAGGTGGCACAGGGGTTAAGAGCTCACATTGCTTTTCCAGAGGACCTAGGTTCAATTTCCTGCACTCACTCACATGGCAGCTGACAACTGTCTGTAACTCTAGTCCTAGTGGGTCTGATATCTTCTTCTGACCTCCGTAAGCATCAGGCACATATGTGGTTCATACAGTTGCATACATACAAGAAAAACAATCAAGAACATAAAGTAAAAATAATAATTTTTTTAAAGAAAATAATTGGTGTCTGTTGCTGAGGATGTGTACAAGAGGCATCTTTATATACTGTGGATGGAATGTAAACTTGGGCAGC
Source organism: Rhynchomys soricoides (assembly GCA_019843965.1). NCBI lineage: Eukaryota > Metazoa > Chordata > Mammalia > Rodentia > Muridae > Rhynchomys > Rhynchomys soricoides. The sequence goes on from JADRCH010000125.1 coordinate 651,180, forward strand.
CACTGTGGAAGTCAGTCAGTAAGTTCCTTAAGAAACTAAATATAAAACTACCATATGGTCCAGCTGGCCAGGAGTTCTTGGCCAGCAGCCATGAGTTATAATAAGTTATTAATATTAACTTATTAATATTAACATATTAATTCTGGACTGAAACTGGGATGAATTTCAGGGAGGGCTTTTCCTTTATTTATTTATTTTTTTTAAGTCTCTTTCCTGACAAATATACGAACTTACTTACATCAAGCTTCTCTTTACAACTTATGGCAGGACACAGACAACTTGAGAACAAAATCAACTCTCCTAAATAATATATCTATTTATTGCATCCTATGGAAGGGACAGAACAGGAGGAGAAAGAAGCAATCCCACCTTTCTCCTTTCCACCCATCCCTGCCCCTCTGTTTCTATTTTAACTTGTTAAATGTTTCTCTTCTCCCCTTTTTCAATCGCATTCAAAGTAGCTCCAGTGCTGTGTTGCAGCAAACCAAAGCAACCCCCCAAGGTTCATTATCATCAAGAGTCTGATTAATCCTGCTTGCACTGTGTCCACTCCCAGGCTTGGCCCGATTCAAACATCCTCTTTGCAACTCAATCTGACCAGCTGGCCTAACCCTATCCCTCCTGGATCACATCCAATCCCAGGCCTAGTTTAGCTTACCCTGCCTGTGCACAGATTGAGTTTGGTAAATGTAATTCTCATTCACCATTGAAGAAGTTTTTTGGTTTTTGTTTTTTTGGTTTGTTTGTTTGTTTGTTTTTGTTTTTGTTTTTGTTTTTTGTTTTTTTAAGTATATAGAGATCATTATAGAAAGCCACAACCGGTCAAAATTCATAGAAGAACTTACTGTGTGGTGTCCAGTCCTGGCCGCTACAGCTACAACACAAATCCTACCTCTACGGCTCAAGGAACATCACAGAGGAGGAGGAGGGAAGGTTGGAGGAGGTAGAGATCCAAAATATCTGCTGCAAGGCTTGCATATAGCAAATGGAAGAGATATCCTATACAATCTCAACAACATGGTTGCCTAGACAGGATCTGAAGAATAACACCATCAGATGACATCCTAATACACATGGGAGAAATGTCACAAGAACTAACCTCAGATGAAGAGCTCTATAGGAAATCACTGACTACTGAGAAAGGGAGAGTCAGACTTCCTCAGGTATGAGCCCCTAACTGGTTATAAAATACCTACTAGTCATGTACATATGAATAACACTAAATTAACTCAGCCAGTTGTGTTTAGTATCTATGAGTATATAATTTTATGCAACAATAATTAAAGTGAAAAGAGAGGGTAATTCAGATGGGTTTGGAGGGAAGAAAGAAATGATGTGAATATAGGGCTCATATCAGTTGCCAAAATAACTGTATTTTGATTAAGAAAAAAATGAAGATGATAATTTAAAAGAATGAAGAGGAGAAGGAAAAGAAAGAGAAGGAGGCAGATGAGGAGAAGCAGGAAGAGGAAGAGGAAGAAGGGGAGGAGGGGGAAGAGGAGGAAGAGGAGGAGAAGGAAGATAAAGAAGGGGAGGAGGAAGAGGAGGAGGAGAAGGAAAAGGAAGAAGAGGAGGAGGAAGAGGAAGAAGGGTAGGAGGAGGAAGATGAGAAAGAGGAAGAAGGGGAGGAGGAGGAAGATGAGGAAGAGGAAGAAGGGGAGGAGGAGGAAGATGAGGAAGAGGAAGAAGGGGAGGAGGAAGAAGAAGAGGAGGAAGAGGAAGAGGAGAAGAAGAGGAGGAAGAGGAGGAGGAGGAAGAGGAAGAAGAAGAAGAAGAAGAACAATCAAGACTCTAAATTTACCATCTGTAAGAAAATAGTAGAGACCTGATATTTCTGAATGTTTGGTGATCTCCAGTTTAGATTTCAGAAGCTACCACACATGGATGGGTATGCCATGTAACATGTGTACCCATGTGCTTAGCACTTTTACCTAAGCCACAGAGACTCATGACCATCATGTCTGTACTACTAATAAACTCCTAATGTGATATGAGAGTTAATAAAGTAAGAATTTGCCATATATTTAGAGAAAAAATGTTCCCTGTATCGAACCATTTTGAACTTAAGAACAAACTAACAAGAAGACCGAGTAAAAAATCAAGAAAATTTAGACATTTCAATTTTCCTATCCATATTGCATTTGAAATAGCCAAAGGGCTCTAAATTCCATTCTTCAAAATAAATTTCTGGACAGAGCCATATAATGTAATATATTTTCCTGCCAGGTAACTTCTTGTTCTTCATTATTAATCCATGAAAAGGATGTGAAACATAATTGGAAATCTATCACATCAGATTTTGCTCTTCTCAATTATTAACAGATGCATGGTGGAGTGCCAGAGGAGGTTTGCCTGAACAGGGCATACATGCCTTTTTAACATACCCAGGGTTACTGGGAGCATGCTTGTGGCTGCTGCTTTCTTTTGGCTTTCAGGGATGTTGTGGACCAAACAAATCCTTCAGGAAGGATTTCTGATGCCGATCTGTAGGCTGAGAACCATATATCATATTTCAGCAGTCCTGCATTTATAGTGGTGCTGGGGTCAAGGCCAGCTCAGAGTGTGATACATAGTGGAAGCCATTCCCTGTAACCGATCCTCTTTAGACATAGCTTCTGAGCGTTATGGAAATGGACAACTACAGGTAATGTTCTCTTTCAACATTCATACCTTTTATTGTCTGAGGAGAAGGAAGTGTTCTAATGAAAGCATTCATGGGAAAGCTTTTGTTTCTAAGACAGAACCAAAAGTAAATATTGTCTGTTGAATCAAAATATTAGTTGGAGATTTTTCACTGAGCATTACAGGGAAGGAATTATTGTTTACCCTGGAAATACAACCAACCTCCTTAGAGCTCAGAGAGACCTCCTTAGAGCTCAGAGAGACCTCCTTAGAGCT
>JADRCH010000125.1:654087-764311 GCA_019843965.1 Rhynchomys soricoides
GAGCTCAGAGAGACCTCCTTAGAGCTCAGAGAGACCTCCTTAGAGCTCAGAGAGACCCCCCTTGGAGCTCAGAGAGACCTCCTTAGAGCTCAGAGAGACCTCCTTAGAGCTCAGAGAGACCTCCTTAGCGCTCAGAGAGACCTCCCTTGGAGCTCAGAGAGACCTCCTTAGAGCTCAGAGAGACCTCCCTTGGAGCTCAGAGAGACCTCCTTAGAGCTCAGAGAGACCTCCCTTGGAGCTCAGAGAGAACCACACTCAGGAAAGTACAGATGTGAAAAGCCATGACAGAAAGCCAGGTCACAAGACACTAAAGGCTGTGTTCCTGTGACCACTGATCTACAGTGGCCTGAGGGAGAAGGAAGTCTTTGGGGAATGAACAGTGAAACCACTAGAACTTGTGCCAAGAGGCGGCATTTCAGACTCTATGCAGATGGACGTGCAGCCATTCCTTGGGAGATGGTAGACCCAGCATTTAAAATCACAGCTCAGAGGCAGCTGCAATATCTGTTGAAATATAATTTTGGAAACAAACATTTGGATGGAGAATTTAAGGATAATGATTTTTATTCTCCTTCCTCACACTAGTCTCTGTATCTCCATCATCTAACTTGGGGCTTGACCAGGCTGTGTGCTCTCTTACTCAGATATTTCTTGTTTAAACAATTAAACTAGCTGTTCAACTTTAGAGACATATTCATTCAGTCTCCAGTTTAAGCCCACTCACCTATGGACACTTGAGCTTTGACAAAGAAGAAAATTGGAAAATCTACAAAAATTGAGTTTGCAATATTCTTATGCAACAAGACAGGAAGGACAAATTCTGATGGAGCCTGTAGCTGAGCCCAAACTCTCATCAACACACCGACCTCTGTGGACTATGGCTGTCAGTCCTCATCTCTGCCCCACAGAATCTTGGCCACACCTGGCCACCTCTGCAGGTATGTGCATTCCTGATTCAGTCCTGCTAATGAATATTGTGTAAGTTTGGTCCTTAGAAAATGTTGGTTGGCAAGGAGGCATGTGTCTCACTAACAGCTCTGTATTGCAGGGCCATTACTGAGTGCTTAGACAGATCAGTGGTTCTCAAACTCCACCATGTAACAGAGTCAACTACAGAGGTGAGGCACAGGCAGCCAGATCCTGCCGATTCCTTAGCTGGAGTTGTTCTCAGAGTCTGTGTGTCTACCCCTAACTCTGGCTGTTGCTCCTGGTGGGCCTTGTCTTGAATATACATTTTATTTTCAAAAAAGTAAAACAAGTTGTGTTATTTTTCTGGATTTTTTGATAAGGCACTATCAATACCTGATTTGCAATGGCTTGTGGGGTAGGTGGAGATCCAGCTGAAATGTGGGCATACCTCCTGTTATATTTTTTCTCAGAATGTTCTGTGCTGCAGTGACCACCAACAACTTGGGGACTTTTGAAGATGAGCTTTCACTATCACCAATTCCATGTCATGTTCTACCTGCAGCAGAAGCTCTCATACCCCCTGCTTGGCTCTGTGCTTTTGGCAGATGGCTGGAATAGCCTCTGACTCACACTTTGAAATCTACAGAAAGTGAACATGTTGAATTAAAAAACAGTCTGGTAGTTGTTTGTTGTATGTTTTTTTTTTTTCTTTCTTTCTGGTCTTTTCCCACTATGTATGATTCATTTTCCCCTTATGTTCTGCTTCTTGCGTTTTTAACGATCACTTTGAAGCTGTTTCCCTACCCTGTGTCATTCTTCAAACATATGGAACATGCTTTTAGATCTTTTCTAATGCAGCTTCGGTAATGGGAGACAGGAGGAAGGTCCGCAGGCACTAAGGAGAGAAAGCCAGATGTGGGATGGGCTTCCAGCTCAACACAGAAACCTGCACAGCCCAGAATCATTAATAATGCTTTCTCATGCTGAAAGGGCTACAAACTTTCTCATCACACTTAGTAGAAAGTTTGAAAAGCACAGGCATTGCTTCATTGGTTAACAGCTTCATTTAACCTGCATTCTTAGTAAGACAGAGATGTGTGTGGCCAGCATGAGCAGCAGACCTGTACTGGCTGCTGATGTATTTTTAAGGTAGCAGATATTTTTGTAGCTGTTTTCAATCAATGATATTTCAGGTAAGATCATCCTTGTTCTAGAATGTACCAGGAGAAAAATGTAAAAGTGCTTTAAAGGAATGAAGGGCTGGAGGCTGTTACTGGTTGAGTGCTGACCTTGCACCAGGTTCCACAAAAGCCATGGCACTGTCATCCATCAAAGTAACTTTGATTTCTACTTAATTATAAAAGTGTGTGTTCTTATAAGAAAACTCATTATTTAAACATTAAATTTTATGAAGGGAAAGATTTGGATTTTGATTATTCCCCTTGACAAATGTTTCAGAGCACAGAACTATTCCTATAAATTGAGAACTCAATGTATTGAATTTCCATCTTTGTGTACAGGACCTTAGCTATTTGATTAAGGAGTGAGACTTGGCAGACACTTGAAACTCAAAACATTAGTGTTTCAAAATTAAGATAAAGAATTTGAAATCCTAGAATGAGTTTCTGGTGCTTTATAATTTGGATTATTAAAGCTGGTTTTTGTTCATTTTTTCAGGTTTTTAGATAAGTCTACTAGTACATCTAGGAAGGCAAAGTATAACTTGAATCAAATCTAAGAAATCACTTAATGGGGTGCTGGCTGCCAGGGGAGAGCAGAGGCATGACAGCATCCCTGGAGTTTTCTCCCTGTAACGCTCTTCCAGCTCTTGCTGAGGAGGCGTAGCATCTATTTTTGCACTGTGCACTAGCATTTCAGGACATCGTCAGCTCCATTTTACTCATGTTAGAAAAAAGACTCAGGCTGTCCACACTCTTTTCCTCACAGTCTTTTTTTTGAAAACAGAACAAGCTGTATTAGGGCACTGGTTTCCAGATAGAAAACGTCTTTTGTACGAGCTGAATGGCCTTGGCTCTTAAAGAAAGGGTCCAAAAATAAGATCTTAGGGATTGGAGGATGGCAGTGATTGGCTTGTCTCCTTTTCCACTATGAAGCATTCCTTGAGAAACTGGCAAAAGGAGTCAAAGCAAGGACCAGATCCTCCCCCAACCCCCAGTGGAACATCAGGATCAACACTTTCCCAATATGGAAATGGTGGTATGTGCTAATCCAGGGGACAGAGAGAACTGGTGGCCTTTCCATCTCCAGCTTTGAGTTAATCAAACTGGAAGTCACGCACACAGGCATGTACACACGCACACCCAATCCCTTTCCTGGAAAAGCCACACGTCCTTCCTTTACTTCTTCCTTTCTTTATTAACAAAGCTCTGGAAGGCAATGAAGTGATTCTCTGAGAGTCCAGCCCAATCTCTCAGCTTTTGGTCCTCAGAGTTGTAGTGCTATGATCTGCTAAGACTATATAGCACAACTTGTCCCCGAGGAGGGAGCAATCGAATCTGCTAGGACACAAGAAGCTGTGAGTACATTCAAAAAGAACAAATGTTAAGAGGTTTCTCAAAGGTCTTCATTGGCCTATATAGGTACAGGATTCATGTAAATTAGGAAAGTCTTACTGGGAGATGCTAATTGTAGTCTATCCAGAGTCTGCTAAAACCTTTTCCTGCCTTTTATTCTGGAGTCTGAGCATTACTAGCTATCTCTACCTAACAGCTTCAGTCTTTAGTTAGATAAATGATGGCACTTAACAGTATATTGGGTTTTTTTGGGTTTTTTTTTACATGTTGCTGCTCTCATTAAAATGCTCTTCAGCATAGATGTGGTTTCAGAAACAATAGCATTAAAGTGGTATTATAACACTTGGGAAAATAAATGTCCACCACTAGAAGTATATACAGAAAGAAACAGGTTCTGTCTTAGACCATCCCAGGGATGCCAGTGTGGAGAATTCATCTGTGTCCTTACCTACCTGCATCATGGTCCTGCACTATGGGAAAGATGGGTGCATGTTTTGACAGCTAACCTGTTGTTTATTGGTAGTGGGTCTTTTAAAATAATAGTTCTTCAAATTCATTTTAAGCTTTCTGCTGGTCTTTTAAAATCTAAACAAGTAGCTCCTGCCCTGATATTTAAAATGGCTAAAATAAGTTCTAAAATGCAACCTGGTACAACATAAGTGCAACTTGCTTGCCATAGTGAGTGTTGTCATCGAGAATGACCTCTTTTGTAAGACATAAGTATCTGTCATCATCCATTCATGATATTTTCCAGCTCTAACTAGGCTATATTTGAAAAGACATGTGAAGAGCCGACTCTCGGGGAGAAGCTATTTTGTAGAATTCCTGTTCCTCAGATGTGCCATATGTGGGCGTCACCTGTCTTCGTATTGGAGAGCTTGAGAACATGCTTTAGATGGAGTTAGACATTGGTTTAAACTTCCATTTTAAATTCTAAATTCATTCTGAACTTCCAGTTTGACTTAGCTCAGGAAAATGACTTCCTCAAAGGGATGAATCACATCTTTGCCATGCCTTTTACGTTCCTGGCTTCCTGAGTTTTGTGTCTGCTACCTTTCTATGTTCAGTAGTAGCAAGATCTTTTTGTAATACAGTTTTTATGTTGTCCTATGTTCTAGTCTCCTAAGGACATTCTTATTACTTATAATCCCAGAGACTATGCCCATGTTGTGCTGACCTCAAGATAGAGTTATCACCTTGGGCTCTGTCCTGGTTCCATTATGCCCTTACATGGTGAAAGGGGAAGCAGAATAATCAGAGAGATTGCATTGGAAGAGAGGTGAACAACCACCATTATTGCCTTTGAACAGGGTGGATAGAGCCACCAGACAAATGTATGTGGCCCTATGACTGTCCATTGAGCCTTCAGGGTAGCTGGGCACAGATGACTTCATGATATTCTCCTTGAACCGGAGAGTGAGGCTCAGACCTTATGACAGTTCTTTGTGTTTGTAGAATTGACTTTCTCTTCCCTTTACTCCATGATATTATGCTAGTTTTAGACCTCAAAACAGTAAGGTGACACTGTGTTGTTTTTTACCAGTGAGTGTGTGAGAGCTTGTTATAAAGACAGTAAGAAACTGATAGCACTATGAAGACCCCTTGGACACTTTCCAGCAATCTTTTTCCCCAGCTGCCACATCTACACTTTACAACCCCATTTCTTTAGAGTTAACTGTTTCTTTATTTAAACCTCGGCTAATAAATGGCCAAATGAGAAATACAAGACAGTAAAATATCATCCTCATCACAGGGCAAAAAAATGTTTACAATTTACTTGAGTGTGTGTGTGTGTGTGTGTGTGTGTGTGTGTTTGTGTGTGTCCCTGCATATGCATCCATGATCACACACGAAAATTTTAACAACTTCAATTGGGTAAGAAGACTTTGTAAAAATGGCACCAAACAATTTATTTTAAAAGTTTATGATTTCAAAAAATGCAGCAACAGAAAATTGACTCTGTTGCCAATCAACCAAAACAGAAGGGGCATCAGGCTGTGAAATGTCTGCTGTACTAGGAATCAGCTCTAGTAATGAGCTGAGGACTGAAGCCTTCTGCAAGCAGTAATCAGATGGTGGGACAGCCCGTCTCTGTCTAGCAACTTCAGATTTGTTGACGGAGCATACAAAGGAAGCATGAAATTCTCTTATTTGATAAATATTTTTCCCTGGAGAGTTTTGTGGTCAACATCTATGTGTGGGTTGGGTGAGTGGCATACAGATATTCATGTGCAGGTCAGAGGATGGTTTGATATCATTTATCTTCTTCAGTTGTCCTATACTTAATTTTTAATACAGGATCTCTCGTTGAACATAGAACTCACTGCTTTGGCTAAACTGGGTGGCCAAAAAGCTCCTGAGATTTGCTTGTATCCACCCTTGTGACCTGCTCATCATTCCTGGAATTATAAAGCCATGCCACCATACCTATTTTTTCTCACTGTGAGTGTTTTAGATCTTAACTCAGGTCTTCATGCTTGCACAGAAAGCACTTTAAACACCAAGCCATTTTCTTTACTCTGAGCCTTGAATTTAAATTAATTTCTAGGACATGCCAGATGCTAGCAATAAAGTTTGCCCCAGGGGACTGTAGGAAGATAGCACTTCATATTGCATAACTTTTCTGGTGACATTTGTAACAATGTTATCAGAGATTTAGAGTATGCTAAAGAGAATATAACAGTGTTTGTAAGTGCTGTGTTTCTCAATGACTTTGCCCATGAGTTTAAGGATTGTTGCCTTTGATTTATGCAGATTCTTACACAGATGATAATTACTTCTTGTGTTTATAGGATTGATATATTAGATTTATCTTGGTTTCCTTAAGTACTTCAATTTTGCTTGCTGGTGTTTTTTCTACAAGGCATTTGATAGAACAGAAAGTATTAAGCTCTAAGAGTAGTTTGAAATGTTTAAGGGTCTCTCCCGTTGATGACAAGCCCATCCTCTGCTACATATGCTGCTCGAGCCATGAGTCCCTCCATCTGTACTCCTTGGTTGGTTGCTTAGTCTCTGGGAGCTCTGGGAGGTCTGGTTAGTTGATATTGTTGTTCTTCCTGTGGGCTTGCAAACTCCTTCAGCTCCTTCAATCCTTTCTCTAACCCTTCCATTGGAGACCCCATGCTCAGTCTGCCTCTGTATTTGTCAGGCTCTGGCAGAGCCTCTCAGGAGACAGCTATATTAAGCTTCTTTCAGCAAGTACTTCTTGACATTCACAATAGTGTCTAGGTTTGGTGACTGTATACAGGATGGGTCCTCAGGTGGGGCAGTCTCTGGATGGCCTTTCCTTCAATCTCTGCTCTACACTTTGTTTCCGTATTTGCTCCTGTGAGTATTTTGTTCCCCTCTCTAAAGACAGAACACCCACACTTTGGTCTCCCTTCTTTTTGAGCTTCTTGAGGTCTGTGAATTATAATGGGTACTCCGAGCTTTTGGGCTAATATCCACTTATCAGTGAGTGCATATCATATGTGATCTTTTGTGATTGGGTTACCTCACTCAGGATGATATTTTCTAATTCCATCCATTTGCCTAACAATTTTACGAATTCATTGTTTTTAATAGCTGAGTAGTACTCCATTGTGTAAATGTACCACATTTTCTGTATCCATTCCTCTGTTGAAGGACATCTGGGTTCTTTTCAGCTTCTGGCTATTATAAATAAGGCTGCTATGAACATAGTGGAGCATGTGTCCTTGTTATATGTTGGAGAATCTTTTGGGTATATGCCCAGGAGTGGTATACCTGTCTAACCAAGCAAGTAAACGATCTGTATGACAAGAACTTTCTATAAGTTTCCGAAGAAAGAAATCAAAGAGGATCTCAGAAGATAGAAAGATCTCCCATGCTGACGGATTGGCAGGATTAATATAGTAAAAATGGTCATCTTGCCAAAAGCCATCTATAGATTCAATGTAATCCCCATCAAAATTCCAACTCAATTCTTCATAGAGCTAGAAAGAACAATTTGCAAATTCATCTGGAATACCAAAAAAACAAAACAAAACAAAACAAAAAACAGGATAGTTAAAACTATTCTCAGCAATAAAAGAACTTCTGGGGGAATCACCATCCCTGACCTCAAGCAGAGCAACAGTGACAAAAACTATATGTATTCGTACAGATATAAGCAGGAAGATCAATGGAATAGAATTAAAGACCCATAAATGAACCCAGACACTTATGGTCACTTGATCTTTGACAAAGTAGCTAAAACCATCCAGTGGAAAAAAGAAAGCATTTTTAACAAATGGAGCTGGTTCAACTGGCAGTCTACATGTAGAAAGATGCAAATCAACCCATTCTTATCTCCTTGTATAAAGCTCAAGTCCAAGTGGATCAAGGACTTCCACATAAAACCAAATACACTGAAACTTACAGAGGAGAATGTGGGGAAGAGCCTTGAACACATGGACACAGGGGAAATTTTCCTCAACAGAACACCAATGACTTATGCTTATTAAGATCAGGAATCAACAAATGGAACCTCATAAAATTGCAAAGTTTCTGTAAGGCAAAGGACACTGTGAATAGTGCAAAACGGCAACCAACAGATTGGGAAAAGATCTTTACCAATTCTACATCTGATAGAGGGTTAATATCCAATATATACAAAGAACTCAAGAAGTTAGACTCCAGAGAAGCAAATAACCCTATTAGAAAATGGGGTACAGAGCTAAACAAAAATTTTCAGCTGAGGAATATTGAATGGCTGAGAAGCATCTAAAGAAATGTTCAACATCCTTAGTCATCAGGGAAATGCAAATTAAAACAACCCTGAGATTCTACCTCATACCTGTCCGAATGGCTAAGATCAAAAACTCAGGTAACAGCAAATGCTGGTGAGGATGTGGTGAAAGAGGAAGATTTCTCCATTGCTGGTGGGATTGCAAGCTGGTAAAACCACTCTGGAAATCAGTCTGGTGGTTCCTTAGAAAACTGGACATTGTACAACCTGAGGACCCAGCTATACCTTACCAGTTTCTTACTTCCATTTCTCCTTTATGCCTCCTGTGTCCTACTCTGCCTCCCTTGCAATTCTCCTACCGTGGCATCTTATGAGTTTCCTGTGTTCTGTGAGTATTCCAATTAAATGCACACTAAAGATTCAAAGCTAGAATCCACATATATCAGAAAATATGAGATATTGGTCTTTCTGTGTCTGATTACCTTACTTAGGATGACTGTTTTTATCTCTGTTCATTTACATGCAAATTCCAAAACGTCCTTATTCCTTCTAGCTGAATAATATTCCACTGGGCATATGTGCAATATTTTTAATACCGATTCAACAGTTTCTCTACAACAATTTACTGAAGGTTCTGTCTTTCACTTAATGTGCATGTTTGTTGTTTTCAAAATATCAGGTTGCTGTAAGATCATGGGCCTATATGTTTGTCTTTAGTTATGCTCCATTGGTCAATTTGTATATTTTTATGTTAATGTCACACTCGTAGTTACCGTAGTTTTATGGTATAACTTGGTATCTGAGATGATCATATGCCCAGTAGCATTTTCCGTATCCAGAATTGCTCACTATTCTCTGTCTTGTGTTTCTAAATGTGCATTGCTTTTGGTAGGGTTGGTATTTTACAAAATATTAATCTTCCCAATCCTCAAGCATGGGAGTTCTTTTTTATCTTTTTTATCACGTGTTTCCTATAGTTTCTTTCTTTCCGTGTTTTAAAGTTTTAATTGTTTTGATCTTATTTTCTTGATTAAGTTTATTCCAAGATGTTGTTTGAGGCTAAAGAAAATGGGATTTTTCCCCTAATTTTATTCTTGATATGTTTGTTGTTATTATATAGGGAAGCCACTGGCTATTTGTGTTAATTGTGTATCCTAGTTTGCTGAATGTGTTTATCAGTTGTAGAAGTTTTCTGGTGAAGTCTTTAGCATATTTTATGTACAGAATCACACTCTCTTCAAATAAGAATATTTGGACTTTTTCATTTCCTATTTGTAGCCCCATGGTCTCTTTCTGTTTTCTTATTATCCCAGCTAAGACTTTAAGCTCGATATTGATCAGGAATGGGGAGATAGAATATCTTTGTTCTGCTTCTGATTTTAGTAGTAATGCTTTGAGGGTTTTTTTTTTTTTCCTCTGTATAATGTTGTTGACTATGGGCTTATTTTATATTGCTTTTATTTTGTTGCAATATAATTCTTTGCTTCTTGTTGTTGCTGTTGGGTTTTTATTTGGTTTTGATATCTCCTAAAAAGAATCTAGAAGTGTTTCTTCCTGTTTTCTATTTTACAGAATAATTTGAGTATTGGTATTAGTTTCTTGAAGGTCTACTATAGTTTCATATAGAGCTCATCTGTCCCTGGTTTTTAGTAGTTGAGGGATTTAAAAATTACAGTTTCTATCTCATTGACTGTTATATGTCTGGTTAGATAATTTACTTCATTTGATTTAGTTTTGGTAAATCATTTGCATCTAGGAAACAGGGGCTCTAAGAGAAGGTGGGACTTTCTGAAGAAGCCTCAGCAGCTTTCCCTGAAGTGAGTTTTTCTGCCTATGCTTGAGTGGATTCAAGCAATGATAACCCCTCTAAGACATGTATGGAACTTTTGACTAGAAGGAATTGGACTTCTCTCTCCTTTGTGATGTGTCAGTTCCTATCTCACAGTGTGCCTTTCAGTGTGATTCCTGCCGAGTGAAGGTCAGGTGGTCTGGCTGCCAGGATTGGCCCTAATATGTAAATCTTATTAAGATATTAATATCAGAACAATAGGCACATTTCATTTCTGCTATTGTTTCTGTGCCCGACAATGCAGCCCGTGTCCTGTTCAAGTGATCTTTGGGTTTTAAGCTTCTTATAAATAGCACTCTTTACTACCTCATGCTAGCATCTGACCAGGCTCAGTGAGCAGATAAAGAGGAAGCTGACTTGTTGCATAGTGCGTTCATCTGCCCCTAAGCTGAGCACCTGAGCGTCTTAGTCCTGTTATGCTGATTCCAGCTGTCTTTGTGTTAACCCCTTTGGAATCTATTGAAACACCCAGCCATTAATCCATTTGAGCATAAGGGATATGCAAGTTCTTTCTATTCATGACCCGATATCAAAATTACCAAGTTTATCCTGTTTGCACACCTCCCGTATCTACATTTCGATCAGTTTCTTGCTTCCCCTTTGCTTGCTGTGAATCCATTCACATTCCTCTGAGTCTAACTGTAGTTAAAGCAGAAGACAATGTCCCTGCAATTTAGACCATATGCTTAGACAAACCTTTATTATTTCTATTTAAGCCACTTAGTTTGCATTCCTGGGCAACCTTTGAGACATTTCAAGCTCTTTCACCCCTGTAATTTTGGCTCAGCTTGTCAGAGTTTTGAACTGAAAGTGGGAAGGTGAATCCACTTCCTTGTTTTTGTTCCCTAGCAACACACATCCTGCCTCTTCGCATACATCTTCGCACACTGTGGGGTTTAAGCTTTTCTTCTTATCTACCCGCAAACTTTGTTATTCCCTTAGGTTTTAGTTTTCCATCCCCATTATGCTTTTGCCTTTTTTTGTCCTTGATTTTCACAAACTATAGATGCCAGCCCCCTCACAGCCATCTCTTTCTCCACGTTGTCCTGACTTCTAATCCAAATGGAAGATCTCTTGGAGGAATAAAGGAACAGTCACCTGCTTTCATATTTGACTCTTCTCTGCTCCAATTTTGTAAAATCTAGTTTAAAACTCTCTCCATCAGCTTCTACAAAGACAAGCCTCCTTACGTTTAACTCGAAAACTCTACTTTTTTGAGTTACGATACTATTCCTTTTATTCTTCTTTATATGAACTAATGTGTTGATAGAAGACATATGGATGTAGGAGCACAGTCTATCCAATATAAGCTACATGTAAGTTCATTTTCCTAAGGAATATAGAGCTTTCATTTTACACTTTTCTGTGTTTCCTTACTTAGCACATGATGTCCTTGACTTCACTGCCCAGTGCTAGGAAACCAGGTGTATCATCTTGTACCCACAGGCTGAAAAGTGTTTGGTTTTTTTTTTTCCCCTAAGAGAAAGTTGACCACAGCCAGTCAGGATCCGAGAGTTGGTCACACTTCTGTAAAACATGTGAAGCCAATGTGTGGCTGAGAGGGTAGAGGTGACATGAGACCGTTACAAGGAAATCCTCTGGAGAGGGACTGAGCAGAAAAGAGAACTAATTGAATTAAGAATTCTTTGCTCTCCACTTACCCAAGCTTTCAAAAGCCTGCTAGGAAAGTGCTTTCTACCAATCAATGAACCAGAGCTAGCAAAGGGAACAATTTCTGGAAAAATGTTCACAATCTGTGCAAATCAGAATTGTGCAATATTGGTTCTGAAAGACAAGGAGCTGTCATGGTGTGAACCAGTGATCTGGGAAGACAAACCGTCTCTCCTAGCAAATGATAGTCAGAAAAAAACAATTCAGCCAAACTTGGAGCAAATGGATGTGTCTCCAGGTCCTGCTGGGATCTGTTGGGGACTCTGAGGCAGGAGACTACTTTCAGCTTTGCTGAAGGATTAATATAAAGCTGATGTAGTGAAGCTTCCATTAGAAGCAATGCTACCTGTGATCCCTGCTGGCATACAAAGCGATGTGTCACACACAATTCCACCTTCAAACAGTTCACACTTTCCAATGTCTGCTAACGTGCTTCACCTCTCTGGAAGCTATACCAACTCCATGCAGAAGCAAAGTGGTTTTCTTTGGTCAAAGGAAGAAAAAAAAAAACCCTGACTCTCAAAGAGGCCTCCCTGGTGGTTTGACCTCCCTGGTGGTCATACTTGTCAGGAGTCAGTATTTTTTTTCGTACAGACCTAGGTGAGCTCAGAGTCTTCATCCACTCTGTCTGTGGCTTCCTTCTTTGGATACAAAGTTACTGTTTTCTAGTTTCAGTTGTGGAAAATTTACAAGTCTCTATGATTGATGCCATAAGGAGGAGTAGTACTTCTAATGACCAGCATTTGAAGACTTAGCTTCAGTGCTGGAGAATTGGGTAAGAGTGCATGTTTCTCTCTCAGAAGACCAAAGTTTCACTGCCAGCACCATCTTGTGGGTCACGACTGCCTGTAATACCTGCTCCAGGAATCCAATGCTCTCTTATGCTCACCTGGGTACCTGAACTCACATTTACACACACACACACACGCACACACACACACACACACTCACATCTTAAAAATAAAAACTCAACTTGATAAAATGCTATTGAAAGGTCTACTTTTATCTGTGGTAAAAAGATCATCTAAACACTAACAGTTGTCAAATGTTGCATTTGTAGAATTAATAGATCATGTAATCCAGCATGAGAAACACCCTATTACATGATGATACTGTATTTTGAAATAATTTCTTTTTTGCTGTATTCATTTTGTTGGGTATTTTAAGAGCCCAGCACAATCACCATTTGGCCTACCACTGTGAGAAACTGTGTGGGCTGTCACTGTGGGACTTTGTCTCTCTACATTGCTCAGATTAGAGATGAACATCACACTAAGCAAGGCGAGATTTTATGCTCATATCTGTTTTTTGTTTGTTTGTTTGTTTGATTGCTAACATCCAAATCATATCATTTTAAAGTAGTTAGGGACCAGTGTCATGATCATTTTAACTTGGACACAGTTCCCTTACCTACCTCCCTGAAGACAATGACTATTTCATCATTTTATTTTCTTTAGTGGCATCTGCCTGGAGACTGTTAGTCTAGACAGCACTCTGTGATGGACTTAGAGAACAGCACTAACTTAGAAAGTTCAGATGAAAACATTCTGTTCCTTTGTTGGCTCATCGATCTTTGTTGGCAACTCCTTCATAGCAATAGTTCTTGTTAAAAAACAACCCAGAGCCACTTTGTACCTTCTTGACCTAGGTCTACCACAGTGCTAGTTAACATGAGAATTCTTACTTTAATCACTCTTCTCTAAAGACAAGTTGAATGCTGTAATCGATCATGCATGTGGCTTGGAACACACAGACACTCGATGAGCTGGTAAATCTGTCTCCTGTGCCCTCTGTCTCTTCTTCCCAGGTCTATATTCTTGCTCAATAGTTTCCTGCAGCCTCCTGCCCATCTACCCAGAGCTTATGTGTGCCTGTAAATGCTTTCTCTCCCAGTGGAAATCTCATCTAGAAATCCTAAAAATCAGCCTTAATTATACAAAGAATTCCTTTTCTGAGAAATGCTTTAACAAGGTGAGGAAGGTTGTTACGCTCATTGGAAGTGTCAGACCAAGGCTTCTTATCTAAGTGGGAATTATTAAGAGTATTTTAGAAACCACCAACAAGCCATTGGCGAGGCTGTTTAAGGAAAGATTGAACTCCATATTTTAATGTAGGAAGTGTCTCTAATACTGTAACCAGGACTTCAAGCACTAAACAAATGAATCAAACTCCCTTGTTTCTTAAGTGTAAGAATCAGTCTAAAAGGGTTTTGTGTATGAAAAATGACTAACACTGTTCAAACATAAGTTAGAAATATAATAGGCAACAAAGATGGAACCACAAATTAATGCTAAAGATAAGAAACTGAGAGACTCTGTGTGTGTGTGTGTGTGTGTGTGTGTGTGTGTGTGTGTATCACTAATGAGAGACTGGTGAGACTGTTTAGGGAAACACACATACACACACACACACACACACACACACGTGAAGAGCTGCCTGGAGAAAATGGAGAGAGGCAGCTGGAGAAGCTCCAGCCATCAAAGTAAGGGGAGGGTAAGAACGTAAACAGGAGTCTTCTGCTAGGAACAATCTGCGCATCAGTACACGACAAGGGGCAATGCACCCGCTCAGCCTGAAACGATGCAGGATGGAAAGCAGGATTGCTTTCTCTTTGCTTGTTAAAGCTAAATTTAAAAAGTCAGGTTAAAGAGCCTGATTGTTACCAGTTCTGGAAGCCAATGTAGCTGCCCCCACCAGAGATTAAAACTCTGCCTACAAAACAACTTACCGCAGTGCACTTCTTGGCATTACCAACTTCTGTTTTCATGCAAGTGCCAAATACATAAAGCTCTCAAAATGCCCCAGGCAATCCAAATGCCACTTTTGAATATTTCTATCTCTACTGACTTTTGTTTTTCTTTCCCCATTATCTTTCTGTAACACAACAACAGCAACAATGAAAACCTTTTCAGAAAGTTAAAATAACTCAAGATTGAATTAGGTATAGAAATGAGTAACATTTTTTGCTCTGATGTAATGAAATTCTTCCATGTTTCTGGCACCAGTCTCTGGTCCTCTGCAAGAATAGCAAGCGCCCTTAATTCCCAAGCCAACTATCCAGTCCAGAGTTCCAATTTTAAATCATATGTTTTCTATAAGGTTTTTATTACGATAAATCCCCAGTACTGATATTTCAATTAAAGTAGCAGTTGAATCCTGATATTACATTATAGCAGCAATGAAAAGGACCTGTTTTTTGTTTCAGAATATCTCACTTACACACTGGAATTTTACTTTGTTTCCCCAAGTCATTTTTTAACAGTTGACTAACAGAAATGTTCCTCCAAGAAAATTTAAACGTGACCAAAACATTCAGGTATTAAATCTTTGGTGGAAATAAAAAGAATGCAATATAGAAAAAATAAAAAGAAATTTCCTCTTAGGGTATTGAATTCAACAGTGAGGTAAGAGAACGGTTGCAGGAATAAAATGTGACATTTTTTTTTGCCTGCTAAATGTGAGCTAAGATTAAGGAATATAGTGTTCTTTAATCAAAAATGAAAATCTGTAGAACATAAAAGCAGAGAAGGTAACTGATGTGCTGAAAGTGGATCTGGGAAGAAGCAGGAGTCTTGGTTGGTGTAACCACGGGGGCATTTCTTAGGAAACGGTAGATGTCTAATTAAAGGTGGCTATAAAACTAAAGGTTACTTTATCAATCAATGAACTGTTAATCAAGAACCTCTGGAAGTCTGAGATTTAATTAGGCATAATTAGCATACTGAGAAAAAGTTATTATAGATGGACATTTAATGCATGGGAGGGGGGTGGATAATTTATGGGGAGGCAGAACAGATTGGGGTTAGTTGAGAAACCTACTGCTCTCACGTTGGAAATGGTACTCATTCCACGACCCCAAGTGCAGTAAAATAAACATTGAGTGCCTAATTCTTCATCATGCTGGCCACTGGGAACACATGGATATCAACCTAAGCAAAGGCAAACTCCAGACTCTAATCTACTCCCTCTGTTGAAACTGAAGTCTTTTCAAAGAAGAAGAAGAAGAAGAAGAAGAAGAAGAAGAAGAAGAAGAAGAAGAAGAAGAAGAAGAAGAAGAAGAAGAAGAAGAAGGAAAGAAAAGAAAAAAGAAAGAAAGAAAGAAAGAAAGAAAGAAAGAAAGAAAGAAAGAAAGGCTTTGATTACAGCTATACTGTAGGTAAACTGTTGTGTTCTTTGCTTGGTTTGTGTTGTTGTTGTTGTTGTTGTTGTGAGATAGTGTCTCTTTATGTAGCCCACACTGATCCTGCCTCAGCTTCTGCAATGCTGGAATTCCAGCATATGCCATCATGTCAGACTATGATTGAAGCATTTTCCTGAGAACACCATATGACACATGACTTTATTTTGAAATGCTAAATCTTCAAAGCAGAAAATGTGGAATTACATGTGAGTATCTGAACAACCTTAAGAGTTTGAATTGTCTTTGCCTTATTAAGTGGACCTCCAGCCCTTCTAGAAATATATGCACCACAGGCACAAAGCACTAGCAGCATTACAGACTGCCAAGACTATTACGGTGTTTTCGACTTTTCTGTTGTAAAATTATCTGAGGCTGTGGGATCATTCATTGGTAGAGCGTGAATGGGGCTTAAGTTCTTTCTAAATACCATAAAACATTACTTTCTTACGTTTTCCTCCTTCCCCTCTCCCTCCCCCTCCCCCTTCCCTTCTCTGTCTCCCTTTATTTCTCTCTCTCCCTTTCTCCTCTCTCTCCCTCTCTCTCTTTCATCTATCAACAAATCATCTGTCTATGCACCGATGTGTATTTTTCCTGCCTGTCATGGTGTGAATCTGAAGCACTCTCCAAAGACTCATGTTTTAAGTGCTTATTCTTCTGGTGGAGGAGGCTCTCCATGAGAATCTGCTTGACCTTGAGGAAGTGGGGACTAGCTAGTAGAAGTTGGTTAATGGTTCTGGAGTTTTATGCCCAGGCCCTGGTCCCAGACTTTCTCTGCCTCTGGGTTATCTCTTATCTATGGAGAGTCTGCAATATGAGCTCACCATGACATTGTTCATCTTGGTGACAGTGCCTGTGAAACTATGAGCCAAAATGAGTCTTCCTTCTTGAAACTGTTTCTGGAAGGCATTGTATCAAACTGCCATATCAGACAGATGCAGCTGTTTTCACTAAACCTTATAATGTCATCCTTTAAGAACTGGTTTGTAAAAGGAAGTTGGAAAAATGAGGAGATGTGGGCTGTAAAATTTGAGTATTCAGTAAGCAGAGATCGATAGGTGATTCTCTTGGAGTTGAAAAGACCAGACAGTTACATTAAATAAATAAATAAATAAATAAATAAATAAGAAAGAAAGAAAGATGCTCCTGATGTCCTGGGTGAGGATCCAGAGGCCACTTGTGTTATGTTCTGACTGAGAACTGTCTGTGGTTGCCATGGCCTGAAGATTTGACTGAATTCAAAGGTGTGGACTGACTTTAGAAGAGAAACTGTCAGGAAAGTATGGCGTTCATGCCATGGCTATTGCTGGTTTTATTTCGGTTTGGATCATGGTCAGAAGCAAAAACATGAAGAATGTAAACATGCAGTTTGGTGACGACAGGTAGTGCTAAAAGTGATGGGCAAATCAGGTATAGTTGTCAAAGAGATTAAAATGAAGACAGTGGAAATGTACTTAGAAACTCACAAGATAGGACAATAGGTAGATGGTTTGAATCCCTCAGAAGGATACCCGAGAGAGGATGGTACTTGAAGCTGTGAAAGTGAACTCTAAGCTGTCCAGGAGTTTCTAGGCTGCAGAGAGGCCAAGGGTGTGGGACATCTACTGAGAAAACCTGCAGGGGAGGAATGAAGTGAGTTCAGGAGTACACATGAGTTGCAAATGGTGGGAACATAGGCACTGTACTGCCCAAGCCAACTAGTATGTCATGAGACATATGGCTCAGTGGTCAGATGTATTAGGTTTTCTATTGCTGGGAAGAAACACTATGACCATGGCAACCCTTATAATGAAAAACATTTAATTGGGGATGGCTTACAGTTCAGAGGCTTACTCCATTATGGTGGGAAGCATGGCAGCACATAGGCAGACATGGTGCTGGAGAAGGAGCCCAGAGTTGTAAATCCAGATCAGCAGACAGCAGGAAACAGGGTAAGCCACTGTTTCAGGTTTCAAAACAGGTTTCAGAGGTTTTGAGCCTCTGAAACCTTAAATACCTCCCACAGAGAAATAATTCCTCCAACAAGGCCACATGCCCTAATCTGTTTAAGGAATGCCAGCCTCTCTATGAGCCTATGGGGGGCATTTTATTCAGACCACCACAGCAGACAGGAAACTCTGATTTCATGCTTGCCCCACTGGTTCTCGCTATGGCTTTTGTCCAGTCTTTCCTTGCTGTCCTTCTTTTAGGAATGGAGATGTTTATTCTGTACTATTGTATATGAGAAATATTTGCCTTGTATTTTATTTTATTAGCAAATAGCTAATATGGCCCTGAGTCTCAGTAGAGATTGGTGAACTTAGACAGCAATGTTGGAATTGTTGAGACTATGGGGACTTATGAAGTTGAACAAAATGTACCCTGCATCATAGGACTCTAATTCTGAGCTATCTCTCACAGGCTGTTTTGAATGCCTATCTCTTAGCTCTTAATCCTAATTGGCAGCCTATGCATCTTTAGGAATTGGTCCTCATGGATGAAAGAGGACAGTGCAGGGGATGTGGGCTCTTACTATTGGATTTCCTATTCTGCTAAGATGGAGAAACCTCGGGATCCTCTATCGTGTCCTCCTGCTATTATTGTAAACTCTGTGTTCCCTGCTTGGAAGACACCATGAGCTCAAATAAACATTCCTGCCCTTTAGTTGGTTCTCGAAGGTATGATGATCACAGCAATGGAAAACCACAGCTAATTGTACATCTACGTACCTGTTGTTTTCATGTATTTATTCCTACCTGCCAACACTTCATGTATAAGTTTAGCCTAGATAAAAATAATTCAAAAAATTTAGAAGCACACATTCAAAACATGAGACAATGAAAGACATTGCAAAAGAAACATTTTTCTTTCTTTCATATTTTTTTTAAAGTTTTATTTTATTATTTTTCCAACATTATTTAAATTTCAAATGTTTCCCTCTTTCCAGATCTCCCCTTTGGAACCACCCCATTTTCTGCCCCCTCCCCCTGCCACTATGGGGGTATTCTCCCAACCACCCACCCACTCTCCTCTTCCCTCCTTGGCATTCCCCTATACTGGGGGATCTAACACTCTCAGGCCCAAGGGCCTCTCCTCCCCCTGATGGCTAACAAGACCCTCCTCTGCCGCATTTGTGGCCAGCACCATCGGTCCCTCCATGTGTGTTCTTTAGTTGGTGGATCAGTCTCCAGGAGTATCAAGGGGTCAGGCCAGTGGACACTGTTGCTGCCTCCACGGAGATGCAAACTCCCTCAGCTCCTTCAGTCCCTTGTCCAAGTCCTCCATCTGGGACCTCACACTCAGCCCTACTGTTGCTGTGAAGTGACTCTTGGGTACTTTGAACTTTTGGGCTAATAACCACTTCACAGTGAGTACATACCATGTTCATTCTTTTGTGACTGTGTTACCTCAATCAGGATGATATTTTTAAGATCCATCCACTTGTCTGCGAGTTTCATGAAGTCATTGTTTTTAATAGCTGAGTAGTATTCCATTGTGCAAATGTACCACATTTTCTGTATCCATTCCTCTGTGGAGGGACATCTGGGTTGTTTCCAGCTTCTGGCTGTTATAAATATGGCTGCTATGAACATAGTGGAATATGTGTCTTTATTACATGTTGGAGCATCTTCTGGGTATATGCCCAGGAGTGGAACAGCTCGGTCCTCAGGTAGTATTATGTTCATTTTTCTGAGGGTACGCCAAACTGATTTCCAGAGTGGTTGTACCAGTTTGCATTCCCACCAGCAATGGAGGAATGTTCCTCATTCTCTACATCCACGCCAACATGTGCTGTCACTTGAGTTTTTGATCTTAGCCATTCTGATTGGTGTGAGGTGAAATCTCAGGGTTGTTTTGATTTGCATTTCCCTGATGACTAAGGATGTTGAACATTTCTTTAGGTGCTTCTCAGCCATTCGAGTTTCCTCAGTTGAGAATTCTCTGTTTAGCTCTCTTCCCCATTTTTTGATAGGGTTATTTGGATCTCTGGAGTCTAGTTTCTTGAGTTCTTTGTATACATTGGATATTAGCCCTCTATCAGATGTAGGATTGGTAAAAATCTTTTCCCAATCTGTAGGTTGCCATTTTGTCCTATTTACAGTGTCCTTTGCCTTACAAAAGCTTTGTAATTTTATGAAGGCCCCTTTGTCAATTCTTGATCTTAGAGCACAAGCCATTGGTGTTCTCTTCAAGATCATTTCCCTTGTGCTCATGTGTTCGAGACTTTTCCCCACTTTCTCTACTATTAGATTCAGTGTATCTGGTTTTATGTGGAGGTCCTTGATCCACTTGGACTTGAGCTTTATACAGGGATATAGGAATGGATCAATTTGCAATTTTCTGCATGTAGACCACCAGTTGAATCAGCACCATTTGTTAAAAATGCTGTCTTTTTCCACTGTATGGTTTTAACTCCTTTGTCAAAGATCAAGTGACCATAAGTGTGTGGGTTCATTTCTGGGTCTTCGATTCTATTCCATTAATCTACCTGCCTGTCACTGTACCAATACCATGCAGTTTTTATCACTACTGCTCTGCAGTACAGCTTGAAACAGGGAGGCTGATTCCCCCAGAAGTCGCTTTATTGTTGTAAATAGTATTTGCTATCCTGGGTTTTTTGTTATTCCATATGAATTTGAGAATTGTTCTTTCTAAGTCTATGAATAATTGAGTTGGGATTTCGATGGGGATTGCATTGAATCTGCAGATTTCTTTAGGCAGGATGGCCATTTTAACTCTATTAATCCTGCCAATCCATGAGCATGGGAGATCTTTCCATCTTCTGAGGTCTTCTTTGATTTCTTTCTTCAGAGACTTGAAGTTCGTGTCATACAGATCTTTCACTTGTTCGGTTAGAGTCACACCAAGATGTTTTATATTGTTTATGACAATTGTGAAGGGTGTTGCTTCCCTAATTTCTTTCTCAGCCTGTTTGTTTATCCTTCAATTATAGGAAGGCTACTGATTTGCTTGAGTTAATTTTGTATCCTTCCACTTTGCTGAAGTTGTTTGTCAACTGTAGCAGATCTCTGGTGGAGTTTTTTTGGGTCACTTAAGTATACCATCATATCATCTGCAAATAGTGATATTTTGATTTCTTCCTTTCCAATTTGTATCCCTTTGACCTCCTTTTGTTGTCTGATTGCTTTAGGTAAAACTTCAAGAACTACATTGAATAAATAGGGAGAGATAGGGCAGCCTTGTCTAGTCCCTGATTTGAGTGGGATTGCTTCAAGTTTCTCTCCATTTAGTTTGATGTTGGCTAATGGTTTGCTGTATATTGCTTTTACTATGTTTAGGCATGCTCCTTGAATTCCTGATCTTTCCAAGACTTTTATCATGAAGGGATGTTGAACTTTGTCAAACACATTTTCAGTATCTAATGAAATGACCATGTGAGTTTTTCTTTGAGTTTGTTTATGTGGTGGATTACACTGATGGATTTTCAGGTATTGAACCATCCCTGCATCCCTGGGATGAATCTTACTTGATCATGGTGAATAATTGTTGTGATGTGTTCTTGGATTCTGTTTACAAGAATTTTACTGAGTATTTTTACATCAATATTCATAAGGGAAATTGGTCTGAAGTTTTCTTTTATTGTTGGGTCTTTGTGGGGCTTTGGTATCAGTGTAACTGTGGCCTCATAGAATGAATTGGGTAGTGTTCCTTCCATTTCTATTTTGTGGAATAGATTGAAGGGTATAGGTATTAGGTCTTCTTTGAAGGTCTGATAGAATTCTGCACTGAACCCATCTGGTCCTGGGCTTTTCTTGGTTGGGAGACTTATAATGACTGCTTCTATTTCTTTAGGGGTTATGGGACTGTTTAGATGGTTTATCTGATCCTGATTTAACTTTGGCAATTGGTATCTGTCTAGAAATTGGCCATTTCCTCCAGATTTTCCAATTTTGTTGCATATAGGTTTTTGTAGTAAGATCTGATAATTTTTTTAATTTCCTTAGAGACTGTTGTTTTATCTCCCTTTTCATTTCTAATTTTATTAATTTGCACACTGTCTCTGTGCCCTCTGGTTAGTCTGGCTAAGGGTTTATCTATCTTGTTGATTTTCTCAAAAACCAGCTCCTGGTTTTGTTGATTCTTTGTATAGTTCTTTTTGTTTCTACTTGGTTGAATTCAGCCATTAATTTGATTATTTCCTGCCTCTACTCCTCTTAGGTGTATTAGCTTCTTTTTGTTCTAGAACTTTCAGGTATGCTGTTAAGCTGTTAGTATATGTTCTCTCCAGTTTCATTTCTGAGGCATTCAGAGCTCTGAGTTTTCCTCTTAACATTGCTTTCATTGTGTCCCATAGGTTTGGGCAAGTTGTACTTTCACTTTCATAAAATTCTAGGAAGTCTTTAATTTCTATCTTTCATTCTTCCTTGATCAAGTTATCATTGAGCAGAATATTGTTCAGCTTCCATGTGTATGTGGACTTTCTTTTGTTGTTGTTGCCATTGAAGACCAACCTTTATTCGTAGTGATCTGATAGGAGGCATGGGATTATTTCAATCTTCTTATATCTGTTGAGGTTTGTTTTGTGACCTAATATATGATCAATTTTGGAGACAGTAAGATGAGGTGCTGAGAAGAAGGTATATTCTTTTCCTGTAGGATGAAAAGTTCTATAGATATCTTTTAAGCCCATTTGGTTCATAGCATCTGTTAGTTTCACTGTGTCTCTGTTTAGTTTATGTTTCCAAGATCTGTCCATTGTTGAAAGTGGGGTGTTGAAGTCTCCCACTATTATTATGTGAGGTGCAATATGTGCTTTGAGCTTTAGTAGAGTTTCTTTTATGAATGTGGGAGCTCTTGCATTAGGGGCATAGATATTCAGAATTGAGAATTCTTCTTGGTAGATTTTTCCTTTGATCAGTATGAAGTGTCCTTCCTTATCTTTTTTGATGACTTTTGGTTGAAATTCAATTTTATCTGATATTAGAATGGCTACTCCAGCCTGTTTCTTGGGGCCATTTGCCTGGAAAATTGTTTTCCAGCCCTTTACTCTGAGGTAGTGTTTGTCTTTCACAGGGAGGTGCATTTCCTGGATGCAGCAAAATGCTGGGTCCTGTTTATGGATCCAGTCTGTCAGTCTATGTCTTTTTATTGGGGAGTTAAGACCATTGATATTAAGAGATATTACAGAATAGTGATTGTTCTTTCCTGTTATTTTTGATGTTGTTTATACGTTTGTGTGGCAATCTTCTTTTGAGTTTGTTGAAAGATTACTTTCTTTTTCTTGAGTGTAGTTTCTCTCCTTGAGTTGGCGTTTTCCATGTAATATTCTTTGTAGGACTGGGTTTGTGGAAACATACTGTGCAAATTTGGATTTGTCATAGAATATTTTGGTTTCACCATCTGATGATGGGCTGGCATTTGTGTTCTTTTAGAGTCCGTATGAGATCTGTCCAGGATCTTTTAGCTTTCATAGTCTCTGGTGAGAAGTCTGGTGTAAT
This sequence comes from Rhynchomys soricoides, assembly GCA_019843965.1. Taxonomy (NCBI): domain Eukaryota; kingdom Metazoa; phylum Chordata; class Mammalia; order Rodentia; family Muridae; genus Rhynchomys; species Rhynchomys soricoides. The sequence continues at coordinate 677,354 of JADRCH010000125.1, forward strand.
TCTGCTAGGTCTGCCTTTATATGTTACTTGCCCACTTTCCCTTACTGCTTTTAATATTCTTTCCTTGTTTTGTGTATTTGGTGTTTTGACTATAATGTGACGGGAGGAATTTCTTTTCTGGTCCAGTCTATTTGGCGTTCTGTAGGCTTCTTGTATATTTATGTTCATCTCTTTCTTTAGGTTAGAGAAGTTTTCTTCTATAACTTTGTTGAAGACATTTACTGGTCCTTTACGTTGGGAGTCTTTACTCTCTTCTATACCTATTATCCTCAGGTTCTGTCTTCTCATTTTATCCTGGATATCTTGGATGTTTTTGGTTAGGAGCTTTTTGGATTTTGTGTTTTCTTTGACTGTTGTGTCCATGTTTTCTATGGTATCTTCCGCACCTGAGATTGTCTCTTCTATCTCTTCTGTTGGTTTTGCTTGCATCTATGACTCCCGATTTCTTTCCTATGTTCTCTAACTCCAGGGTTGTCTCCCTTTGTAATTTCTTTTTTGTTTCTATTTCTGTTTTTAATTCCTGAATGATTTTGTTTGTTTGTTTGATTGTTTTCCTATAATTCTTTAAGGGGTTTTTGTATGTACTCTTTAAGGGTTTACACTTGTTTACCTGTGTTCTCTTGTATTTCATTAAGGGAGTTATTTATTTCCTTCTTAAAATCTATCATCCTCTTGATATGTGATTTTAAGTCTGAGTCTTCCTTTTCTGGTGTGTTGGGGTACCCTGGGCTGGCTGGGGTGGGAAAGCTGGGATCTGATGAAGCCAAATAGTCTTGCTTTCTGTTCCTTGTGTTCTTGCCTTTGCCTTTCCCTATCTGGTTATCTCTGGTGTTAGCTGGTCTTTCTCTCTCTGACTGTGGCTTGTCTTTCCTTCAAGCCCAGATGTCAATATTCCTTGGAGACCAGTTCTCTCTCCTGGCTGTTCCTCAGTCCCTGAGTATGGAGTCCTCCTTTCGCTGGCTTTTCCACACAAGTGGGTAGCTCGCTTTTTCCTGGCTCTGTTTGGCTATGGAGGCCTGTTGTCCCAGGCCAAGATCTCCTTCCACAGGTGGAAGCCGGCAGGCTCTTAACTTCCGGCTTTTCCTCAGTCCTTGCCTCTCAGAAACATTTTTCAAAGTGACCTGGAATGTAGATATTTTTTGTCCAACTATGCTATTTTCAAAAGATACATTTTAAAAAATGCAATTAGTATCAAAGAATAAAAACATTTTAAGGAACTTAATAAACGCTGTTTAATGGATTTTCAGAACCTGTCAATTGCACAAATAACCATGAAGAACATGCTAAAGTGTTTTATGGTGTTTTCCAGCCATTAAGTAAAGTCTTCTGTACTTCCTTAAATGGTATTGTGTGTGCATTCATGTATATGTGTGTGTGTGTCTGTGTGTGTGTGTGCTTTGTTATTTGGAAAATAAAATTTCATTAGAAATTTTATTGACTAAATTATTAATAAATTAAAATGTTTACATGGGTTATTATTTATTGATTTTGAGGGAATTATGATTTTTATTTATTGCTTATTTCTGATCTCAAAGAATGATTGTCTTGTTTATTTGTATGACTTTAAATAACGAAGAACCAGAGTGGGTGGGTGAGGGAATACCCCCATAGTGGCAGGGGGAGGGAGGAGGGAATGGGGAGGTTCCAAAGGGGAGATCTGGGAAGGGGGAAACATTTGAAATATAAATAAAATTTGAAAAAATAATAATAATAAATAAATAAATCAATAATGAGGAACTATACAATATGTCTAAGAATATACATGAATATTTTCATAAAATACAGTATTGCATTTAAACTCCTCCTTAAAGGAGTGATTTCAGTTTTCTATATTGCAATGTATTTGAACACAGCATGAAGTTTTACTAACTAGGAAGTACTCACTGAATTTATTTTTATAAAATGTATGAAATATGGTCTTCATTTTTCTTTAAAGTTAAAAATAAATTGTAACACATGAAATTTTAAATCCCTACATACTACTTTTAGATCATACTGAAACCCTCAATTTTAAAAACAAGGAGCTAATTCTTTGCTACATATTTTTCTAAATCAGTTATGGCTTTTGTTGGTCATATTATTTATTTCATAAAAGTTTATATACCATATGATACAACTATAACTAATCTTAATTATTCATTTATATGAAGTAATTTCTATCATAATGTTTTTAATTTCTCCATGCTTTTTCTTTAATAAATTTTCTTCACTTAAATGAGTTCAGTGTCAATTAGTTTTTTGAATAAGATTCATGAGTGCTATAGTCTTTGAATTTGATGTAGCTTAACTTTTCTTTCAAGGATATCTTAGGTCTCTTTATAATTTATTCTGAACATTGTAAACATTGTAATCCAGTATTATTTCCTTCAATGAAGACAGTAAATCTTGCCCATGAACTGATTTTCCTGAATGATTTCTTCATTCTTTCAACCAGCATATTCAGTGGTCTCAGGTCAGTGTTGATTGTTACCTGGTGATTTCATTTCAGACACAGTAAACACCTCCATTAGGTGCTTGAATTTTTATTTAATGTCAATGTTTCTATCAATTCTACACAGTTATATGCCTTACTAGTTTTGCTCCTCTTATCCTGTTTTTTAAACATCGTTATTTGTCTGTTTTTCAAGCCCTTATCTTATGACTTCTAATTATTGAAATTCTGATAATTCCCATTACATTTCCAGTTGTTTCCTCAACAATGAAGACAAAGCTTCACTGCTTTCTAGAAGTTTTTTGTTACCTCCTGTGTAATATCAGATGGGGTCCCACATAACTGAATTTCCAATGTCTCTCTTCCTTCTCCACCCAGGTCTCTTTTCCCCTTTGGATCTTTCTTTTCTGTGTCTTTCTGTCTGCATCTATCTTCCTCTTCTTGCTCCCCCTCCCTTCTCTTTGTATGTCTGTTCTTCTGACTTTCTCATTCTTTTTCCCCAGTTCTGCTTCTTTCTGCTTATTTCTTCTCTCTCTCTCTCCATCTGTTCATTAGACTGTCTCTTTTCTCTCTCCATTTGTCTGTTTGTCTTTATTCTCTTTCTCTCTCCCCATCTCTCCATTGTCGATTTTTTCTCCTCTTCTCTTCTTCTTTTGCTCTTTCAGACTTTTCCTTTTGCTCTCATTCTTTTCCATGTCCCAACTCTCTGGCGTATGAGATGGTGGCAGGGTGCAGTCCAACACACATGTTCCTGGGTTACAGTGTTGGTGGAAGAAGGTCTCATGATGGAAGCCTGCCCTTCGTGTGTACTACAAACAGGATGAGGGCAGGCTTACCTGGCTCTAAAAAGGCCAAAAGGCTCCTCAAAAGGCTGTATTTATTTGGCGATCCAGTATGTTCACATTGGTCATTTCAAAAGCTGCTGTATTCTTGTGAGCCTGATTGATTCACAGCAGGAGGTTCCCTGGCACTCTCTTGTCCCTCCCAGTCACAATGTTTTATTCACTGAGACAGAGCACTACAGATGACAGCAAGGCTGTGTCTTTCATTTTCAATTCCGTTTGCTCTTCCACATGGTTGAGTGCTAGGTTTCCTTGGAGATATCCTTCATGTCTAGGGTTCTGAACTCACAATCTGCTCTGTGAAGAACAGGGGTTGGCTACATGGCCTTTCAGAACCAGAGCTAATTTGCTGAAGTTTACCACAAAGTTGTGTTAGGTTCTGGGTTCATGTTTTATTGTAATTTATTTATGTTATAACTGAGATCAATTTTATAATGGGATCAAATATATTTTGGTTTTGGAGGAATCACTTTGGGTTGTTTAATATAGAGGTTTCTTATGTGTTTTGATCTATTCTTTAAAAGAACAGAACAAATTATTACCTTAATATAATTGCACTCAACTCCTGTTCCTTTTTCTTACCCTTACTCATCTGGGTTGTATCATTTCTATAATTTAAAAATAATGAAAATGCTTTTAAAAGGAAGAGAAAAATCCTTTCTTCTAATCTCCAGTTATTGTTGGAGGATTAGCCATGGGATAAACCATTGTTCCAGTTAATAGAAATTTAGACCAAAATTAATAATTTTATGATTATAGCTCAAATGTAAAAAATAAAAAGAATTAAATCCTAAGGACTTACTGTACCTTGTTTAAACATTATAGAAGCTCACTGTAAATGTTACTGAGAATTATTTTCTACAAAGAATGGAAAAGCTATTATATGCTGGCATATTAAATCAAGATTTTTCTTTATCAATATGTAGATTAAAATAGTTAGAGAAATCTATGACAAAAAATCTAAGTTATTTTCTCACTGGGGATTATAGTTTGGGAAATCATTTCCTGATACAAAGGTGTGCACACATGTATAAAGAGCTGTCATAAAACTGGTTCCTCTACCATGTCTGTGGTGGCTACAGCAACTCTGACCACTGCTAATAAGATCATGCAAAACCCAGAAGGCAGACTTTTAGGTTGTGTGGGAATCATCATGGTTGCTATTATTTGTTTTTAACTATGTTAAAATGGACAGACAGTAGCACAAAAGATTTTCTTTGATTGAAACATCTGGGGTAAATTTAAGAACCAAAGTAACTCACTGTGCATCAGTGAGGTGACTTTTTCACCAAGAGACCACCCAGGGATAAAGAAGCATCCATGGCCTGCATGGTGGTTAACCAGGGATGTATCTCTTCTTTCTGAACACAGGATTGGTGGAGATCTTACCAACAGGGCATCACAGTGTCAGGGCAAAGGTGTCTGCCTCTCTCTTCTGGAATGTGCAACTATGATGACCAAAGACAATTTCTTCCCCTCAATGCCACTTGCCTACTTTCTGTGAAATCATTGCAAGTTTGCTGGGCATTGAATGCTACTCCACTTTCCACAGCTTTCTCTGGAAACAGGGACCTAGATTTTTCATGAAGGTCATATCAGACTAAAGAGCAGGTGAGCAGATGTTCTTGGAGGAGAAGGGGTTGGAAGCACTTTGTGTTGTTTGTACTTTAATATATGCTATAAAGTGGAACTACATCTGTTTCTAAACTGGCCGTCAAAACAATTAAAGCTTAGAAGGACGAAATTAGCAACTGGAGATGCAGTACAAACATAGACACTGGAACTTCACAGGCTTCAAGAAGGCCAAAAATGGTTGCATGCCTGAGCTGCTCCTGCTGCTGGCATGTATGGTTTGAATATGAAATCCCCCCTCCCCCAACTAGGACCACAGAGTAAAAGTTTTGTCCTCAGCTGGTAGTGATATTTTGGGAAGTGGTAGAGATTTGGAGAAGTAGGGTCAGTTTGGAGGATGTTGCCTGTGCCCTGGACAGCTCTCAGCCTGACCCTACCTGTTCTTGGTGGTTGGTGCAGAGTCAATGACACAGACTCAGGCAGCAGGTGAAAAATGCAGCTGCAAGCTCATCTGAGCACTGCTGCAAGCTCTTTTAATACCCTCCACCCACGCCCCCATTGATCCCAAGAAAGTTTATATTCTAAACAGCAGTTCCTGATAAGTTGGCCTTATTTGCACCAGCAATTCTTGCTCTTTCTGGCAGTTCTCAATTAGGTCCTCTTGTAGGAGATACTTTTGCAGCTGCATGACCCCCAGCATTTACCTGAAGGCAACTCCACTGATCCTGCTACAGAAGAACACTGGAGGCTTGCCTATGAAGGATGAACCTGTCATTCTCCTCTTTCTTCTTCTATTTCCTGTTGGACGTGCAGGCAAGGAAGTTTCTTTGCTACTCATCTCCACTACTAGGATGTTCTGCTCAAAATGATGGAACAAATCAACAAAGGTCTGAACCTTCTGAAACAGTGACCTGGAATAAATCCTTCCTTAAATATTTTGTTCTCATCCATGCAAAATTGCAAAACTAACTAATAAAATTACACACACATTCATACCCAAATAGTGCAGAGAAAGAGATACCCTCCCAGGAGTGTGGACAAGCCTGTGATCAGGGGTAAGGCCAGTACCTCTATACAGAGGGACCTGCCCAAAACCTCCAGGACACAGGGACCTACAAGTAGCCTGGGACAGCAGCCTTCTGGTATCCTTCTGCAGCCAGGGACCCCAGTCTGTGCCACAGAGCTCCATAACCAAATAGTGCAGGGAGAAGTCTAGTATCCAGGGAGTGTGGATAAGCCCATGAGTGGAGGTAAGATGGGAGCAACTGCTCAGCAGGTCCTGACTGGAATCTGCAGAACACTGGGACAGAGGAACAGCCTGGGAATGGAGTCTTCTGGTTTATGCCTGAGGTCTGTGCCATGTGGCTCCATATCTAAATAACGCAGGGAAAGAGCTACCCTCTCAGGAGTGTGAACAAGCCTATGATCAGGGGTAAGGTTAGGACCTTTGCTCAGAGAGACCCATCCAGAACTCTCAGGACACAGGGACTGAGGAGTGGCCTTCTGGTTTCCTTCTAAGGTCGGGGAGCTGATCCCATGACATAAGGCTCCATACTCAGTGCCAGGAGAGAGCTGGTCTCCCAGGAGTGCCAACACACCTTTGAGCACAGGAAGACCACCACTTCTCTTCAAATTCCACAATCAAGAGGGACCCTAGCAGAGCCATCAGGACACAGGAACCAAGGAACAGCTGGGGACAGGATCCTTCCGGTTTCTGTCTGCATCCCACCACAGCTCTCTAAACCCAAATTCCTCTCAGAGAGAGCTGGTCTCCAAGGAGTACTGACAAAAAGGCTTGCAGGAGGGACAAGCCACAGTCAGAGAGAGCAAGACCAGCTAACACGAGAGATTACCAGATGGTCAAAGGCAAAGGCAAGAATATAAGGAACAGAAACCAAGGCAACATGGCATCAGCAGAACCCAGTTCTCCCACCACAGCGAGCCGTGGATAACCCAACACAACAGAAAAAGAAGACTCAGATTTAAAATCATTTCTCATGATAATGATAGAAGACTTTAAGAAGGATGTAAATAACTCCCTTAGAGAAATACAAGAGAACACAGGTAAATAGCTAGAAGCCCTTAAAGAGGAAATAAAGGAAAACAAAATCAAATAGGCAAAGGAAATGAACACAACCATCCAGGGTCTAAAAATGGAAATAGAAACAATAAAGAAATTACAAAGGGAGACAGCCCTGGAGATAAAAAACCTAAGAAAGAGATCAGGAGTCATAGATTCAAGAATCGCCAACAGAATACAAGAGATAGAAGAGAGAATCTCAGGTGCAGAAGATACCATAGAAAACATTGACACAACAGTCAAAGAAAATGCAAAATGCAAAATGCTGCTAACCCAAAACATCCAGGAAATCCAGGACACAATGAGAAGACCAAACCTGAGGATAATAGGTATAGAAGAGAGTGAAGATTCCCAACTTAAAGAGCCAGTAAATATCTTCAACAAAATTATGAAAAAAAAACTTCCCTAACCTAAAGAAAGAGATGAACATAAACATTCAACCTACAGAACTCCAAATAGATTGGATCAGAAAAGAAATTGCTCCTGTCACATAATAGTCAAAACACCAAATATACAAGGAAAGAATATTAAAAGCAGTAAGGGAAAAAGGTCAAGAAACATATAAAGGCAGACCTATCAGAATTACACCAGACTTCTCACCAGAGACTATGAAAGCTAGAAGATCCTGGACAGATCTCATACAGACCCTAAGAGAACACAAATGCCAGCCCAGGCTGCTAAACCCAGCAAAACTGTCATTACCATAGATGGTGACACCAAGATATTCCATGACAAAACCAAATTTACACAATTTGGTTTCTTTCCACAAACCCAGCCTTACAAAGCTTAATAGATGGAAAACACCAACACAAGGAGGGAAACTACACCCTAGAAAAAGAAAGTAATCTTTCAACAAACCCAAAAGAAGACAGCCACACAAACATGAAAAAAAACAGGAAGCAACAATCACTGTTCCTTAATATCTCCTAACATCAATGGACTCAACTGGCCTGACCCCCCGATGCACCTGAGGACTGGGTCACCAGCCAAAGAATGCACATGGAGGGACCCATGGTGCTGGCCACATATGTGGCAGAGGAGGGCCTTGTTAACCATCAGGGGGAGGAGAGGCCCTTGGGTCTGAGGGTGTTAGATGCCCCAGTATAGGGGAATGCCAAGGAGGGAAGAAGAGAGTGTGTGAGTGGGTGGGGGGGAATATCCTCATAGCGACAGGGGGAGGGGATGGAGGTTTACAAAGGGGAGACCAGGGAAAGGGAAAAATTTTGAAATGTAAATAAAGTATCAAAAAAAAAAAATCATGGTTCAATGTATATCTTCCTAGCTCAAAGATCAAATTAGAAGTTGATCTTCCAACTTCAAATTAATCAAAAATCCTTCACAGGTGTACTCTCCATTTGGGGGTTTTCAATATAAATGAAGTCAAGTTGACTACCAACAATAGCCTTCATTAGTCCATTCCTTATTACCTAATCATGTCAAAATATGACAGTGCAATCATATCTCTTTACATTGTGATTAATTTCCAAATAAAAACAATAACCAGGTCATAAAAAATTATCAATAGACTCAATTCCCCAATAAAAAGACATAGACTAACAGACTGGATACATAAACAGGACCCAGCATTTTGCTGTATACAGGAAACACACCTCAGGGTTAAAGACAAACACTACCTCAGAGTAAAGGAATGGAAAACAATTTTCCAGCCAAATGGTCCCAAGAAACAGGCAGGACTAGCCATTCAAATATCAGATAAAATCAACTTTCAACCAGAACTCATTAAAAAAGATAGGGAAGGATACTTCACCCACATCAAAGGAAAAACCTACCAAGAAGAACTCTCAATTCTAAACATGTATGCTCCAAATACAAAAGCACCCACATTCATAAAAGAAACTTTACTAAAGCTCAAAGTAAATATTGTTCCTCACACAATAATAGTGGAAGACTTCAACACCCACTCTCATCAATGGACAGATCTTGGAAACTAAACAGAGACACAATGAAACTAACAGAAGTTATGGTCCAAATGGATTTAACAAATATCTATGAACATTTCATCCTAAATCAAAAGAATATACCTTCTTCACAGCACCTCACGGTACCTTCTCCAAAACTGACCATATAATTGACCACAAAACTAATCTCAACCGATATAAGAAGATTTAAATAATCCCATGCCTGCTATCAGATCACTACAGATTAAGGCTGGTCTTCAATGGCAACAAAAACAACAGATATTCCACATACACATGGAAGCTGAACAATGCTCTACTCAATGATAACTTGGTCAAGGAAGAAATACAGAAAGAAATCAAAGACTTCCTAGAATTTAATGAAAATGAAAGTACAACATACCCAAACTTATGGGACACAATGAAAGCAGTGTTAAGAGGAAAACTCAGAGCTCTGAATGCCTCCAAAAAGAAACTGGAGAGAGCATACACTAGCAGCTTAATAGTATACCTGAAAACTCTAGAACAAAAAGAAGCTAATACACCCAACAGAAGTAGAAGGCAAGAAATAATCAAACTCAGGGCTGAAATCAACCAAGTAGAAACAAAAAGAACTATACAAAGAATAATCAAAACCAGGAGCTGGTTCTTTGAGAAAAACAACAAGATAGATAAACCCTTAGCCAGACTAACCAGAGGGCACACAGACAGTATGCAAATTAAAATTTGAAATGAAAAGAGAGATATAACTACAGAATGTGAGGAAATTCAGAAAATCATCAGATCCTACTACAGAAACTTATACTCAACAAAATTGGAAAATCTGGACGAAATGGACAATTTTCTAGACAGATACCAAATATCAAAGTTAAGTCAGCATAACCATCAAAGTTAAGTCAGATAAACCATCTAAACAGTCCTATAACCCCTAATGAAATAGAAGCAGTCAATAAAATCTCCCAACCAAAAGAAAAAGCCCAGGACCAGATCAGTTTAGTGCAAAATTCTATTGGACCTTCAAAGAAGACTTAATACAAATACTCTTCAATCTATTACACAAAATAGAAACAGAAGGAACACTACCTAATTCATTCTATGAGGCCACAGTTACACTGATACCAAATCCTCAAACACCCAACAAAGAAAGAAAACTTCAGACCAATTTCCTTTATGAATATCGATGCAAAAATACACAATAAAATTTTCACAAACCGAATCCAAAAACACATCAAAATGATCATTCATCATGATCAAGTAGGCTTCATGCCAGGGATGCAAGGATGGTTCAATACCCGGAAATCAATCAACACAATCCACTACATAAAAAAGTCAATGAAAAAAACCACATGGTCATTTTGCTAGATGCTGAAAATGCATTTGACAAAATTCAACATCCCTTCATGATAAAAGTCTTGGAAAGATTAAGAATTCAAGGTCCATACCTAAACATAGTTAAAGCAATATACAGCAAACCAGTAGCCAACATCAAACTAAATGGGGAGAAACTTGAAGCATTCCTACTAAAATCAAGGACTAGACAAGGCTGTCCTCTTTCTCCCTGTCTATTCAATATAGTACTTGAAGTTCTAGCTAGAGCAATCAGGCAACAAAAGGAGGTCAAAGGGATACAAATTGGAAAGGAAGAAATCAAAATATCACTATTTGCAGATGATATAATAGTATACTTAAGTGACCTGAAAAACTCCACTAGAGATCTGCTATAGTTGATAAACAACTTCAGCAAAGTGGCTGGATAAAAAATTAATTCAAGCAAATCAGTAGCCTTCCTATACTCGCAGAATAAACAGGCTGAGAAAGAAATTAGGGAAATGACACCCTTCACAATTGTCACAATCAATATAAAATATCTTGGTGTGACTCTAATCAAACAAGTGAAAGATCTGTATGATAAGAACTTCACGTCTCTGAAGAAATAAATTGAAGAAGACCTCAGAAGATGGAAAGATCTCCCACGCTCATGGATTGGCAGGATTAATATAATTAAAATGGCCATCTTGCCGAAAGCAATCTACAGATTCAATGCAATCCCCATCAAAATCCCAACTCAATTCTTCATAGACATAGAAAGAACAATTCTCAAATTCATATGGAATAACAAAAAACCCAGGATAGCAAAAACTATTCTCAACAATAAAAGGACTTCTGGGGGAATCAGCCTCCCTGACCTCAAGCTGTACTACAGAGCAGTCGTGATAAAAACAGAATGGTATTGGTACAGGGACAGGCAGATAGATCAATGGAATAGAATTGAAGACCCAAAAATGTACCTACACACCTATGGTCACTTGATCTTTAACAAACAAGCTAAAACCATCCAGTGGAAAAAAGACAGCATTTTCAACAAATGGTGCTGGCTCAACTGGCAGTCAACATGTAGACGAATGCAAATTGATCCATTCCTATCTCCCTGTATAAAGCTCAAGTCCAAGTGGATCAAAGACCTCCACATAAAACCAGATACACTGAATCTAATAGAAGAGAAAGTGGGGAAAAGTCTCAAACACATGTGCACAGGGGAAAATTTCCTGAACAGAACACCAATGGCTTATGCTCTAAGATCAAGAATCGACAAATGGGACCTCATAAAATTACAAAGCTTCTGTAAGGCAAAGGACACTGTAAATAGGACAAAATGGCAACCAACAGATTGGGAAAAGATCTTTATGAATCCTGCATCCGATAGAGGCCTAATATCCAATATACACAAAGAACTCAAGAAGTTAGACTCCAGAGAACCAAATAACCCTATCAAAAAATGTGGAACAGAGCTAAACAGAGAATTCTCAACTGAGAAAACTCGAATGGCTGAGAAGCACCTAAAGAAATGTTCAACATCCTTAGTCATCAGGGAAATGCAAATCAAAACCACCCTGAGATTCCACCTCACACCAATCAGAATAGCTAAGATCAAAAACTGAAGTGACAGCAGATGCTGGAGAGGATGTGGAGAAAGAGGAACACTTCTCCATTGCTGGTGGGATTGCAAGCTGGTACAACCACTCTGGAAATCAGTTTGGCAGACCCTCAGAAAATTGGACATAATTCTTCCTGAGGACCCAGGTATACCACTCCTGGGCATATACCCAGAAGATGCTCCAACATCTAATAAGGACATATCCTCCACTATGTTCATAGCAGCCATATTTATAATAGTCAGAAGCTGGCAAAAACCAAGATGTCCCTCAACAGAGGAATGGATACAGAAAATGTGGTACATTTACGCAATAGAACACTACTCAGCTATTAAAAACAATGACTTCATGAAATTTGCAGGCAAATGGATGGAACTTGAAAATATCATTCTGAGTGAGGTAACTCAGTCACAAAACTATGAACATGGTATGTACTCACTGATAAGTGGATATTAGCCCAGAAGTTCGGAACACTCATGATTCAATTCACAGCAACTGTTGGACTGAGCATGGGGTCTCAGATGGAGGAGTTGAAAAAGGGACTGAAATAACTGAGGGAGTTTGCAGCCCCATGGGGAGGGAGTAACAATGTCAGCTGGTCAGGCCCCCTGGAGCACCTGGAGACTGGACCACCAACCAAATAGTACACATGGAGGGATGCATGGTGCTGGTCACATGTGTGGCAGAGGAGGGATCTGTTGACCATCAGGGAGAAGAGAGGCCCTTTGTCTGATAGTGTTAGATGCCCCAGTATAGGGGAATGCCAGGGAGGGAAGACGGGAGTGGGTGGGTGGGTGGTGGAATACCCTCATAGAGGCAGGGGGAGGGGAGTGGTTAGGGGAGACCTGAAAAGGGGAAAACATTTGAAATGTAAATAAAGTATTAAATAAAAAGAAATTTTAAAAAAATGCACACACACAGAAGAAGAGGGTATTTCTTCATAATTTTTCAGTAATAGCTTGTGTGTTGGTCTTATTTTGCTGAAAGTAACTGCACAGGTAACAATTAAACTTTTAAATGCTAACTTCAGTCACAGTAGATGGCAAGATGATTCTTACTAAAACCCTACATGGAAAGTTCTATACTGCATAGACATAGGATGTCCAAGAAACAGATGGAGAAGGAGGTAAAGACTGCTCAGATGGAATGGATGACAAGAGAGGAAGAGGGAGGAAGAAGTGAGTCCTGGCCACCCCAGAAGGAGATATCAAGAAGGCTAGAGGAAGTGTACCAGAAAAACTAGAAACCTTAAAGAACTGTTAAAAACATGATGAGCATATCAGCAATGTCCATTCGTCAGTATCAAAGCCTCAAATTCAGCACTGCCTAATTCAATACTGAAAACATTGTGAACAGAATATTACCAAACCATTCTAGAAGCAACTACACAGTAGAGGGTAAGTAGTATGCCATACGGCTGTTGAGTTCTGGGGTCGTGGTTTGAACAGACTGACTGAAGTCTCTTTGCTACAAGATCCTCCCACTTCATTGTGGAGGGAATGTACAGACTCTACACTTATTTTTTTCAGTCAGCATCACAAGTTAAAGTTATGTGGAGCCATCAGACCCGGAAAAAACCTGAACTTATCCCATAAGGATTCACACATGCACATGTTACACTCAGATACCTGGCAAACCCTGATGTCAGCTCAGACATGTGATGTCTTTAAGTTCATCATATTTATTGTGCATGTCATTTTGATCTGAAGAAGCCAACTAAAAGTGATAAACATATACCCAACATGTTTTAAAATATAATAGTTTCTAGGGTGAGATTGTGTCTCTGATGTTTGGGAATATTTCAGTTGAAATTGATCAGAAAAATAAAACTACATATACAGCACCTCAGTGAAACAACTTAGACTCTGCTTGTCTTCTACCACCTAGAATGTTTGTAAAGAAAATATCTTTTAAAGTTTAACTTTAGTGTACCAAATAAAGATCACTATGTCATTTTCATACATGCACGTGCACGTGTACACATATGCATATATACTTTCTTTGTTATATTCACTTACCCATAAGAAATATATTATTCGATGGACTTGTTGGATTGTTGCTTAACAGTTAGAAGCCCACGTTGCTCTTACAGAGGACCTGAGCTCAGCTCCCAGCCTCCATGCTTAGCAGCTCACAACCACTTGTAACTGTAGCTCCAGGGAATCTCTCTTCGGGTTTCTGTGGGCAACTGCACTCAGATTCACAAACCCCCATGTAGACAAAATGCATATGCATAATTAAAAATAAAACAAATCTTTTTAAACAATCATTTTGAGCAATTACATGCATCTTTAGAGCCTTTAGGATATCAATATAAGTCAGTTTGTACATGACATCTGACTTGGAACTGTCAGAGAACACAGTGGTAATGTTTTTGGTGGACAGAGCAGCATGCTTATTGTATGGTCCAGCTACCCATAAATGTCTATAACATAGACCTACTTGTACTGTTGTACTGTATCTTATAATCATGTGGCATACCAATATTTAGGATAATTGATGATGTTAAAGAAAGATATTCAAAAAAGTCTTTAACATCCCTCTAGATCAAGCTTCAACAAACAGAAAAATAAACCCAAAGGCTGTGCGTGTTTGGGAAAATCCACAGTGCTTCACTTCCTGAGTTTCTTTATGGGCAGTAAAAGAAGTCATGAATGTTGTCCTTCTATATCAAGCATCTTCTGAGGCTTGGAAAGAAGTGCTGGTCTGGCAGTGTCACTCCAGGATAGAGAACCACATACTTAGTTAATGTGTCTATGTGAAACATCCCAGTCTGAGAACTGTGGAGAGCCAGCGGTCCTCCTGAGCAGAGCAACGGGTGCCAGTCTCAAAGAGCACCAACCTAATCAATGAGAAAATGTGTATATGCTCTCTGAATCACACATATTTTGTCTGTTTCTCCCTGTCTCCTCTCTCCCTCCTGCTCTTATCACAAAGTTCTAGTGTAAAATAAGTGATGCCCAAAGAAGGTAAAGGAGATTTTAAATTGGTATTGGTATTGTATTTTTCTAATAACTTTACTGGAGGAAACTGGCAAGAAATAGTTTATTAGAACTGTGAGAATTTTTAATAATCCCAGTAATCAAATTGTAAGTGAGATTATTGTCCCAATAATACATTTTGACAAGTTTCCTATGGAAACTAACCATAAAAATATTGTTCATATGCATACTCTATGTTGGCAGTTTCAGGAGAATAAGTGTCTCTGTGGCCATTGGACATCTTCTGTGTGCACATGTGCACATATTCCTTTTTTACCAGGATACCACTGGTGTTGAATCAAAACTCATGCTAAAGACCTTATCCTAAATAGTAATGTTACATAGACTCGGTATTAGTAAATTCATATTTGGGGTCACAGTGTTTAGCATATAACAAATTTAAGAAATGCAGCTCTCCCTGTAATTCTGAGTGTTGTGGGCACATTGGAGGAATAGTACTCTTGCCAGTGGTATTGAGGGAAATATGGTGACAAGTCAGAGATTATGGATGTATATGCCTTTGTGAAATGTAAACTGAGTAACTAAGACTAAGGGAAGAGGGCTTCATTACAACATTTATGCCAACAAGTATAAAAGTCTTACTCTCCAAAAGTAAATATAGGGCATTTGAAAACTTGTTACCTGACAGGTATAAAAATGATAAGGTTGAATAAGCTCAAATCCTAGAAATTTAGTATTGAGAGTGGCAGGAGTGGAGCCATTCCCTACCTGCCTCTACCTGCTATGGAGCATGTGACCCTGACACCCCACTGAAGACCATGGGCACTGGGTCACAAAATATTTACTCTCCAGTTCACCCCAAATAAAGTGTATGCATTCACATCCACCATCAAATAAACAAGTATGAAAAAGCAAGAATTGTCTCTTCATTAAGGATCGCCATGGGGGAGCTATGGTTGGAAAGGGCCTTGCCTAAATCTTCACCTCCTACATATTCTCTTGGCATTCACTCGGAATGAAGGGTGGGAAGAGAGAAGGCCTTCCTCTGGAGTTTAGGAGAACACTTTAAGATGAAGGATTTCCCCGTGGCAATGATTAATTAAGAGATGATGCCTGTTTGTTCATACTGGTTTATTTGATGGTGGATGTAAACACAGACAATTTATTTGGGAGTGAACTCAGAACTAAATACCTTTTCCTATGGAAATTTCTCGGGAAATAAAGCTCATTGGGACTGTCTAGATATTGCATTAGCGTGGAGAACTCCAGGTGTTTATGCTACCAGTGAACCGGAGATCATGGTCATCAGTGGGGTCTTCGGATAAGGTAGAGGCAAGAAGGGAATGGCTCCAATCCTGCCATTCTCAATTCCGAGATTCCTGGAGTTTGAGTTCATTCTACTTTACCATCCTTATGCCTGTCTGGTAACAAGGCCCCACATGTCTTACAACTCCTCCCTTTTTGTTTGTTTGGGATTTTGTTTGTTTGTTTTAAAAGAAAGATGTCATTGTAGTAACTGTCTTCTATGTTATTTGTAGTTAAAATTTTGGATAGGGCAGGATGTAGGCATCGAAATAAACCAGATACATAACATAAACACAACAAACCAGAAAGTGAGTGAGGGGTAATAGCCAGGGAGACAAGGGATCACTGAATCAACTTAATTGCTTAGTAGGTTGAAAGAGGGTTTTTTGTTTGTTTGTTTGTTTTGTGTAATGTTGTCACTGTCAATAAAACAGCTCTTTACTTTTGGTCCTAAGTGTCACCCACATATCAAATGGTAGAGGTTTAGTCTCCAGCATAGTGCTGCCTGAAGGATTTTTGGTAATTGGGGAGATGTTCTTGAAGCATTGATGAGACGCCTTTTCTTCTCTTTGATTCCTGGCCATGAGTGAAGCAGGTTTTGCTCAACTGCACACTACCTCCATGGGTCATCAGCACTCATCAGGAGCATTTAAACAATGGGCTGAACTAAAGGTGGACTGTGAGTCTAAACAGATTGTCTCCTTATACACTCATGATTTCAAGCATTTATTACAGTAACAAAGAGCAAACTAATATAAAATATTACCACCTTCTAAAAGATAAATGTGAAATTATTTAAATTATCTGTTTTCTATGTTCCTAAAAGAAAAAGTTATGTTACATAAAATTATGACATTTAAATTTGTCTATTATCTATCTATCTATCTATCTATCTATTTATCATCCACTGAGCTATCTACATATCTTCAAAATAAGAAGAAATACAGTGTTTACACCACATGTTAACAGTGGTAATTTCTAGGTAATATAAATATGTTACTTCACATTAATTTTGTTTCTGTGCACTCTACTTTGTATACAAAAAGCATACACTATGTCTATAAAAGAAATAAAATGACTTTAAAACATTGTGCTTATTTTCTTAATTCATGTAGAATCAGTCAACTACTTTAAACATCTCTGGATACTAAAGTGAGACTAGAGAGAAAACACTTTATAGCATGTTCTGTTCCTTATATCTTTCACAAAGGTGTGTTGTGGCAATTTATAATAATGTAAAACAAGTACATAAAATTGTAATATAATAAGTAATGTAAGTGTCAAATAATGCATAATAATTAAAGTTAGAACAACAATATATCAATAATAGTTTGATAAACTATTATTTTCAGTATTCTGTTAATGATGTTGTAATCCATGGTCTGTATGTGGAGCTGCCTAGTTTCATCAGACAGAAAAGTGTATGTCCCGCGCTACGGTCTCGCCAGCAAGAACGACGTGGCACACATAGGATCCTTCTGCAGTAAAGCTTTAATGCATCTTGAGAGGGAGAGCATAAGCTTGCCACGAGTGGAGACCCTGAACAATAGAACACCCGCCCTTTATATGGGTCACAGCGCTTGCCTGGGACATGGAGCTTCCCCATTGGCTCCCCGCATCAGGCCAGATGCCGCCACGAGAAAGGCTGAGACTCTGAGGTGGAAAATTACCAGGTGCATGCGCACTAGCCTGTTTACAACTTGTCCTCGGCCAGATGTAGGCGCTATCTTGTAATGGCGAATGTGGGTGCGACTCAGGCGGCTTCCCACATCTCCCCCTTTTTATTTCTGTAAGCAAAGTAGGACACTCTTAAGAGGGCGGAGACAGAGGTCAAATCCCCTGACCAAAAGGTTGGGCCTTGTACAGGAGACGACCCCTAAGCTCATGTGTGCCCGAGGTCTTCCTGACCCGCCCAGTGCCGTTTTTTTAGAGGGAGGGAAACTAGGGCACTCAACCCTCATGTAGATGACATATCTCCCAAGGTGGCCCACAATGATGACCGCCTTGTGCGATGCTTTGCTCGACATCCCTCAAGAGCTGCTCAGACCAAACACTCTACCCAGTGCAATGAGACTAGACTCGCGGGTGTGCAAGAACTGTCTGGCTGGCGACCTACTGCTATTGTTTAAGCATGGACAGCCAAACACCGGCCGAGGCTCCTTGTTCTAAGGCAACAAGCGCCTGCGCAATGACCACCTTGTCTCTTTTAGTCTGGGCCCTGAGTTTGCAGATGAGCCATAGGAGCAACACCAACCCACAGCAGAGCGCTGCTCCAAACAATCCCACCCCCACCCATTCCTTGAAATAAGAAATTGTCGAGGAAATCCATGAAGAGAGGCCTTTTGTCAAGGACAGGTCAAGACGGGTGGAGTTGATCTGAATAATTGCTGTCCGCAGTTCCCGCAGGGTTTCATCAAATTTAAGGGTCCAATTCTGTAACATATACTGTGCATCATGCATCACCGGCATCGGCAGTGGGAAGGTGGACATAATTCCCCAACGCAGTTCTTCTCGAGCCATCGGGGTGCTCACTATCATCAGCAGGATCAGGCAGGGCAGTCGGACCCTTTGGTTCTGCTGGGCATTCCACCTCATTTCTTTGTTCTATCACCCTCCTGGTGAGCCTTTCAGGGATCCAAAAGGGGTTCTCTTCTTTCTGTGGAAAAACACATACAGCTCCCCTGGATCTTATAAGAATAGGATCCGGTCCTTTCCATTCATTAGATAACACATCTTTCCATTTTACCATTTCTCTTGGTCTATCTGGCTCTGAGCAGTGATGCTCGGCCGCTGTTTGTCCCTGTTCATCTAGGTTTAGAAAATTTAAAGTAAATAGTGCCATAGAAATCATAGTCCTCGGCACTGAAGGGAGGTCCTTCATCATTCCCCCGTTTTGTTTTATTAAGTAAGACTTTAAGGTGCGGTGGGCACGTTCCACGATGTCTTGCCCTTGAGGGTTATAGTGCAGGCCAGTCAAGTGGGTTACATCCATCTGATGGCAGAACTGCTTGAATTTTTGAGAAGTGTAGGCCGGCCCATTGTCTGTTTTAAGGACTCTGGGTTTGCCCCAGGCACTCCAGGCCTCGAGACAGTGCTGAATTACATGGGAAGTCTTCTCTCCCGATAGGGGAGTGGCGTGCAAAGCACCAGAGCAAGTATCAATGGAAACATGTAAATACTGGAGTTTCCCAAAAGAGGTGACATGGATAACATCCATTTGCCAGACCTGTAACGGTCTGATGCCTCTTGGGTTGATCCCCACATGAGGTATAGGTAAAAATTGACAAGAATTGTGACATTGGGTAACTATTTCTCTAGCCTCTTTTCTAGTCAGGGAAAATCGACGGCGTAGTGTCTCAGCCGTCACATGAAACCGCTCGTGGAAGGTCTTGGCGGTTTCCAAATTGGAAGACATGGCAACTGCAATCATTTTTGTAGCTTTGTCAGCCAGGTCATTCCCCTGTGCCATAGGGCCAGGGAGACCTGAGTGTGCCCGTATATGAGTTATATAAAACGGGTGCCGCCTGGCTAACAAGCAAGTTTGGATTTTATGAAAGATGGAAGCCACTTTACTGGATGGCTTAATAATTCCAGCAAGCTCAAGGTGATTAACTGCATTGACTACATAACTAGAATCAGAAACAATATTTACAGGATCAGAAAAGTTCTGTAATACGTCCAGAACCACCAAACATTCAACAACCTGGGGGGAGGTTTCATTATACTCTTTTGAGACAACCTGAGTGCCAATCACATAGGCTCCGATCCCCGTCTTGGAGCCATCAGTATAAACTACCAAGCCATTTGATAAGGGCACAGGGGATGTCACGCGAGGGAAAACCACAGCTTGGGATAAGGCAAACTGCAAAATAGGGTGCCGGGGATAATGATTGTCTATCTGTCCCGGAAATGAGGTTATCAATATGGCCCATTCATTGGAGGCAGCTGTCAGGGTATGGACCTGAGGGAAAGTGTACAGGACTATTAGCACTTCTGGATGTCTCCCAAAGTGAGGGAGGGAGGCCTTAAGTCCCCGCAAGGCAAGTCGTGCCATGGCATCGGGATACCAGTCAATGATTTTTCCTGGTGAAGCATTAGGGTGGATCCATAAGAGTGGGCCATTTTGCCACAGCACGGCAGTAGGCAATCCCTTTGTCTTAAGAAGGCACAAGGAAAAAGGCAATGTATCATCAAGGCGTGTCAGTTGGGCTTCCTGTATGGCCTGCTCTACTAGCTGCAAGGCCTGTTTTGCTGGAGAATTGAGGGATCTTGGAGAGATCCCTTGAGGGTGGCTGTCACCCTCAAGGATGTCAAACAGTGGCTTCAGGACTGTGGAGGGAATCTTTAAAAAAGGCCTGAGCCAGTTAATATCTCCTAATAATTTTTGAAAGTCATTAAGGGTCCTTAAGTGGTCCCTTCTTATCTCTACCTTTTGTGGGACAATCTTATCAGGGAGGATAATTGACCCCAAAAAATGTCCCGTATCAGAAATCTGAACTTTGTCAGCGGCGATCTGTAGACCCCAGCGTGACAAGAGGGACTGTAATAAAGGATAGGCCCTTTGCAAAACTGTCAAATCTTTATGGCACAGAAGGACATCATCCATATAGTGAATCAAAATCAGGGAAGGATTGTCGCCTCAAAGGTCTCAAAGCTTCTTGAACATATAACTGACAGATGGTGGGGCTATTTGCCATGCCCTGAGGCAAAACCTTCCATTGAAACCTCTTATCAGGCTCCACATGATTAACCGAAGGGAGCGTAAATGCAAAACGGGGTTTATCTAAGGGATATAAGGGAATAGAAAAAAAGCAATCTTTAATATCTATAATAACTAGGCTCCAACCTTTGGGTAAGGCAGAAAGGACTGGAAGACCCCTCTGTACTGGGCCAAAGGAATCCATCTGCTCATTGATGGCTCTTAGGTCATGGAGCAGCCTCCATTTGCCCAACCTTTTCTTGATTACAAATATCGGGGTATTCCAGGGGGAAGTAGAAGGCTCTAGATGTCCCAACCTTAACTGCTCCTGTACTATTTGAGTAGCAGCCTCCAGTTTTTCAGAGGACAAAGGCCATTGAGGAACCCAAACCGGGTCCTCCATTTTCCATGGGATGGGTCGTGCTGCCTCAATGGCGCCTAGGAAAAACCCAGGCCCTGTCTGTCAGGGTTACTAGTGGATTGAATGGGTTCAGTTCTACCATGGCCCATAGGCCCTAAACCCCATCCTTCTACATATCCCATTTTGCCCATAATACGTCTAGCCTGAGGGGAATAAATATGTTCATTAGATAACACAACCCTCATGTCTTGCATGACATCTCGCCCCCAAAGGTTAAGTGGAAGTGGGAGCACGTAAGGGGTAAAACATCCCTTTTGTCCCTCAGCCGTTTTCCAAGACAAAGCAACAGAGCTAATAGCAGGGCTGGCCTGATAGCCAAGGCCCTGCAAGGAGTGTGATGACTCAGTTACAGGCCACGACTTTGGCCACCAATGGGAAGAAATAATGCTTTTATCCGCGCCTGTGTCCATGATGCCTTCAAACAATTTTCCCTCAACCCATAATTTTAGTTTAGGCCTCTCATTTAGTGAGAGAACCAAGTAGGCGGAGTCCTTGCCAGAGGAGCCCATTTTCGCCTGCCCGGGTCTTGAAGGCCCAGCAATGTCCGGGAGGAGCAGTAGCTGAGCTATCCGATCTCCCTTTGTGATGGAAAAAACCCCTCCGGGGCAAGAACACAGGACTTGGATCTCAAGGGCATATTGACAATCTGCTATACCCGGATGAACATGTAGGCCCTTTAAAGTCATGGATCCTCTGCCAATTATAAGACCCACAGTTCCAGGTGATAAGGATTCAATTGGCATCACGGGAACTGGTTGGACACCCATCTGAGGCATCAATATGAAGTCGGAGGCGGCGCACAGGTCCACCCGGGCTCGTCTCTCCTCTCTTGGCCCCTGTCTGTCCTGTTCCCATATTTCTGGGGGCCCTGGGAACGAGGGCCCAGCACCTCGTTTTTTGGCATCCTCTGTGGTTGTTCTTCTAATGGAGGGAGGAGTCGCCCCTTGATATCTCTGACAGAGCGACATTGACTAGCCTTATGGAAACCTTTATTGCAGCGGGGGCAAAGGACACCGTGTGGTCGAGACGGGGCTCCAGCCTCATCGGAAGGAGCTTTGCAATCTTTTTTTAAGTGACCTAGTCGGCCGCGCCGGAAGCAAGCCCTTTTGTCTGTCCCCTTATTGGGGTATTTTTGAGACTGGATGATAGCAGCCGCCAGCCCCGCATTAGTAAGGAGCCCCCCAAGCTCCCTACAAGTTCGAAGCCAATCCTGTAGCCCCTTACTTTTCCTTGGCGCTATGGTGGCGTGGCACTCCTGTGTGGCTTGCTCAAAAATAAGCTGTTCAACAAGGGGTGCCGCTTGGTCGGGGTCGCCGAAGATGCGCCCTGCAGTCTCAGTCATTCTGGCCACAAAGTCTGAAAAGGGTTCTTGGGGACCTTGAATGATCTTAGTAAGTTGTCCAGAGGCTTCCCCTTTTTTGGGGAGTGCCTTCCAGGCCTTGATGGCCGTATTAGAAACTTGCACATATGCACCCCATGGAAAAGCGGTCTGATCCGCCGCAAAAGGACCTTGGCCAGTTAACATATCAAAGGTCCAATCTCTCTGTCCAGGGGTCGGTGCCGTAGCATTGGCTCTGGCTTGAGCTTGTGCAGCTTCATGCCATAAAGCCTTCCACTCCATATATTGGCCCATTGTAGGGAGCGCAGCCTTGGCCAGCATCTGCCTATCGGCAGGAGTCATGGACGCCCCGGCAAATCTCTCTAACATTACTATAGTAAAATTAGCATTTACCCCATACTTTCAGACCGCTTCAGCCAGGTCTTTAATTTGGCTGTACTCTACAGGGGCATGAACTCGCCCTCCACCATCTACCTCGAAAACTGGAAAAGCGGCTTGTACCTTTCTCCTAACCTTGTCAGAGAGAAAAGAAAAGGAGTTGGGGCACATCTCATAAGGGGGAGGAGCAGAAGGCACGGTCTGCGTAGGGGCCAAAGAAGGCGGCCGCTTCATCTGCCCATTACAGGGGGGCCAATCTTCCTCATACTGCACCGCTTCCTCTTCTAGCTCTGACTCCTCACTAGAGCTAAGGGGGTCAGTGTCTGAAGTTTCCAATTGAAGAGCCTCAAGGTCTTGAACTGGGTAGAGGCTCTCCCCCTTTCTTTTTGCTTTTTTCTTGGGTATGAGAATCGTTTTTCTGCCCACAGCCTTGTCGGGGGGACAGTTTCCCATTTTGTCTTTAATCTCTCCCTCGTCCTTAGACTTTCCAGGAGGTCCGTTTCCTTTGCTAAGATTTTGGGTACCCATCCTCTCACTCCGTTCAGATTCTGACATGGTATCCTGGACCCTTTCAGGGGTGATTTGCCCCTCCCTTACAGCATCTACACAGGCCTTACCTTGTTCGCAGCAATACAAAGACAGTAAAACCAAAATGAGGGCACTTAAAACAATTAGCAAAGCTTCAACAGCGTTAGACCAAAAAGGGGGCAATCCCAAATCAAGACCCAGGGTCAACATGCCTATCCGAACCTACCTCCCTGCAGTTCTGAATCCTCCCTGTTTCCAGGGGGTCTCCAAAGGTGCTTGATGATGACAAAGTTCCCTGGTTTCGGCACCAGATGTCCCGTGCTACGGTCTCTCGCCAGCAAGAACGACGCGGCACACATAGGATCCTTCTGCAGTAAAGCTTTAATGCATCTTGAGAGGGAGAGCATAAGCTTGCCACGAGTGGAGACCCCGAACAATAGAACGCCCGTCCCTTATATAGGTCACAGTGCTTGCCTGGGACATGGAGCTTCCCCATTGGCTCCCCGCATCAGGCCAGATGCCGCCACGAGAGAGGCTGAGACTCTGAGGTGGAAAATTACCAGGTACATGCGCACTAGCCTGTTTACAACTTGTCCTCGGCCAGATGTAGGCGCTATCTTGTAATGGCGAATGTGGGTGCTACTCAGGCAGCTTCCCACAAGTGTATATGGTGAAATGGACCTCTACACCAGACTATTCTTTTCCTGTACTGATCACTGAACTAACTTTAACCAAACCAATTAAGCCATGTGTGACATAACTAAGCATGGTATCAGTCCTGTGGACAGCAAACAACTAACTATAGCAACCAACATTATTCGCATCTCCATAGGTTTCACTGACCCTGAAGCAGCTCCATGCAGGTGTCAGCACAAGTGTGTTAAAAAAGTTTTATGCATTCTTACAAAATGTTGTAAAGCCTTGTTCAATCAGGACACTGGCATATGGAATTTAAAGGAAGCTTATGTAAAGCAGATACAGCCTATGGTACCAATTTTCAGTGCCCCTCGGGGAAGAAGCTACAAACTCTAGCAAAGGCCTGGTCAAGCAAAACTCTTTGAGTGGATTACCAAATAAATCTGATGTCCCCACACTTCATCTTGAGGACAGCTTGATGAAACAATTTTTTTGTGGATAAAAGAACTGAGAAAGGAGATGCTTAATAATACTATGCTTAGATTCTGATGCGTGAGACTGGGTTTCTTTCAATGGACAGATGAAATCCCCTCAGGGATTTCTATGGAACATGTGCTGTAGTTCAGAGGGTTTTCCTCTCTGATTGCTCTCAGCATTATTAAGTTTTCAGTCAAAATAAAGTGATTATTTTGAAGTCAGTGTTTTCATAACAGCTTGACATTTTCTACCATTTTATGATATGTTTGTAGTAAGGAATAGAACGTTAATAAATGCTAATGATTGATTCCCTCTCCATAGATGACTGCCTTTTAATGGTTTTGTTTGAGTTTATGTGTCTCTGTTTATTATACATGCAATACTATTTTCATGCATTCAGATCAAATTGTTACCTACTGCTTGGTCCCTGGAATTTCTACCTTTTGAACTTCCAAGTATTTAGATCATACTATGAAATACTCTTTTACAGAAAAATAAATCCTATGAAGTATTTATTGTCCTTTTGGGGTCCTTGTTCTATAAACATGTGAAGGGGGAGTTGTCTAGATGCTATGAACAAACAGTTGCTAAGAACACCCAAGTTCTAACTTCAGTCCTTTCAGAGTCAAGTAGGAAAAGGCCAGGCTAGGCACACAGACACAACTATATTTCCACAAGAGAGATCCAAACCATGTTCCTAAAGGATCAAGGAACCACAGAACCATGGGATAAAAGGGATCAGGAGCTATGAGGAAACATCATCTGATCCCAGAATGTTTCTCACCTCGGAAATGGAAGAGAATTTCAAAGGACTTCCTCCTACTGACTGTGTGGAAACAGGCCCTTCTGTACTACCGTGTCCTCCCTCAGGTCATCCCTGCTCTCGATACCGTAGCGCAGGATAGCACAAAGAAAACCTGACTCTGGTGTCATGATTGAACTGTCTGCCTATTTCAACTTAGCCCAGTGGATCCAGCAGTTCTTATGGTATTAAAATTAAGGTACTAGTCCACAGAAGCCTAGGAGTCAGGCTGTCTTCTATCCATTAACCCTGGTAACATTATCTTTCCAGCATCAATGTTTTCTGTGATGATCTAACCTACAAACATGGTGAGAATACTTAATTACCTCCATAAAATTGGCCCTTGGTCCCCCATAATGGCTTAACAAGGGCATTTCCTTGCCTTTGGAGTCACTTACAGGGTGCCTTTTAAACCAGTGACACTTCCTTCCTTTGGCTATTGTTCCCAGTCTGTTAATATGTGATCATCTTATTTTAGTCTCTGTGGCCCTGGAATGAGTGCTTATTAATCACAGACCATTTAAGAGCTCATGTACTTGCTCTGATTAAGAGAGGTGGAAACACCAGGCACCAAGTGCACACAGGTTCTTTTTATCTTCATTAAAAGCTGCTTTGTACATGTAATTTCTTTCTTGAAACGTTATGTGGAGATATTAAAATTAGCTTTGACTAGGTTGGGGTAATTATAGGCACAACGAAAGATTCACTAGAGTCTTGTTTTAAAAGCTCTTCTCAGCTGCAGATGACAAGCTAATACACCAGGACATGCTTCTTGATAGTGGAGTTCCACAGATGGTCAGAATTAAATCCAGGCATGGAGAAACGACAGAATCTTCATTAACATGGGGGACTAAGGGCACTGGCACAAACATTTGAGGAAGGTCTCTGAACGTGGATCCTAACGTCCGTTTACCTTCCTGAAGGCTGTGATATACCCAACAAATGCTGACTTATGATCCAATCTAAACTGAACTGCTGCTACCATATAGCACAATGCCTGGTGATCTCCTAGTCCTATTTCCTGGAAAGGATGATAAATGTCTGACTGTGACAATGAAAGGAATTCTCTAAGGAAGACTCCCTAAATCACACACCTGCCTTCCCTTAGCTTGTGATTTCCTCAAGAAACCTACAATATATTGGCTTTTTGGGGGATAAATATGATGGGTGTTTAGTGAGGATCCTGGAAATTAGACACTATGTAAATCATAAATACATCGATTAGTCAACTCCCAGGTCACACAGGGTACAGATACATGTGTGTGTATGCCACAGTGTTTGGGGCTGCTACACATTCATTTATATTGAAGCATATTGGCATGGTAGTGAGCAGCTTAGGGAGATCAAGCTAAAGACTCATATAACCCCATAGTATGAATCTTTGTGTTGTTACAACTTCACACTAAATGAAAACAGATACCTTCTGTTTCAAGCTACCTGTTCTATTTTACAGAAGATATTCAGAGAGATGTGACTGGCCCCAAGCGGCATAAGGTTAGTGTGTGAGCTGGGAAGCAATTTCAATTTTTTTCATCTCTGGTCCAATGTTTTATCTATTCCATTACACTGACTTAAAGCCAAAGACAATCACTTAAAATAGATTCCTGTGAAAATGACATTGTTTTTGAACAACTCTTGCTCATCACAGTAAGGATGCTTTCCTACATAGAGAGATTTGAAATTTTATTTTAAAAGTGGTCTAAAGAGAAAGGAAGAGCCAGAATGGTTAGAGGAAAAACAGAGGCTGCTTGGTTGGCACAGTCCAGCGGGCAGTAAGCACCATGAAGAAAGACAGTGCTCAGGTCAGAGCCCCTGAGGCAGGACAGGATGAATGTGAACTGAAGCTGAATTTGACTGACTTCTCTTTGAAGATTTTTTATTTCGATTATATGTGTTTCTGTGGGGATAGATACACATATGAGTGCAGTACCCTTGGTGTCCTGAAGAGGATGTCAAATCCCCTGCAGCTGGGGTTCCAAGAGGTTGTGAGCCACCCTAGATGGGTTCTGCGAATTAAATGCACAAGCAGCAAGCACTAACCACTTAGCCCTCTCTCCTTAATGTGATCGGTTTCTTCATATTCATCTTAATAGAAATTAATCCTAATGAACAAACTCAAAAGTAAGCAGAGGCTGGGGAATGTTCATCAGCTTTATTCTAGGATGATTTAGAAAGATCCCAGTCATCACCCTTTTCACGTAACTGAAGAGTTATCTGTCCTTAAAGGCAATTTTAAAAACTCTACAAAATCCAATATACTAAATAACACAGCCCCAGTGACTCCACTATCCAGAAAATACGTGGCTTATATAAAAGCCATATGAGTTGATGTCTAGACCTGTTTATTCATTACACGTCTTCTCCCAACTTGGCAGGATGCAGTATGGGGGAGACACCACTGAGATAACAACACAACCTGAAAAACGTTGCCAGCCTAGACGTGGGTTCTAGAACATTAAAATAACAGGAAGTGGCTTTCAATAAAGTCCTAAATCATAGCAACACATTTTATTCTTATATCTTATCAAATCCCAGGCACCTGCCCATGGAATTGGCAACAGAGAAATGGTCTGTGCTGCCAATTGCAGGTTTTTCACCATCTTGCCAACTTGCTTTGTCTCCACACCCTAACAAGCTATAGCTATTGGCAGGAGAGTGAATATTTGAAAATGATTACAGTATGTAGAGATTTTTGTTTCATAATATTTAATTAAGTAGTAGAAATACTACTTTAGCAATGAGGATAGACTGACTCTCATTTGTAACACATCACATACTATCATTGAAGCCTTTTGGTGAGCAGATTTTCAGAGAAAGAAATAGAATGGTGTCTTCACTAACCATTTCACACAATGAAAACCATTTAACAAAATATTGATGATTCTGTATGAGCTGCCTGCTGCCCTGGATGAAGGGCTGGGAACTAAGAAATGACATTGGTACACCAGAAACACAAAGAGAAAACCAGTGAAGCCCTAGCTTCAGAAAGAGGTAGCTTTTAGTTAGATCAAAATATCCCCCAGAAAGCGATTCTCTTCCAACTCAGACTTTCTTTGGAGCAAGAAAACCCTGATTGTCTGTTTATTTCTAGAATCAGGGCTTCCTACCTCCTAGAGCAGCTGGACTAGTTGGTCTGTCATACAGGGTTGCTTGTAAGAGGTATGAAAATCAGATCCAAATCCACTATTCCGTTTGCAAAGAACTTTGAGGGGATGAAAGGTATGAGGAAGTGAAGTGGAGGGTGGGAAATACCAGAGCCCACAGAGAGATTGATGGACTGATTGTTAAACAAACAAAGCATCAAAGACAAGGGCCATTCAAGAACAGTGCTAATTTACTGTATGTACTGGGTTCATCAACACAGGTTTATACCTGTGTATTATGTTTTTTGAACAGATCTGTTCACCACAGCATTTCCTTTCATCTCCATTCCTATTCCTGATACCCCCCACCCCCCAGTGACCCAGATTGACTTCCATTTTCATGCTGCATGTGTGTACATAAAATCTGAAACCTAAGTATAAGAAAAAGCATCTTATATTTGACTTTATGATACTTATTTATTTAACTGACCCTGATGCTCCCTGGTTATATCCATTTTCCTGAAAATGGCACAAGTTCATTCTTCCCTAGGGCTGAATAAAAGTTTATTGTTTATATATCAGCTTTACTTTATACATCTGTTCATGAACATCTAGGCTGATTCTGTAACTTGACTGCTATGAGTAATGTGGCTGTAAACATGGATGAGTAGGTCAGGTATATGTGTAGGTCACATGTTTGTCTGTCAGGTGTATACCTAGAAGTAGTGCAGCTGGGTCATCTGGTAGCTTCAATTTGGAGTTGATAGCCTAGCTACTGTGTGGATTTTTATAGTGGTGGCATAAGTTCACATTCCCACTGTGACGGTTAATATCAGTTAGGATCACCTAGGAGACAGGCCTCTGAGCATATTTGTGAGAAGTTGTCTTGATTAGGTTAGTTGAGGTGGGAGATACAGCCTAAAAGTGTGTGGCTTTGTTCTCTGGGTTCTGTTCTAAGACTGCGTAAGAATGGGAAAGCCAGCTGAACATAGACATGCATCTCTCTGCTCCTGGGCCGTAGATGTTATGCGACTACCTAT
Source organism: Rhynchomys soricoides (assembly GCA_019843965.1). Lineage (NCBI taxonomy): Eukaryota > Metazoa > Chordata > Mammalia > Rodentia > Muridae > Rhynchomys > Rhynchomys soricoides. The sequence goes on from JADRCH010000125.1 coordinate 706,778, forward strand.
CTCAAACTTTTACACTTATGACTCTTCCACTATTACAGACAACTGTGCTGTCACACTGCAGCCAAAAGAAACTCCTCTTTGTCCTTGAACCTGCATTTCTTGGACATTTTGTCTCACAACACTGGAGAAGGGAAGTAAGCATACCCTCTCTAGCATTTTTTATTTACATTGTAATTACTTCTGACTGGAGTGAAATGGAATCTCAATATAGTTTTAATTTGCATTTTACATTGCATTTGCATTGATGACTAAGAATGTTAATTTTTTTTCACATGTCGATTGGCCATTTGAAATTCAAGCTTTTAGAACACTGACTTATGTTTAAAATATCAGTATTTATTCTTTTATAAGTTGTTATGTTTCTGATGTATTTTGATAACATTCATTCCTATCCCTGAATACCCCTCCTGTTATATTCCCCCCATCTAGGTTTTCTTCTTTCCCTCACCTTCCACATCTACCTTCATGACTTCTTTTCATAACCTTCTGAGTTTTTTCAACTGAGAGCATTGGACTGTTATGTGTTTAGTTTGTTACAGTTTTAAAATATTCTCTTCACATTACTCCCCTGGCAAACAAGCAAGGAAGTTCCCCCATACTGAAGGGTGTCTCCTGACATAGTTATTTTCTTTTCTGTGCAGAAGCTTTTTAATATCATGCAGTTTAACATGGAAATTTGTGGTTTGATTTCTCAAATTATGAGAATATTTTACAAAAAGTTCTTGTCCTTATCCCAGAGTGTTTTCTTTTAAGAGTTTTAGAGTTTCCAGTCTTAAATTAAAGTCCACTTTGAATCTGGCTTTAGATGGGCCAGGAGACAGTCACCTCATTTCCTCACTCTGTATGTTGACATCCAGTTTTCCAGCATCATTTGCTGAAGACACTGTTCTTTCTTCACAGTGTATTTTTGAAATCTTTGTCAAAGCAAGGTGTCTATAGCTGTGTGATTCTTTCTCATCATTCTATTCTATGTCCTTGATCTATATGTCAGGTTCTGAACTAGTGACATGCTGGTTTTATTACTATGGTTCTGTAGTATAGCTTGAAGTCCAAGACCATCATTGTCCCAGCTCAGCTCACTCTGCTCAAGATTGACTTGGCTAGTTGTAGCATTTTGTATTTGTATCTGAATTTTAGAATTATTTTTCTATGTTTGTGAATAATGCAATTGGAATTTTAATATAGATTCCATTTAGCTTGTTTCTGGCAGTATAGCAATTTTCATAACACCAGTTCTACTCATGAGCCTGGGAAGTCGTCCCATATTTTTGGATCTTCAGCAGTTTCTTTCTCCAGTGTTTTACAATTTTTACTACAGAGGTCTTTCATTTGCTTGACTAGGTATATGGTATATTATTATGGTTTGGTTTAAGTTATTGTGAATTGTATGTTATTTTCTTTCTTCCAGTTTCTTTATCATTATATTTACTATCACTATTTGCAGATGATATGATAATATTGTTTTAACTATCCTGTTACTTTCCCATATGAACTTAAGAATTTGTCTTTCAAAGTCTGCTGGAATTTTGATGAGAATTGTATTAAATTTGTAGATTACTTTTGATAAGATGGCTATTTTCACTAGGTTGATCCATATTTATCACCCAGCACAAAACTCAAGTCCAAGTGAATCAAAGACCTCAACATAAAGCCAAATATACTAAATCTAATAGAAGAGAAAGTGGGGAAAAGCCTTTAATACATTGGTGTGGGAGATAACTTCCTGAACAGAGCACTAATGGCTCAGGCACTAAAATCAACAATTGATAAATAGGACCTCATGAAACTGAAAAGCTTCTGTAAGGCATAGGACACCATAAATAAGGCAAAATATCAGCCTGCAGGTTGAGAAAAAGATTTTCACCAGCCCTACATTTGACAGAGGGTTAATATCCAAAAATATAAAGAACTCAAGAAATTAAACACCAACAAACCAAATAACCCAATTTAAAAATTGGGTACAGAGCTATACACAGAATTCTCAATGGAGAAATCTCGAATGGGTGAGAAGCACTTAAAGAAATGTTCAAAGTCATTAGTCATCAGGGAACCACAAATTAAAATGGCACTGAGATTCCACCTTATACCCATCGGAATGGCTAAGATAAAATCTCAAGAGATAGCACATGCTGGTAAGGATGTGGAGCAAGGGGAACACTCCTCCATTGTTGGTGGGAGTGCAAACCTATATACCCACTCTGAAAATCAATTTGGCAGTTTCTCAGAAAATGGACAATAGTTATATTTCAAGACCCAGCTATGCCACTCATTAGCAGTATAACCAAAAGATGCCCCACTATACCACAGGAACACGTGTTAAACTATGTTCATATCAGTTTTATTCATAATAGCCAGAAACTTGAAACAAACTAGATGTCCCTCAACTGAAGAATGGGTAAAGAAATATGGTTCACCTACAAAATGGAATAGTACTCAGCCATTAAAAACAAAAACATTGTATATTTTCCAAGCATATGGATGGAACTAGAAAATATCATCCTGAGTGAGGCACCCCAGAACCAGAAATAGACATATGGTATATACCCACTTCTAAATGGGTATTAGCTCTAAAGTGCAGCATAACCATGCTACAATCCACAGATCCAACGAAACTGGGTAATAAGGAAGTTTCAAAGGAAGATACATGAATCTCACACAGAATCGGAAATTAAATATTAATATTAAATACTCATCAGAGGTGGATGGAAAGAGGGAACTAGGTATGAGATGGAGTGAATACGGGAACTGGAATAGTTACTATTGGAATGAAGGATTGGCTTGTGATGATTTGTAACCTACCACTTTTCTGGCCATGCTCAATTAGTCTAAGTATTTTCTAGTGGTGTCTTTAGAGTCTCTTGGATATAGACATATCATCTTCAAATACGGATGATTTTGTTTCTTTTTCTTTTTGCATAACTTTTATTTCTTTTTCCTATCTTATTGCTCTGGTTCAGACATAAACACAATATTAATTAAGAGTAAGGAAAGTGGACATCCTTGTTTCATCTCTGATTATAACAGAAATATTTTTGATCCCCAGATATTGTAATACTGGCTACATCTTTATTGTGTGTAGTCTTTATTGAAGTACATGCCTCTCTTTCCACTTTCGTCAGGGTTTCTATAGTAGAGGTGTGTTGGATTTTGTCCAAGGTTTTTTCTGCATCTATAGAAATGACCCTGTGATTTCAAACCTTTTTACTTTAGGGAATCCAGAATACAATGCTCTCATACAGCTTTAATCATCTATTTAGGATATATTAGGGTAGAACCAAAGCAGTGAATTTTCATTTCTCTAAGTGAGGTACTGTCCAGTGTCCACTATATATTGAAGGCTGGTAGCAGCATCAATATGAGCATCAGCTGCATTTGGGAAAAATTATTAAATGCAAATTGTTGGACCATAGTCCAACCTTACGGCTCAATGACTAAGTTTTGAGGGCTGAGGCCATTATCCTGTGTATCAGGACTTCCTTTCTGTTGCACACCATAGTGAAGGATCACTGCTATGTGGTCTGAGTTTAGATTTTAAACTCTTCATAGGTCCCTGGAGGCTGACATTAGGATGCTAAATATAGGCAAGTGACACTGTGTGAAGCCTGCTAAGATGGGAGGCAGGAACCTCTGAATTTAGACCTGGATGATGGCCAAAGGCATGTATAATACTAACGAGAACAAATAAGAAGCTAAGCCCCCAGGTCTCATCCTAGAACCTTAACTTGACTAGTAATGTCAGCCTTGAAGGTGTGAAGCTGAATAAGTTAAAGAAGCTAGGACATGACCATTATCTAAGCAAGCTCCCAGACCAGACCAACTCATCAGAGGTAACTAATAAAGCAGACACACTGCAACCCCAAAGCTTTACCTTCCAATATCAAATACCACCAATATCATTCCTATTATCCTACTCCAAGCCACAAATGCTGCAAGAAAATAGAGTAGTGGAAGGGAAAGAGAGGTTGAAAACCATCTCTTCGGTGTAGGCTTATGAAAGGCAGTCTATTTTCTGGTAGAGCTAAGGTTCAAACCCTGTGGGCCCAGTAAGGTGTAAAAAAAAAAACCTGTAAGGGACAGCAGGCGTTTACCATGCTCCTAGAAACAGCTCCTGACACGTGGCTATATCTCTCCATAAGTCTGTGACATTTGGTCAAGTAAAAACGGAATGCCCCTCAAGCCCCTCCTCAGGTAGAGGTGTGGTCACATCCCCAAGCTCTGCCACAGGTAGAGGCATGGCCAAGTAACCTCAAGACATCTCCATGTTAATGAGGATCCTAGAGGCTTAGCCACTCCCCTTCCCAGTCACTATTTCAACATTGCCCCTCCCTGAGGTCTGGGGGGATGGGGTACAGTCTCACCCACACCACTCTTCGCCATGACAAGACAATGAACATTCTGAAACCCTGGACTGTCTTTCTTCATCTGCCATGAGAAACAATGCAACCGGCCTTTGCCAAAAGAGCCTTCTAACTGAAGGTGTCCTAGTGCAGCGGCGTTTGTGGTGCCCAAGAGCAGGAATCCCATGGAGCTGGTTCCTTACGATCCCCCGGGGCATGCCCGCCTCCCCCACCCCTAGGCTGTGTTTCCACAGAGGTTTCTCACAGCCTGACACAAGCCTGGCAAACTGTGTGGGTATGCGCGGTCAAACTGCCCAGCTTCCTGCCTCTCCCAGGGGACACAAGCACCCGACTTCACTCCACACCTCGCCAGTTTGACCCAACACTTCAGGAGAGTTATAATGTGGGGGAAAAACTGTAAGGAGTCAAGAGCCTAAGAAAGGGTTCAATAGCCAGTGCACATGACCCAAGGAGACTATCAGACATGTAAGGCCACTTATTTCAGTAAAGAATTGGTAAAAATGAAAGAATTATAATGGTTTCTCAAGACTGTGACAACTATGTTCAATAGTTTTACAATTTAGTTTTTTGTAAGCTTAACAATTGTATGCATGGATACAATGTGTCTTGATCATATTCACCAACTCCCAGAACCCTGGTGCATATCCTTTTCACATTGATGTCATCTTCTTTATTTTTTATTTATATCTCAATGAAACCAATTAGAACTTCCTCTATGTGTATTAGATGTGGGGCCATCCACCAGAACATAGGTAACCTACCAGCAGCCAAATACCAGAAGAAAAAATGCACACACACACACACACACACACACCAAGTGGTCTTAAATTTCGAACAGTTTATCAGCCACATCTGTGCCGGCATTTTGAATGTGTTGACATTGATTTTGTGCAGATAACCAGAGCTGCTGTAAGTTCAGTACAATGGTTATGTCTTGTCCAGAAAGCAGCATGTCACAACATTCCAAAATCACTATTTCCCAACACTTTGACCAGTCACGAGTCTTTATATTGACTACTACTACTGTCTAGTGCAAAAAGAACTTTCTTCTGACCAAGGTTGAGAGCAGCAATTATGTACAGTTATATGCATAAATATTTAGGAGTCAATTTGACAACATGTCTATCTAACTCAATAGTAGGGGTAGGTTTCCCTCTAGATCTATGACCACCCAGCCATTGGATTTTAGCAAGGTTCAAAGTACCAGGCATGAATTCTCTTGGGAGCAAGCATCAAATGCAAAGAGAAAACACTTCATTATCCCCCATAGCAACCACATCATTATTTTACCAATAGGTTGCCTAGCAAATTATAGCATGTAATGGCCACTATATAAGTTTATTGATAAATTTATTCCACCATGGCCTACATTAGCACTTTCTAGGGCTATGGATGCCTTTTAGAGCAGAAGAAATTACCAGGTCAATTCCAGCTAGATTTCTGTCTTACCACCAAAGTGTGTTGTGACATCAGAACTGCAATTTGTTGCAGTAAATCTCCAACCCCAATAAGCCCATGTAAAAACACACAACTCAATTGTAATATTTATAAGCTGAAGGCCTAGATTTGTCAGTTATCACTACACTACTCTATTTCGCAGCTATAAGATCCCTTGCTACCTGCGACTTCTCTGGGCCATGTGGCTCCACTCCATTCTCCTTCCACCTCCTTCCTTTGTCTTCTCTTCCCTCTTTCCTACTCTTCCCCCACTCTCTAAAACCTACAGCCCCACCTTTCCTTTCCATTTCCCAATCACAGGCTCTTGCCTTTATTTGACTGTTACAATGGGGAGAAGGTTAACATGAAATCATCTGAGTATATGATCTACTCTTTAGGGCAGCCCCCTTGAGGAAGTAGAATTAACATTAAAATACAAACAGGACTATGGCAACCCACAACATTTCACCCTTTTTGTTCAATTCTGGTGTCTTACCATCTAATTTGGTTGATAACCAAGAACAACGGAGTAGCTTTGGTCGTGTGTGGGCTTGGGAATCTCTGGAGATTTTCTTGGCCAATAAGTGATAGGAGGTATCCCACACCCAGAACTGGATTCTTATTTATTTTCTTCAGTTATCTCAGCTTAAACTACTTCAACTCTGGGGTGTGTGTGTGTGTGTGTGTGTGTGTGTGTGTGTGAGAGAGAGAGAGAGAGAGAGAGAGAGAGAGAGAGAGAGAGAGAGAGAGGAGCTTACAACCTTTTTTTATAGTTTCTTAGTTTTGGTTAACTCACGCCCCCACACCCCACACACCCATACAATGGGCTTATACTGAGACATTGCACATTCTTCTCTTCCTCACTCATAGACGAAGCTCAAGACAATTCTAATAGTAAAAATAAGGCTGAAGAGCCCCACATGGAGGTCAGAGCTGTGAGAATGGGGACAGATTGAGAAGGACTGGGTAGAAGCTCCAAGCCAAATGACTAATTTTAGCAGAATAAAAATGATATGTCTAAAATAGAGGGATGTGGAGCAAAGGAGGGGACAAGGGGATGACAGATTTCTTGCTAACATTCATTTTCATGGGACTTTTCAATTAGTTCACTGTCAAGAGCATGCATGGTCTTGGAAATGTCACACCCCTGCACTTCAAGTAGAGGGTATTAAAAGCTCTTTGGAAATGTTCCCAGCAAGCATTTTTAAATATTTATGAACCATTTCTATAAATGGCTGCTAGGCAGTTGTAATAATTAAGTATTCTCGGGTGATGTGGTCATCTTCCCATTGCCTGGCCATGTGCTACATGGTGAGTTCTTTCCACAGACTCCCGTCAGCTTCTGTATTGATCCCAATCTTTTCTTCCTGGAAAGACTGGCTTTTAGTTTTAATTACTTTTAAAATAATTTCATAATTAAAGAAAGAGTAAAATGTAAAAACTATGTATAAGATTCAACCAATTTGTTTTTTTGTATGTTTATCCATATAACTATACTTATTATGAAGTGTTCTGAATGTCCCAGGATGCCACCTAAGTCTATTGCTCCATCACTAAATCCATTAGCATTCTGACTTCCAGTATGCCTTCATGTTTAATATATATTTTAAAAAATCAAGAGTGAAGTAGTTTCCATGAGTAGTTTCTTTCTCTTACATGATTTTGCAGATGTTTGGTCCTTTATATTGCTATGGAGTATTCCACATTTTTTTTTAATGGACATTTGGATTTTTTCCTGTTTTTGATTGTCACAAACTTTCATGCACTATTCTGTTGACGTTCTCATATATACAAGTACTCATTTCCACTGGGTAATCCAGGAGCAGTGGTGGTGGGGATTTGGGGCATGTGTGCACTGGGCATATTTCTATTCAGTTTCAGAATGCATTGTCAGATCTCCAAAGTAGCTGAACCAGTTTTTACTGTCCTTCCAAAGTTTGGCATTTTAAGTAGGAAAGCAAGCATTGTGTTTCCAAAGTGAGTCCGTCACAGCTTGGCCACCTGAGATGGGATGTTCCTAGCTGTTAGGAGAATCCTCATTGTCACCCTCATTTTCCAAATCAGCAGCTCAGATCCCCACCTAGAAAGGTGTCTGTCTGGGAAGGAATGTCAGTTGCTCTAGGAATAGCAACATGATTATGGACATCTGAGTTGCTGGACGGACTTATTTATACTGAAAATTATTCGCACAAGCTCAGCTTAGAATTTCTCTGATACAAGGAGAGAGGTTGTTTTAACTTTCATTTTTATTTTATGTTGAAACACTCACTCACACACACAAACACACACACACACACACAGAGAGAGAGAGAGAGAGAGAGAGAGAGAGAGAGAGAGAGAGGGGCAAATAGACAGACAGACAGACAGACACATATGTAATGTGTGTAAACACACATGAAATGTAGAAAAATGTACAGAAGTGGACTTTGACTCATAGTCTGCTTGTAGGAAGGCCAGTTACAAGCTGACATATGAAAGAGTTGTAGCTATTTGAAAATCATTTCCTTCCAAAATTTTACATTACTTGGGTGGTGTTTTATGAAGGACTCTGTATCAAATGTGTCTTTACAGATCAGTGTTAGGCGCCATCATGTTTAACATATACTAGCATTGGATTTCATTGTGCAAATAATTATTCTCCTTTTGATAGATATTTATATTTAATCTTGTGTTACTCTTTTCAAACTAACCAAGCAGAAACATCCTTAAATTTCCACTGTGTGAATATGTGCAAATAATTTTCCTTAGGACAAATTCCAGAAGCTTAATCTCTAAGTTAAAGGAGGCATATAATTCAATTTCATTGTGTATTAAAACAATGCCTCCCAACAAGCTGGGCTAATCTATTTTGCACCAGTAGATGAGTGTGTATGCCCACACCCCCCATACACACACACAGCTGCAGTAGTCCATTGTTCAATCATCAGCACACTGGCTGTTTGTGGGTATTGTCTGGTTTATTTACTATGAGGTAAAGCCTTTCCACTGAACATTGGCAGTTGCTGCTATAAAAGTCATTTGCTTTCCCTGTTAACCAGCATGTCTTTTGTCATACAGAAGATTTATTTGTACAAATCAGTTTATGTTCCATATGCCCTATCTTTAAAAATCTTTTCCTCTTCACAGTTAACTAATCCGTTTAGTCAACTCTTTGTCATTTAGTTGAATATCAGTATTGTTCCTTATAATCCTCACAATTATTGGTAAATTCTGTTTTCCATATTTTAAATCAATGTTGTTAAATTATTTTACTGTGTTATACGTGTTTTATTATGCTGATTATTGAAATATTACTGATTACTAGAATATGTAAAATATGCTTATATTCATTTGTTTAGTCGGAGTTGTGCTAATAAAAGTTGTTATTCTATTTTATGTAGCCAGATAATCAAATAATATGCAAATAGGTAATATTTTATTTTAAAAAATTGTAGCTTTCGTTTTCTCTTACTTGATTAAGAGACATTTCTAAGATACTGCTAAATAAAGGTAGTAGAAAACGACACTTTTATCTATTCCTAATTTATTTCAATATTAAAGAAAACATTAGATTTTAATTATAACGATTTTTTTAAAAAAATTAAGGACATGGCTTATTTTCCCCAGCATTTCTCTAAAGTTTTTCCAGGTATAGCTAATTATTTTAAATTAAATGTTCAAGGACATATTAACGTGCCTTCTGATAGTGCTCTGAGTGAAGGGCTGGCTAATTTCTGCAAATGCATTTTCTGTCACTAAGATATTATTCCTTGCTGAAATTTGAAGTTTGTCATGGATCTTTCAACAGGGAACTACATTTCCAATAGTACTTTCCTGGAAGAGTCCATGTCATGTACCATGGAATGCACTTGTTCCTTATTCAGGCTGGGGACGGACCTACAGAAGAGCTGGAATTCTGGAAACTGTGCAGGGTCCACCAGTCCTTGTCTTCAGGAGTGAGAAGATGATTGTGTGTAGTTTAGACTCCCAGTCTCATTTCTTCCACATTGGTGGGCATCCTCTAAGGGTCCACCAGACCTTGTTTTCAGGAGTGGGAAGATGACTGTGTGTAGTTTAGACTCCTTGTCTCATTTTTTCCACGTTGGTGGGCATCCTCTGCTCTCTTCTTTATTTGTGTTATTCACATTGCCTTGGAGTTTAATGCTCTTATAATCTCTGGCAAATATCACTTATTGTTATGTTTATATGGAGTTTATGTTTGTCTTTAAAGCTTTCCTTTGGTATGATTTATGCAATATTTGCTTTAAGCAAGCATAAAATTTTATTTGTTTTAAAGTTGATATCATCGCAAGAAGGTATGTGCTCTCAGAGAGACACCCAATGGTTGAAGAATATCTGCTTTATAAAGAATGGAAAGCTCACTGCTCTGTGTAGCCTTGGAAGAAACTCTAGCTCCCAACATATGACTTGAGAAGAAATTTGATCTTAGCATGAAGAGACTGGTATACAGAATCTGCCATAGGGCTAATTTTGCAGGGTTCAATAAAAGTTGGTAGAGTTGAATTTCTCTGCTGAGAAATACATCCAAGCTTTAAGATATACACTAATATATTTAAAAATATATTAAAATAATGAAAATAAAATATTTTTAAAGAATTGAGGATATGAGAGGCACATGTAAGTCAGCTGGGGTTCCCCTGTGAAGCACCAGAAGCCGATCCTGCTCCCCTTGCAGAAATACTGAATGCTGTATTATGATGTCAATAGACTCAGGTGCCATCACTTGGTTTTATAAAAGGAAACAATACCTTGCTGACAACATACATTCACCCAGGACTTTTACTTACTTAAGGCTTCTTCTGTTAGCTGCAACTGCATAATCCATCTGATTACAGGATAGAATGGATGAGACAGGAAAATGTGAGTGGAGTTGGCCAGGGCAGGTAAAGTATGGCAGACATGGGAAGACATGGGATGGTGAGAAAGGCAGTCTGAAATTCCATACGATTTCAAGGTAGGTGCATTATTGTTCCATTCAGAATAAGAAAGAAGAAAGAGAGCATGGGCATTAGTGCCAAAGGTCTTTCATGTTTTCATGAAGCATTTAAGGAAAGGGAATTGAGTTATCTAAACTGATTCCAAGAATTTTCATCTTCTAGATGATAAGATTCACATTCACTAAGCATTTATAGAGTGGTAACACTTCCTAATGTGCTGAATAAACTCAAAAGTGAGTTTAAAATGTTCAGACAACAGACCAATAAACTCTCATTTGTCTTCAAAGAAGGCAAAATGAAAGATAAAAATGGCTACATTCACAGAATGGCCTCCATAGAAGCTAGAAAATTCAGGTCACCTTAGCAAGTATGGATCTAGAAAACCCACATCAGCTTAGCAAGTGCAGATTTTCTCTGGGAGCAAACATAAACTTTAGCACAGCCCTGGGGAACAGATCTCTTAGGCAGATACCAAACTCAGCTCAGCATGTCTGTAAGGGATAAAATGAAAACTGAAGCAGTCCATCCTCATCCATGGCAATTTGACCCTTAGAGAACTCTGCTCTCCAGTGGCCTGCTACTCATCAGAGACTGTTGAATGCATGTTAGATCAGGAATATGGCAGTAGCTCATTTGGCTGTTTGCTGCAAGATGTGCTTATAAATGGAATATTTGGAGTCAAAATATTAATAGTAACTGATGTCTACCCATTTTCTTGATGCTGTATCCCATGACTAAGCTGTCATATCAGATAATCTAAAGGCCAAACAGAAAACTTTCATTCTCGTTCTCAAATGTATATTCACACGAAGACAGGATTTGTACAAACCTGGGAGGTTATCTATTCATATACAAGATCTATGGTGGATTCTCTCAGCTATGTCAAGCCTAGGTTCTTGGTGAATGACTAGTAGTTATGTCTAATAGCACCAGGAATATAAATGTGGCCTCAGGCTGATCATGGTGGTTAATATTAGTTGTCCATTGGACAGGTTCTAGAATCATCTAAGAGAGACAAAGCTATGGGCAAGCCTGAAAGGGATATCTAGACTACGTTAAGTAAGGTGAAAAAACTCATTTTAATTGTAGTTGCACCATCCCATGAATTGTATAAAATAGAGAAAGACCAATGAGCAGTGGCTCTCATTATTTTGCTTCCTTCCTACGAACATAGCATGACCAACTAACTGCCTCCAACTCTTGCAGTCATTTCTTCTCTACCACTATGGACTTCTACTCAAATGCTAAGTCCAAACAAATCTTCTCCCATGAAATGGCTTTTGTATATAGCATTTTTATAGCAACAAAAAAGTGACAAATATTATGATCAAGTCATATCCTGGAAGCCACTTGGGAGCCTGAACGTTACCACCAGGCAAAGCCCACAGATCTTTAAGCAGTGAGAATAACAATGTATCACTACAAGAACTTCTTACTTAGATATCATAAGCTGAATGACAGTGTATTAGTCAGGGTTCTCTAGAGTCACAGAACTTATGGAATGCCTCTCTATATTGAGGGAAATCATTGTGATGACTTACAGTTTGTAATCCAACTAACCCAACAATGGTCATCTGTGAACAGGAAGTGTAAGAATCTAGTAGTTGCTCAGTCCCATGAGGCTAGTTGTTTCAGCTGGTCTTCAGTAGAAGTTGGTTCCAACAGATGTGCTGGAAAGTAAGTGCAAGCTGACAAAGAAGAGTGAATCTTCATTCTTCCAATGTCCTTACATAGGGCTCCAGCAGAAGGTGTGGCTCAGGTTAAAGGTGTGTACCACCACACCTGGATCTAGGACTTGCTCTTTCTCAAGATGACCTTGAACTCAGAGATCTCCTTGCCTTAGTCTCCTGAGATTAAGGCCATGTACTACCTTGCCTGGGGCTAAGCTTTTCATGGCCACTATGCCTCAAGATCTCCATATCAAGATCCAGGTCAGAAACTTGTGTCTTCCAGCATCAATATCTAGATCACAGGTGAGCCTTCCAATTCTGAATTGTAGTTCATTCCAGATATGCTCAAGTTGACAACCAGGAATAACCATTACAGGCACCAAGGGGTGGCCTACCAGGAGAGCATACGCTATCCCTGGATATGAATATCCAGGGTATGATAGAATGCTGTGTAATGAACTCAGGTATACCACAGCTACTGTCATATAAAAGCCAAGAAAAATGCTAGATCCCAAACTACAGAGGATGGATAAAGGCTTCAGATGAACACAGGTCCAGGGCCCAGCCCTACATCTGCCTGTGATTACTGTGTCAACATTTTAGTGAACATATCACCAAGCTGAAGTCCCCTTTCATATGACTGCTTTCACCATGTAGCACGTATAGCCTCGATATTTTCAGATGTTCAGTACAAATGTTTTCTATCAGAGACTAAAGCCATTTGCATTAATATGAAAAATCATATTTTCAATTAATAAAAAGAATGAAGAATTGCTTGATCAGTTTATTATAATACCAACTATTGCCAACTTTGAATGGTTGAACATTTTTTAATTTCAGTACTGTCTTAGTAAGGTTTTCATTGCTGTGAAAAGACACCATGACCAAGGCAACTCTTACAAGGACAATATTTAATTGGGCCTAGCTTATAGGTTCAGAGGTTCAGTCCATTATCATCAAGGCAAGAGCATGACAGCATCCAGGCAGGCATGGTGTAGGAGGAACTGAGAGTTCTACATCTTCATCTGAAGGCAGCTAGGCAGACTGATTTTCTAAATGCTAAGATGAGAGTATTAAGGCCCATGCTCATGATGACACACTTCTGCCAACAAGGCCACACCTTCTTATAGTGCCACTCCCTGGGCCAACCATATTCAAACCATCACAAGTACTATTTACATATGCTCACCAATTTTCTCCTTCTCATAACTCCAAGAATTTAACAAGATTAATAATACAAAATCTTGAGAAAGAACTGCATGTTGCAGTTGGACCTGCCAACCATCCCAGTTGGGTCTTCCTGATACAGAGCCTGCAGAGATGAGTTATATAAAGTCCACTGTGCCCCATTGTATAGCTCTAGGCTCACTCTTAGCCCCAAGGAGCCTTGAGGAACCCCAAGAGTGTCCTGCTTTCCCACAGAAACCTTCAGGGGCCTCAAGACTAACCAGCTTGGAAGCCTGCTCCACCCATCCCATCCCAATCGGGTTCACCCAAGACTCAGCTTGCAGAGGTGAATTGCTCTCTGTCCTCTGAACTCCATTATCCATTTCTGGATTCACTGTTCCATCCTGTGGATCTTTGCAGGACACTAAGAGTGCCCTATATCCCCATGGAGGCCTGTGGAGTCACCAAGAACTACAGCTTGGGACAGTTCCCCACCAATCCCTTCCCAGTGGAGTCTGCCTGAGGAACAGCCAGCAGATTTGGGAACTCTGACTTCCATTGTCTGGTCCATGGCTCTCCTCACCTTGCCAAGAAGTCTGACTGCCATCAGGATTATCCAGCCAATGCCAGGGAAGATCAGATGCCTAAAGGGCATCATAATAACACAATCCATAAGACCCTGGGCACTATGTCACCACTAGAGCTCAGCTATTCTACTACAACAAACCCTGGATATCCTAAGGAACCTGAAGCACAAGAAGATCTTCAGTCCAATCTTATAAAAATTATAGAGGCTTTTAAAGAGGATGTGAATAGATCCCTTAAGGAAATAGAAGAAAATAAATTTAAACAGGTAGAGACATTGAAAGGGGAAGCAAATAAATACAAAGTAATGCAGGAAAATACAACAAAGAAGGTGAAGGATATGAATAAAACTAAGACAGGAAAAGGGAAATAAAGAGCAATAAATAAAATACAAACTGAGACAATTCTGGAGATGAAAAACCTAGGAAAAAACAGGAACTAGACATAAGCATCACCAACAGAATACAGAAGATGGAAGAGAGAATCTCAGCTGTAGAAGATATAATAGAAGAAATCAATATAATGGTCAAAGAAAATGCAATATATAAAAAGTTTATGACACAAAACATCTAGGAAATTTGGTATACTATGAAAAGACCAAACCTCAGCATAATAGGAAAAAAGTAGAAGATTCTCAGCTCAAAGGCCCAGAAAACATCTTCAACTAAACCACAGAAGAAAATTTCTCTAACCTAAAGAAAAAGATGCTTATAAATGTACAAGAAGCATACAAAACACAAAACAGATTGTTCAAAAAAGAAAATCCTCCCACAATATAATAATCAAAACATTAAATATAAGAATAAAAAATAATATTAAAAGCTGCAAGGGAAAAAGGCCAAGTAACATATAAAGGCAGGGCAATCAGAATTACCCCGATTTCTCAACTTAGACTCTAAAAGCAAGAAGGGTTTTACAAACCCTAAGAGATCACAGATATCAGCCCACACTCCTATACCCAGCAAAACTCTCAGTCACTATGAATGGGCAAACTATGATACTTCAAGATAAAACCAAATTAAAACAGTAGCTTTCCAATAACCCAACCCTACATAGGATACTAGAAGGAAAACTCCTACACAATGAGCCTAACTACACTAAAGAAAACACAAGAAATAAAGAATTTCACTCCATTAAAACCAATAGTAAAGAAACAAGCTGGAATAGTCATTCTAATCTAATAAAGCAGACTTTCAATTGAAAACAATTAAAAGAGACAGGGAAGGAAACTTCATAAACATCAAAGGAAAAATCTACAAGAGGACATCACAATTCTGAACATCTATTCCCCAAATTCAAAGACACCCACATTTGTAAAAGAAACATACTAAAGCTTAAATCATACATCGGACCCCACACATTATAAGTGGGAAAATTCAACACTCCACTCTCACCAATGGACAGGTCATTGAGAAAGAAGCTAAACAGGGAAATAATGAAAATATCAAGGCTGTGATTGAAACGGACCTAACATACACACACACAAAACATTTAACCCAAAGAAAAAAAAAGAAGATATTTTCTTCTCAGCACCTCATGGAACCTTCTCTAAAATTGACCATATAACAAGCCTCAACAGATATAAGAAGATTGAAATAACCCCGAGCACCTTATTAGATTACTATGGGTTAAAGCTGGAGTTCAACAACAACAAAACAAACAGAAAGCCTGCATATTCATGGAAACTGAACTGCTCTCTACTCAATGATCTCTGGGTCAGGGAAGAAAGAGAGAAATTAGAAACTTTCTAAGAAAATAGGACTTACAACTTACAGGACACTATGAAAACAGTGCTAAGAGGAAAGTCGGTGCCCTCACAAAGAATTAGAGAGTTCTCATTAATTTATTTATTTAATTAATTAAAATTAAAAGTACATCTGAAGGCTGTAGGGGAAAAAAGAAATAAACATACCCAGGAGGAGTAGACAAGAGGAAACAAGCAAACTCACGGCTGGAATCAGTATATTAGAAGCAAAGAGAACAGTACAGTGAATCTGCAAAACCAAGAGCTGGTTCTTTTAGAAAATCAACAAGATAGACAAACCCTTAGCGAACTAACTAGAAGGCAGAGAGACAGTACCCAAATTAACAAACTCAGAAGTGAAAAGAGAGAAATAACAACAGACATTGAGGGAATTCAAAGAGTCATTAGGTCTTACTTCAGAAGCCTGTACTCAACAAACTTGAAAAATCTAAATGAAATGGATGGTATTCTAGATAAATATCAACTATCAAGGCTAAATCAAGATCAGGAAACTATCTGAATAGTCCTATAACCCCTAAGGAAATCAAAGGAATCATTTAAAGCCTCCCAACCAAAAACATCCCTGGCCAGACAATTTTAGTTCAGAATTCTACCATTCTTTCAAAGAAGAGCTGATATTAATACTTCTTAAAGTATTCCACAAAATAAAAGCTCATTCTATGAGGCCACAGTCACTGTAATACCTAAACAACACAAAGACTCAACAAAGAAAGAGAATTCCTTCATGAATAGTAATGCAAAAATACTCACTAGAACACTCAAAAACTGAATCTAAGAACACATCAAAGACATCATCTACTATGATCAAGTAGGTTTTCTCTCAGGGATGCATGTGTGGTTCAATATATGAAAATCCATCAATGTAATATAACTGAATGAAAAATAACAAAAAACAAAAAAAAAACCATGATCATGTTATTAGATACCAAAAAGCATTTGACAAAATCTAACACCTTTCATGTTAAAAATCTTGGAGAGAGCAGGGTTATAATACCATACTTAAACACAATAAAGGCAATATACAACAAGCGAATAGCTAACATCAAATTAAATAGAGAAACTTACAGCAATTCCACTAAAATCAAGGATAAGCTAAGGTGGTCCACTCTTTCCCTATCTGTTTATTATAGTATTTAAAGTTTTAGTATAAGAAAGGTAGAAGTAAACGAATGGCTATTTGCAGATGATATGGCCAAGAGCACCTAATGAAATATTCAACATCCTTAGTGATCAGGGAAATGCAAATCAGAATGCCTTTGAGATTCTACCTTGCAATCTCTAGATTATGCTAGAGACCTGGGATGGGGAGAGGCTCCAGAGGGTCTATGTGGGAGATTGCAGCTGAGACTCCTAGCACTGGGGACTCTGAATCCTGAAGTGGCCACTTCCTGTAGTTAGACAGGACTTCCAGTGGAAGAATAAGGACAGGAACCCCACCACAGAACTTCAACCCAAAATGTGTCCTGCCTACAAAATGTTCAGGGACAAAAATGGAACAAAGACTGAAGTAATGGTCAACCAATGACTGCCCCAGATTGAGCCTCATCTCACGTGTAAGAACCAATTTCTGACATTATTAATGATTCTCTGTTCTGCCTACAAACAAGAACCTAGCATAAATGTCCTCTGAAGGCTTCACCCAGTAGTCAATGGAAAGAGATTTGTAGATCTCAGAGACTGATTTATCAACCTACCGGGAAGCATGGGCTGGACCTAGGGCCCTGCACTTAGGGAGCAAATAAGCAGCTTGGTCTTCATGCAGATCCCCCAACAACTGGAGCAGTGCTGTCCCTGAGCCTGTTGCCTGTCCGCCTGTGTATCCTGCTCCTCTAAATGAACTGCCTTGTCTGGCCTCAGTGGGAGAGGATGTGCCTAGTCCTGCAGTAACTTGACGTGCAGGGATGGAATTGGGGTTAGTGGGTATGTGACATCTTGAAGGGAGCTTCTCCATCTTAAAAGAGGAGAGGACATTGGAATGGGGAAGAACTTATGCCAGGGGGTATTGGGAGGAGAGGAGGGGCTGATAATGGGATATAAAGTGAACGACTAAATAAAAATTTAAAAAGAACTGTGTGCTAGTACTTTGTACCATAAAATTTGATATAAATATTATAATAAATACAAATAAATGTGATATTGAAGTTTTTCAGAACATGTGTTCAAGTCTTCCTACAAAAGAACTTCTATGAAGAGATATATTTGAAGAAACAGACACACAGGGATGATGGCCTGTGTGGAGTGATACTCCCACAAGCCAAGGAATGCCTTCATTAGAGCTGCCATACATTGATTGCTGGTACACTGAAATTCCCCTGAGGTTTCTAGTTACTACCACACCTCCTGCTTGGGTTCAGCCATCACTCACCTTTTCACAACCTGAAAGTCATGATGAGCTTTTTATAAAACTCCATATGAAGGCTTCTCAACTCTTGCCACCTTAAGAGTAAATATCAAATAACAACCGTGATCTTTTGAAAGTTCAAGATGTAAAAACAGTTGATAAACACATACAGGCATGCTGTGCAGACATTCTGCAGTGTTCTCTACGGCCATGGTTTATTGCAGCTCAGGGGTATTCAGATGTTTATCTCCTTGCTGATTTTCTGCATGTTTGTTCTAACACCCCAGCTAGTCCTCTTCTTAGTTATACCCCAAGTTATCGCAAATCATGGAAGTTAGCTTACAGGAGTCCATGCTAAACAAACACAATAAATTTACTGAATAATAATTCCATCTCCATCAATTTCTAAAATAAGTGTCACTAATAACAGCTGTATCTGTTAAGGTTTGTATTTCTGCATGTCAAAATCCTCCAAGGGTTATACTCTATAAATATGTAATATAAAATTTAATTTACATAATAACTTATGTGGAATAAATAGCATCAACAAATAACTCTGAGAGATGATCAATTGCGGAGAAGTTAGAGAATTCAAGAAAACATTGCAGTGTTGGCTAGGGAAGCGAAGTTTTGGGGTAATGGAGTGAATAGAGATTTTGGAAACCTACTCATCCACTCATTAGTTTCTTGTCATATGTCCCAAAGTTTTGCTTAAATATAAAAGAAATATTAAAATGTTACTCATTTAGTAGAGTTAAATAACAGAAGAGGAGGAGCTTGTGGAGATGTTGAGACATACAAGTAGACACTGAACAGAAAAATCCATTACACTAGAAGGGAAAAAGATCTTTAACACACTGCAATTGGTCAGGGCTAGAGGTGGTGAGCTTGAGCTAAGCCCAATATTATGAACTGAGGTACTGAAAAGCTTGGTGGCCACATCTCCAGTTCAAAGTCTCTACTGGTCTCTTTCTTCCCTGTAATGACAAGTTGAAGGGAGAGTCTGTTACCCAGAAGTCGGAGCTTTGCCAAGGTCATTTATAGAAACTTAGGAAAATATACCAACCATGCCCTAAAGGTGTCGCAATCCTTACACCTCTCCACTGCTAGGACTATGGTCCATTTCTCTTTCCTCCCTGGTCTGACCACTTTGAAAACTGGCTAAGGAGTGCAGTGTCCCTGCTTAGTGTGCACTTTTTAAATCCTACTCTGCATAGAGAGGCCAGTTATTCTATTAAAAAAAAAAATCCCCCATTTTCCCCTGGCAATGGGCAAAGGGACATCTTGTTAGTGACACAGTTCAGTCAGGGGCAGATCACATGGCAGTTCTTTGCTTGATAACTGGTTGGTGCCTTTTATGCCTAGAACTCATCAAAATTTTGATTTTGATCAAATCAAACCAAATCCAGGCTGCACAGTGTGGGAAGATGAAGACAGACAACCACCATGCCACCCACAGACCTGCCCTCTCATACATGGCACAGGTGGACCATAGACACCTGCTTGCCACTACACCATGAGGTACAGACAATGTTACCCAGGAACCCACCAGACAAGTGGCCAGCCTGCAGCTGGAGCCATCCCAATGTGCTAGTATGTGGGGGTCAGATAGACAAGAAAGAAAAGTCAACCACCTTGAGCATTATGAAGAGAGACATGAGAATGGAGAGGAGGAGCCTGTTGTGAGTGGCCAGCCTTGTCACCTGGGTCCATGGTGAAATCACAACTTGCACTATTACTGAAGGACATATCTGGGTTGATGGCTATATAATGGCAGGGGTCTGTGTTAATGGCTGTGGCTCATACTAGAGGACTTGGGGATGTCCCTGATCAGGGCAGCCACAGGGGGACCAATTGAATGTCCAGGGGTTGTGCAGAACTGGCCTTGCCCCTCACTGACTGTGGCTCTGGAGAGCTAGATCCACTTCTTACAGCAGCAGCACATGGGAAAGCAGACCCTACATTGTGGGACTGTGAAAGGTAGCCTGGTCCTCAGAATAGCTGAAGACTTTGAAGTCCTGGAGACCCTGAAGGGATGGTAGGAGTTTCACCTGCTCCTGGGCACCAGGCCCCTGTCACTAGCAGCATTCCCCCATAGATTTGTGGCCATCAGTCACTGAAGGGCAACACCCAAGCCCTTCCACATGTAGATGAGGCATCCCTAACACCTCAGACCAAGACAATAGGAAAAGAGACATGACCTGTGGAAGACATTGGAAGACAGAGATCTCCATGCTAATGAGCATGCTACCTGGAGGCCTGGAGGACATGCCAATAAGATTCCCTTCCCTGACACTCCTCCCTGCAAAAGGTATTTAATCACAGGCCCACCCTGAGAAATGGGGTAAGGTATTATCCATCTACTTTCCACCATGACAGCATAGATTTGAACCATAGACTCAGGATCCACCTGAGTGGGGAGCCATTGAGAAGGCATTTACCTTTAAAGTCACTGTCTAATCTCCTGTAGAAGGCCTCTCTGCACTTCCATCCACAACTGCCACTAAGTCTGCCACCTGTCAAGTCAAAGCAGGTGCTCCCCTTCCACACACCTCCCTTAGGCCCCACTCTATTCTCAGCTCTTTAGTGACTCCAAGCGGGCATCTGGATATCCAAGAGCCTGAGAACCCCATGGCCATGCCCTGTGGCCAAGCAGATGCAGGCCACAACTCTACCCTACACCTCTTGCCCAGGCAGCACAGTGGAACTGGCCCTGGTGGCAGGGGTGTGGGTGAGCTGCCTGGAGAAAGTGATAGCTGAAGAGCTGACCCTGCCACTTGTCTGCTGTGGGATGGCACAGACACAGAGATGATGCCCACCTCCTTTCCTTTGCCACCTCCAGCACTCAAGAAAACTGCCCACAGGGTCATGAACTCCAGAGAGCTAGCCCTGCCCTTCACCAGTTGCAGCACTTGGTAGAGCAAGTCCTGAACCTCACCTGGCCAGCATAGTAGAACTGAGCCTGGAAGAGGGAAC
The DNA here is from genome assembly GCA_019843965.1 of Rhynchomys soricoides. Taxonomy (NCBI): domain Eukaryota; kingdom Metazoa; phylum Chordata; class Mammalia; order Rodentia; family Muridae; genus Rhynchomys; species Rhynchomys soricoides. The sequence continues at coordinate 728,014 of JADRCH010000125.1, forward strand.
ACAGGGAAGTTGTCTTGGGAGAGTAGCATGGAAGAACTAGCTCCACCACTCTTCTACCATGAGAAAGCCTTGTGGGGGACAAGATGACCTCTGTGCCTTAGTTTCTCACCACCTGAGGCAGTTAGGAGAGTTGACCCTGGGGTCATGAGAATGGGTGAACTGGCCTTGCTCCTTGCTTGCTGTATCACTTTGAAGGCATACACCTCACCTGAGCAACACAATAAAGGTGGACACAGGGGGATCCCCAAGGGTAAGAGTGTTGGAGAGCTGGCCTTACCACTCATCTGCTGTGAGGTAGCATGGGTTTAGAGGTGGGTGAATACCTCCCATCACCTCCCTTGCCACATGTGGTAGTTGGGAGAACTGTCCACAAGGGCATGACAGCAGGAGAGCTATCCCTGCTCCTTGATAGCTGTAGCATTCAGAAGAGCAAGCCCTGAATCTCACATGGGGAACACAGCAGAGCTTGACCTAATTAATGATGAAGGCACTGGTGAGCTAGTCATAAGGGGGTGAGAGGAGAGCTGGCCCAGCCACTCAGAGGCTGCAGCACCTGGGAGAGTGGGCTCTGCTTCTTGACTGGGAATCACAGTGGAGTTGGCTCTGGAGAGATGGAGGGACCAGCTCTGAAGGTATGAGAACAGAAGAACTGACTCTGCCTCCTGCTGATGGCAGCATAGGGTAGGCTAGCCAGAAGAGGGCTGAAGAGCTTACCCAAGTGGTGTGCTGACCAGGTCAGCTACCACCCAGGCCCAGATCCAGGGCTCTGAGTTGGCCCACCCCAAAATCTATATCATCTGCAAATGGTTGGAATGTGTGAAATTGTCAGTCCTGCTAATCCAAAGCTGCAGGATCTCTGTGACACAGGACAACAACAGGATAATTAAGAGGAGTCTCACTGAGGATCCAATGAGGATGTTGGTAGTGTCAGAGAAGTCAGAGTTATGGAACCAGACCAATGACTCATTGAAATGAACATTTGCAAGTAAAGATGTATAGACAGAGGGATATACTGTGGGACACACTACAGCTTCCACAATGAGACGTTTTCTATGCTTTGTTATTGTTTGTTTGCAGTGTGCATGTGTGTGTGAGTGTGTGTGTGTGTGTGTGTGTGTGTGTGTGTGTGTGTGTGTGTGATTTGTAAAGAGGGAATTGCAAGGGCAAAGGGTGACTGTTAGGGGTTGGGAGATGAGCAGGACTGGGACTCATGATGTGAAACTCATAAATAATACAAATTTTAAAGGAAGTCTGATTTGCTCAAAATTTTAGAGTAGATTCTGAAGGATTGATGACTTCTATGGCCTCGTGCAGAATCAGGGGGAAGAAATGATGCTGTGAGCTTTTCACTTTATCAAAACATACTATGGACAAGAAGCAGGAAAGGAGCTATTCTCACCACATGTTGACAGCTTTGTAGGAAAGGACATCAGAGCTGTGACAAGGGTAGGACTGAGATAACAGATTCTGTAGTGTGACATAGACTGGAGGAAAGGCAGGATATAATGAACTACTAGACTGACAAGGGCTTGCCCAAGTCACATGGAGCTACAGGAAGACACCATAACCCAGACTAAGTGGGGAGTATCCCAGAGTTGTTGGAATATGGCCAAGCACAGGGAGGTCCCTTGTGCTTTCAGGGCCTTGAGGACCATGTGTGTTTTCAAGCACCAGAAGGAGAGTCAGTGCAGCAATTTGGAAACCTGTGGAGTACAGGCAATAAAACTTTTGAAGAAATCTTCTTTTTCTCTAATGTGTGCATATCTTCACCACTGTTAATTCCTCACACCATTGTGTTTGAAGACTCAGACAAGGTGATATACAAACATAGACCGAAATATGCAAACAACTAGGCAGTTTGTCAACAGAATCACCAGCTCTCCTCACTCATCATTGCTTATGTATAATTAAGAGATCCAGGGGTTGTGTAAACCACCCATGTGTAAATGTCCACGTTGGCAGTTTCTAGATTAAAGTGCTTCCACTGTATAGACATCCTTTATCATGTTCTTCCTGAATAATTAGAGAATAAAACTAGAGAAGTTTTCAAATGTCTGATTTCTGCTCAGAACAGACTTTCTTCAAAACTAGAGCAATAATTCAGTATTTATCACTGGAGAGAAATTGTGAATATTTCAAGACTTTCAACAATAAACTAGTGAAATTATATCTCTCAAATCTTCTAATATTTCAAAGACAAAACTCTGCTCATCAGAGAAGAAATTTTCTTTGAGAAAATAGATCATGGCAATTTTGACAATGCATTTTTTCAGCTTTAGTATAAGAAAAACAAAAGTTATTTATTTCTGAGCTTCAGAGACTAGACTGTATCACTACAGTGCAATTTATGTCATAAAGAATATTCTTAGCAAATGCACAGCCTTGGCAATGACTGATAAAAGAGAAGCTTTCACAAGAAGGAAACGGTGTACAGGAGATGTAAACACAATTTCAGCATTTTAACTTTGCACCAAGGACATAAAACTCAACTGTGTGTGTGTGTGCGTGCGTGCGTGTGTGCCTGTTTGTGTGTGTGTGTGTGTGTGTGTGTGTGTGTGTGTGCATGTTTGAGAGAAAATGGGGAGAGAAGAGAGAACAAGAGAGCAAGCCTATGGAAAACGTGATGGCTCGTATCGAATGCAGCTTTGCTGCACTTTGTTTTGGCTTTGCTGAGTTTCTTTGACATATATACACAGCAAGAACAGGAAGTTAATTCTTAGATGTATTGTTTAATTATTTCTTAAGTAATACTGTAAGAGAAGACAGGAATACACTTACTGTTCTTAATTTCCTTGATTTTCTTTTGTTCAACTGAAAATTGAAAACCAAAAACCCTCACCCAAGCAGCAGAGAGTGTCGTTAGTGGTGGGGTACTCACGCAGCATGTGTGCAGATCTAAGTTAGGTTGTCAGTGCTTCACAGAAAATAAAGAAGGAAGCTGAATTTTGTCATATTAATTAAAAAAGATAATAGGGAACTGAATGAGGCAGGAACGAGACAAATACTAACAAACTGCTTAAAAATTCACATTGCTTCTTGGGTATATTGCACATCAACTAGATTTTTCTCTTGAATTCCACTTAAAATGAGTTATTTTACTAACAAGCTAAAGTTAAATGATTAGTGAAATAATTATACTTGTCACAGACTGGCAGATGTATCAGGAAATGGGGCTCATCCAGTGATGCTCACGAAGTCAGTTATGAATCACCCAAAAGAGGCAACTGTCAGACCCTAGTGAAGGGCCACTCACTGAGATAGGCACACCCTGAGTGAGCCCTATGCTAAAAGTGAGATCCTTTTGTTAGAGTAATACAAGTTATTAAAATGCACAAATTTATATGCTAATTCCACATAGTAATTTCTTATATTACAAAGCAAAACTTTTCCATATAGTTTCTTCTTAAACATTCATTTCCTTTTCTTCTTGTTTACCCTTCCCTTGCTTTACTAAACTCAAACTAAAGGCAATTTTCAAATGGGATATATTTTGCTAGAATTTTACATTGGTGCTTTCAGAAGCTAAAAATGGGGAATTCTGGGTTGTTGAGCATTTTATATATTCAAAACAAATAAGAAAAAAAAACCTTACAAAAATACTTTCCTGGAAGGGACAGAAATAACACAGATGTAGCCCATGCTAAAGTCACCAAGAGGATGAATCAATAAGGGAGGTTTTCTATCTCATGAAAGTGATTCTGGCAGCCAGGATGTGCAATGGTCACTTAAAGAAGAGATACTCGGACAGTCACTGCCCATCTCCTGTTCTGGGTCAAGGCCTGGGACCTTCTGGTAAGACCTGTTGAAAACCATTTGTTACTTCCCTTAACTGAATATACAAGATAATTTTGTCTGTTGAATAGATTTGCTGCGTCTTAACATACAAAATGGGATTCATTGCTGAATTGTCATTACTAATGTAACAATTCCCTTGACCATTTTAAGGCGTGATTGGGAAATTCCCTGGTTTGAGAAAAGAGGACAAACAGGCTTGAAACCAGAGGCCAAGGCCATAGCTACACCAAGCACATTTGCACCATCAAACCCCTAGGATCTAAGATGGATGAGTAGAAGCTCTCCTTAAGTGGTCACCTTTCTGGTGACTCAGCTAAGAGAGAAGGCACTATTTAGGAGGAGGCCGGAGTTATAGAAGAGGCAAGAGGATGGAAATCCAAAGAAAGCTTCAGGCTTTCATGGGGAATGGTACTTGTCACTCTGCTCTCTCGTTTTGGCAAGTGCTCATCCATGGGCAAGTCTGCTACAATGATATACACACTGCCCTCCTACCACAGGGGCAGAAAGGGTGCTGTGAAGGGTGTGTGCATAGTAATTACACTAGATCCCCACTGCCTTCATTTTCCCTGAGCAATCACAAGTTTGCAGAAACAGAACCCTCTCTTCTTCCATCCTATGGCACAGACCATCACTACAGCTTACAATTTCTTATAGATTTTATGAAGAGCTAGGAGACTGAAGAACAAAGATTCTCAACACAGTGGAAATGTTAATTATCCTAAGTAAATTATCTCATATTGTTTTCGTGTCTTGAATTATCACACCATGTCTCATAAATATGTGCAATAAAAACAAAACTGAAAGAGGAAAATATATGAGGATTATTAGCATATGATCTGCATATAGTGTTCTGGATGCTGATTTTGGAAAGGTGATTGACACAAGATAGTCATTGCAGAGGAAGTCTATTGCAGAGGGACAATGGTACACAGAGAAAAGCTGCTGAATGTTCCAGAGAAAGGGAAATAATATTGAGTCAGCTCTGCACTGTGCTGAGCACTGAGTGCTATGCTCTGAGGCAAACTTGGTTAGAGGAAGCAGGCTATGACAAAACAGCCAGTTAATATTAACACAGAGTTAGAGTCTAAGTTCCTGTGTGAAATCATGGTTTTTGTGCATTCAAGCACAGCTGTGAATGAAGAACACTGACAGTTCCAGAAGCTATCCTATGTGATGGTTGATTTTTAAATACAAATATAGGCTATGTTTGAGGACTTTTATCTATCATCTATCTATCTATCTATCTATCTATCTATCTGCCTATCTATCATCTGTTTATCTATCTTCTATTTATGTATCTATCATCTGTCTATGTATCTATCAATCATGCATCAATCGATCTATCAATCTATATATCTATGTATTTATCTATCATCTATCTATGTATTTCTCTATCATCTATGTATCTATGTATCTATCTATCATCTATCATCTATCTATCTATATTTTCCACAGGTTTGTAAAGGTCTTGAATTTGAGAAGTTTGAAGAAGTGCACAGCCCCTGGAAACATGGCAGACTGAGTGACTCCACTCATTGCTAAAGGAATTTACATTCCTTTTTGTCTTCTTCCTTTACTTCTCAGGTCACAATGACAGGAAAGGGACACCTTTCTCTAACTTTGGATGCCTTGCTGGCCTTACAGCCATTCCCTAAGCAATTTTTAGATAGGAGCCACAGTGCAGATGCTGGCTGGAGCACAGACAGAGCTCTGACACTGGCCTTCGGGTTAGGTTATAGGTTAGTTTGCAGATGCATATTATGGCCTGGGATCCCAAGTACTCACTTTATAGTAGAGTCTAGGGAAAGATGAGACAGTGGCACAAACTACTACGTCATCCCCATGGCAACTGTGTCACAGTGAAAAGTGACTGTTGATATAAAGGCAAGATGCTTGTCTAAGATGTGACACAATCTTTTCAGTGTCTGGGACCTGGGAACAGGCTCTGAAGAGATCTTTCACCAGCTCCATCTTGTTCTCAGCATCTCCCCTCACCCTATATCTACTTTCCTCTTCTGTATGGGCCTAAATAGACAAGGGAATCTGGAAAATACCCCCAAGCTTTATCAACATATCCAAGCAACTAAATCCAAAATGATTTTCACATAAGGGAGCTGTCAAATAATAAGAAGGCTGCCTGAGACCTGTTTGGAAGTCCTTGATGTATGAGGACTTGATCTCTTCTCCAGAGCTCTTCTCCTTCCATTAATGTTTCCTAATTAAACATGAACAGGAATGTTTGCTTAACAGTTCCTTGCCATCAGTTCATTTAAGTCAATCTATCTGAGTCCAAAAGAAGAAAAAAAAGTTACTGATGAAAAGGGCCAGATTCATAAAATATCTCCAGTCAGTCATACAAATCCAAAGATTATTAAGACAAAAAAAGTCTCTCAGGCAAGTATTACATTTTTTATGATACAAAATAAATTTTTTGTCCACTGGGTGGTAAAGAAAACTCTTTTTATATAGTAAAAGTGTCAGCTTTCCTAAATAAAAAATGAGAAATATGGGTGGAACTGGCAAGATGATACCTGTGTCAGCCTGAGATCAATCCCCAGGGCGCACATAGAAATAGAGAAGTGACATCTTCAAGGTGTTCCCTGACCTCCACACACAAACAAGGTGTCACACACATCCACACATATGTACATGAAATAAATAAATTAAGAAAGCCATACATGAAATAACTAGTCCCAGATGGCTATTTGTTCTTTGTTATTTTACTTTTTTCTTTTTGATTCTGGGGATTGGAGGTAAGCCAAAGGCCTTGAAGATGCTTCCTTTGAACTATAAACTCAACACTTCCAGTTTTTGGTTATGGTGTGCATCAGAGGCACCCTGCAGTCTTAAGTGTTGCCGGTTATATAAATAAAAGTATATATACATCTATGTGTGTCTGCACTTGGTTGGTAATGATGACCATAGAGTGGTTCTTTCATATTGATAAACGCAAGGACTTCAAACAATGATGGTAATTATTACTCGTGTTGAGCACTGGATGTTGGGCCTGGAATTCCACATCAGTTATATATGTACTTTCACCTCTTTGCCTTCCTCATCAGGCTCATTGGGTTATAAGTCCCTCAATAATAACAAGCATAATCTCAGAATCAGAATCCTTTTCAGCCTTAGTTCTTAAATAGCCATTATGACCCACAACACAAAGCCCATCTTCAATTCCCATATAATAACTTATGTTAGCTTTACAAAGGGGATCCAGTCCCAGATTAAAACACCTGTCCAAAATGCAAATCAATACAGGTTCAGTCTCATGAAGAAAACATCAGATATTGTAAAGAGAAAAAACTTCAAGGGTGTCCTGGAACACAGAAGCAAAGTGAAGCTGCTTCTAGTCAACAGACAGCTCTTCAAGAGCAGGGCACATGAATTATTTATCTGCAGCCTCCCAGACTCCCTCTCCAATAACTTGAAATAGTTGGCCTGAATGAATGCTTGTTGAACTGAACTGAAATTCCAGGGGGACAAGCAGAGAGAAGATGATGTATGGGATAGTGATTCAAGAAAACAGGTGAATGCCAAGTAGACATGAGCTGAGTGACACTTGATTAAGAACATTTCCCCAGCTGCAATATCTATGATATTCCTCTCTTTTCTTCAACTATTTTTGCCACAGGAATGAACACATGACCAATTCAACCTAATATCAGAATTGTGTCATGTGGCTTGCAGTGGGGGTGTCCTGTGAGAATCATAAAGTCTAAGTGAGATCACAAGCTTCAGTGGGATTTCTATAACTGGATTGTACAAAGAGAAGACATCATTTTCCTCTGCTCTAGGCTGAATTTATCAAAGAAACATTCTCTGCTAAGGAGAGCAAGGCAATAGGTGATGTTAAAAGCTAATAAAAATAGGTGAGGTTAAAGCTAATAAAAAGAAAGAATGGTTATGTCAAACATAAGGACATTGGTGAATCTGCTTTCCTTCTCTCAGCCCATAAATACCCACTTCCTTTCCACAGTTTAACCTAGTTTGCTGGCATAGCCATAAACCATACAATCCTGCAATTTGTAGTTTTGTGTCTTGCATACAGATGTCTAATCAATGTGATCAATATTATGCTATTGTAGTGGTTTATCAAGGAATGTTCTACAAGTGTGTAAGAAGGAGACCCATGAATGTGGGAAGTGCCATTCTATGGGCTGGGTCCTGAACTGGGAAAAAGGGAGAAAAGAAGATGAGTACCAGTGTTCCTTTCTCTGTTGCCTAACACTCCTTTGAGCCACAGCACCCTCTCCCCACACCTTCCTTCCCGTGGCAGGCGGCATCCTTAAACAATGAGCCAAAATAAAACATTTTTGTATTAATTGATCTTTCAAATTTTATTTTTTATTGGTAAATTTTTAAATAATAAAAACAGAATAAAAATATATACATTAAAAGAGAATTTATTAGAGCGACTTACAAGCTGTAGGACTGCTAGTCTAACAGTAGCTGTTTCCCAGTAGAAAGGCCAAGAACCCAGTATTTATTCAGTCCACAAGGCTGGATGACTCAGGTGATCTTCAGTACTCATTGAATCCTGAAGAATTTCACTTGTAATATCCATGAATGAATGCTGCAGCAACAGGACAGATGAAGTCAACATCAAGAGTGAGGGCAAGCAGGAATAAAGCAAAAGCTTCCTTCTTCCATGTCCTCTTAGGTAGGCTGCCACCAAAAGGTGGGACCTAGGTCTCAAGTGGGTCTTCAGACATTCAATGGTCCAAATTTAAGGTGGTTCTTCTCATCTCTAATTATCCAATAACCATGTGTCCAGATACGTGGGTATAGCTAATTCCAGATGTGGTCAAGTTAACAACCAACCTTAGCCAACACATTTTCTACAGTTCAAGAAAACTATCTTGCAAACCTGTCCATCCAAGAATCACAGCACAGTTAACTGCCTTAAAAGGAAAATATACAATCTCATTTATATGACAATGAAAACCTTAACAAGAAATCACATAAGAAAACAGTGAGATTTATCCAACACAGTGCTCAGAAAGGTTCTCGTGGTGAATTCCAACAGAGCTTGAAGTCTGAGGGAAATATATGTGAAGAGTTTGTGGTGGATTTCCTTGCTGGTTTGCTTTCTCCTCCTTTCCTTTATGGTTTGTCTTCCAACTGGACCCAGCACCATATAGGTTTGCATCAGCTTCTGATGGGAGCATTTAGAATACTCCTGAACACAATTACCCAAAGTACTTATTCTGGTGTGGCTTCATCAAATACAAGCAAACAGCTGGTTTGCAGGGGGAGCTGTCCTTCTGTGTTTATCTGTGAAATACATCCCCTAAACTGAACTCTACAAATCTATCTCTGTCTTCAGCTAGCAACTTTCTGAGCCTTCCCCAAAAGCCTCTTTGAAATTGGGTTCTGGATTTATCTTTGGGATGCACTGATAGGAGGAATAAAGAGAATTTAGGTAACACTTTCAAAGAAAATAAATGAACATTGATTTGATCAGGTAAGCTGGATGCTTCTAAATTAGTCTCTCCTAATGTGAATTTGAATAATGGCAGATTTTTTAAGGAGGGTAAGGTATTTCAGGGAAGCACAGAGAATAAGTTTACCTCTGTAAATTCTGCTAAAGAGATGGTAACTCATGATGGATTTTCTAATACGTGCAAAGAACAAAAATGGCTTGTTTTCATTTTGTGCCTGAACACTTTCTGAGGAACTAGAATTGAACATCAGGCAATTTAAAAGAAAATCTGAACATTTATTTGGGGTAAGCTTCAAGAGGTTAAAAGGGGATTACTGCTTTTACTAAGAAATAGAAAAATACATTCCGGTCTCCATCTGCACTCAGGAGCTGGGACTGTTCCACAGTCCTCCACGCACAAATCCTGCCTAGGAGAGAGCTAGTCTCCCAGAAGTGCTCTCACTCCTTGGCTCAGAGGTGAGATGGTCACTTTCTCTCCAATAACTGTCCAAAATGGAACTGGCCAGGAGCACACAGGGCAAAGGAACAGTGGGACAGGATCCTTCAGGTCTCTATCTGCATCCGGTAGCTGGGGTTGTTCAACAGCACTCCACACCCAACACCTGCCCAGGAGAGATCTGGTCTTGCCAGGAGTGCTGACACAGGCTTACAGGCCAACAGGAGGAACAAGCTCCAGCCAGAGACAGCAATACCAATTGACACCAAAAATAACCAGATGGTGAGAGGCAAGCTCAAGAGCATTACCAACAGAAACCAAGGATACTTGGCATCATCAGAACTGATTTCTCCCACCACAGCAAGTCCTGGATAAACCCAACACACTGGAAAAGCAATATTTGGATTTAAAATCACATCTCATGATGCTGATAGAGGACTTTAGAAAAGACATAAATAGCTCCCTTAAAGAAATACAGGAGAACACAGGAAACCAGGTAGAAGCCCTTAAACAGGAATCACAAACATACTTTAAAAAGTTACAAGAAACCAGAATGAAACAAGTGAAGGAATTGACCAAAACCATCCAGAATCTAAAAATACATAGCTGAAGAAACCAAAATATTCCATGACAAAACCAACTTTATATTATCTTTCTACAAAAGCAGCCCATCAAAGGATAATAAAAGGAAAACTACACCCTAGAGAAAGAAAGAAAACAATCTTCTTTTAACAAACCAAAAAGAAGATAGTCATATCAACATAATTCCACCTCAAACAATAAAAATAACAGGAAGTAACAAACACTTTCTTTACTATCTCTTAATATCACTACACACAATTCCCCCAATAAAATGACAGCCTAACAGACTGGATACTTAAACAGGACACAACATTTTGCTGCATACAGGAAACAGACCTCAGTGACAAAGACAGACACTACCTAAGAGTAAAGGGCTGGAAAACAAATTTCCAAGCAAATGGTCCCAAGAAAATAGCTGGAGCAGCCATTCTAATATCGGATAAAATTGACTTTCAACTGAAAGTTATCAAAAATGATAAGGAAGGACACTTCATACACATCAAAAGGAAAATTCTATGAAGAACTCTCAATTCTGAACATCTATGCACCCACATTCATAAAATAAACATTACTAAAGCTCAAAGCACACATTGCACCTCACACAATAATAGTGGGAGACTTCAACACCCCACTCTCATCAAAGGATGCATCATGGAAACACAAACTAAACAGAGACACAGTGAAACTAACAGAATTATGAACCAAATGGATTTAACAGATATCTATAGAACATTTCATCCTAAAACAAAAGAATATATCTTCTTCTCAGCACCTCATGGTACCTTCTTCAAAACTGACCATATCATCGATCACAAAACAGGGCTCAACAGATACAAGACTACTGAAATAATCCCATGCCTCCTATCAGATCACCATGGACTAAGGCTGGTCTTCAATAGCAACAAAAACAACAGAAAGCCGACATACAAGTGGAAGTTGAACAACAGCCTACTCAATGATAACTTGGTCAAGGAAGAAATTATTTCTATGAAGCCACAATTATGCTTATACCTAAACCACACAAAGAACCAACAAAGAAAGACAACTTTAGACCTATTTCCCTATGAATATCAATGCAAAAATACTCAATCAAATTTTCACAAACTGAATCCAAGAACACAACAAAAAGATCATTCACCACAAACAAGTGGGCTTCATCCCAGGGATGCAGGGACGGTTCAATATATGGAAATCCATCAACATAATCCACTACATAAACAAACTCAAAGAAAATAAAAACACATGATCATTTTATTGGATGCTGAGAAAGCATTTGACAAAATCCAACACCACTTCATGATAAAAGTCTTGGAAAGATCAAGAATTCAAAGTCCACACCTAAACATAGTAAACACAATATACAGCAAACCAGTAGCCAACATCAAACTAATGGAGAGAAATTTTAAGTAATCCCACTAAAATGAGGGACTGAATAAGGCTGCCTACTATCCCCTTACCTATTCAATACAGTACTTGAAGTCCTAGCCAGAGAAATTAGACAACAAAAGGGGGTCTAAGGACTACAAATTGGAAAGGAAGAAGTCAAAACATCACTATTTTCAGATGATATGATAGTATAATTAAGTGACCCCAAAAATTTCACCAGAGGACTCATAAACATGATAAACAACTTCAGCAAAGTGCCTGGATATAAAATTAACTCAAACAAATCAGTTGCCTTCCTCTACTCAAAGGATAAACAGGTTGAGAAAGAAATTAGGGAAATGACACCCTTGACAATAGTCACAAACAATATAATATAACTTGGTGTGACTCTAACCAAGCAAGTGAAAAATCTGTATGACAAGAACTTCAAGTCTCTCAAGAAAGAAATCAAAGAAGACCTCAGAAGATGGAAAGATCTCCCATGCTCATGGATTGGCAGGATTAATACAGTAAAAATGGCCATCCTGCCAAAAGCAATCTACAGATTCAATGCTATCCCCATCAAAATTCCAACTCAATTCTTCATAGAGTCAGAAGGAGAAATTTGCTAATTCATCTAGAATAACAAAAAACCCAGGATAGGGAAAACTATTCTCAACAATAAAAGAACTTCTAGGGAAATCACCATCCCTGACCAGTAGTGATAAAAACTGCATGGTATTGGTACAGAGACAGGAAAGGTGATCATTGCAGTAGAATTGAAGACGCAGAAATAAACCCACATGCATATGGTCACTTAATCTTTGACAGAAGAGCTAAAACTATCCAGTGGGGAAAAGACAGCATTTTCAACAAATGGTGCTGTTTGACCTGCCTGTCGGCATGTAGAAGAATGCAAATTGATCCATTCTTATCTCCTTGTACAAAACTCAAGTCCAAGTGGATCAAAGACCTCCACATAAAACCAGATACACTGAATCTAATAGATGAGGAAGTGGGGAAAAGCCTGGAATACATGGGCATAGGGGAAAATTTACTGAACAGAACACCAATGGCTTATGCTCTAAGGTCAAAAATTGACAAATGGGACCTCATAAAATTGAAAAGCTTCTGTAAGGCAAAGAACACTATTAATAGGACAAAATGGGAACCAACAGATTGGGAAAAGATCTTCACCAATCCTACATCCTATGGAGGGCTAATATCCAATATATACAAAGAACTCAAGCAGTTAGACTCCAGAGAACCAAATAACCCTATTAAAACTGGGGTTCAGAGTTAAACAACGAAGTCTCAACTGAGGAATCCTGAATGGCTGAGAAACACCTAAAAAAATATTCAGCATCCTTAGTCATCAGGGAAATACAAATCAAAACAGCCTTGAGATTCCAACTCACACCAGTCAGAATGGCTAAGATGAAAAACTCAGGTGACAACAGATGCTGGCAAAGATGTGGAGAAAGAGGAACACTCTTCCATTGCTGGTGGGATTTCAAGCTTGTACAACCACTTTGGAAATCAGTCTGGCAGTTCTGAAAATTGGACATTTTACTTACTAACCAAAGACCCAGCTGTACCATTCCTGGCCAGATATCCAGAAGATGCTCCAAAATGTAACAAGGACACATAGAAGCCTTATTTATAATAACCAGAAGCTGTAAACAACCCAGATATCCCACAAGAGAGGAATGGATACAGAAATTGTGGTACCTTTACAAAATGGAGTACTACTCAGCTATAAAAAAAATCAATGGCTTCATGAAATTCTTTTTTTTTTATTTTCATATTTTATTTATATTTCAAATGTTTCAGATCTCCCCTTTGGAACCTCCCTATTCCCTCCGCCTTCCCCCTGCCAATATGGGAATATTCTCCAAACCACCCTCCCACCCACCCGCCCACTCTCGTCTTTCCTCCTTGTCATTCTTCTATACTGGGGAATCTAACACCCTCAGGCCCAAGGGACTCTCCTCCCCCTGACGGACAACAAGACCCTCCTCTGCCGCATTTGTGGCCAGCACCATGTGTATTCTTTAGTTGGTGGATCAGTCTCCTTAAGTATCGGGACGATCAGGCCAGTTGCCACTGTTGCTATTTCCCTGGGGCTTGCACACTCCCTCAGCTCCTTCAGTCCTTTCTCCAAGCCCTCCATTTGGGATGTCACACTCAGAACTACTGTTGTTGTGAAGTGACTCTTGGGTATTTCAAATTTTTGGGCTAATAACCTCTTAACAGTGAGTACATACCATGTGACTGCCTTACCTCGCTCAGGATGATATTTTCAAGATCCATCCATTTGTCTATGAATTTCATGAAGTCATTGTTTTTCATAGCTGAGTAGTACTCCATTGTGTAAATGTACCACATTTTCTATATCCATTCCTCTGTGGAGGGACATCTGGGTTGTTTCCAGCTTCTGGCTATTATAAATATGGCTGCTATGAACATAGTGCAACATGTGACTTTATTACATGTTGGAGCATCTTCTGGGTATATGCCCAGGAGTGGAATAGCTGGGTCCACAGGTAGTATTACGTTAATTTTTCTGAGGGTCCACCAAACTGATTTCCAGAGAGGCTGTATCATCTTGCATTCCCACCAGCAATGGAGGACTGTTCCTCTTTCTCCACATCCTCGACAACATCTGCTATCACCTGAGTTTTTCATCTTAGCCATTCTGACTGGTGTGAGGTAAAATCTCAAGGTTGTTTTGATTTGCATTTCCCTGATGAATAAAGATGCTGAACATTTCTTTAGGTGCTTCTCAGCCATTCGAGTTTCCTCAGTTGAGAATTCTGTTTAGCTCACTTCCCAATTTTTTGATAGGGTTATTTGGATCTCTGGCGTCTAGCTTCTTGAGTTCTTTGTATACTTTGGATATTAGCCCTCTATCAGATGTAGGATTGGTAAAGATATTTTCCCAATCTGTAGGTTGCCGTTTTGCACTATTCACAGTGTCCTTTGCCTTACAGAAGCTTAGTAGTTTTATGAGGTCCCATCTGTCAATTCTTGATCTTAGAGCACAAGCCATTGGTGTTCTGTTCAGGAACAATTTCCCTGTGCCCAAGTGTTCGAGATTCTTCCCCACTTTCTCTTCTATTAGATTCAGTGTGTCTGGTTTTATGTGAAGGTCCTTGGTCCACTTGGGCTTGAGCTTTGTACAGGGAGATAGGAATGGATCAATTCTCAATCTTCTACATGTAGACTGCCAGTTGATCCAGCACCATTTATTGAAGATGCTGGTTTTTTTCCACTGTATGGTTTTCGCTCCTTTGTCGAAGATTAAGTGACCATATGTGTTTGGGTTCATTTATGGGTTTTCGATTCTATTCCATTGATCTACCTGCCTGTCATTGTACCAATACCATGCAGTTTTTATCACTACTGCCCTGTAGTACAGCTTGAGGTCAGGGAGACTGATTCCCCCAGAAGACCTTTTATTGTTGAGGATAGTTTTTCCTATCCTGGGTTTTTTTGTTATTCCATATGAATTTGAGAATTGTTCTTTCTAGGTCTATGAAGAACTGAGTTGGGATTTTGAGGGGGAAAGCATTGAATCTGTAGATTGCTTTCAGCAGGATGGCCATTTTAACTATGTTAATCCTGCCAATCCATGAGCATGGGAGATCTTTCCATCTTCTGAGGTCTTCTTCGATTTCTTTCTTCAGAGACTTGAAGTTCTTGTCATACAGATCTTTCACTTGTTTGGTTAGAGTCACGCCAAGAATCTTTATATTGTTTGTGACAATTGTGAAGGGTGTCATTTCCCTAATTTCTTTCTCAGCCTGTTTATACTTCCAGTATAGGAAGGCTACTGATTTGCTTGAGTTAATTTTGTATCCAGCCACTTTGCTGAAGTTGTTTATCAGCTGTAGAAGATCTCTGGTGGAGTTTTTCGGGTCACTTAAGTATACCATCATATCATCTACAAATAGTGATATTCTGATTTCTTCCTTTCTAATTTGTATCCCTTTGATTTCCATTTGTTGCCTGACTGCTCTAGCTAAAACTTCAATTACTATATTGAATAGATAGGGAGAGAGAGGACAGCCTTGTCTAGTCCCTGATTTTAGTGGGATTGCTTCGAGTTTCTCTCCATTTAGTTTGATGTTGGTCACTGGTTTGCTATATATTGCTTTTACTAAGTTTAAGTATGCTCCTTGAATTCCTGATCTTTCCAAGACTTTTATCATGAAGGGATGTTGAATTTTGTCAAATGCTTTTTCAGCATCTAATGAAATGACCATGTGGTTTTTTTCTTTGAGTTTGTTTATGTAGTGGATTACATTGATGGATTTCCAGGTATTGAACCATCCCTGCATCCCAGGGATGAAGCTTACTTGATCATGATGAATGATCATTTTGAGGTGTTCTTAGATACGGTTTGCAAGAATTTTATTGAGTATTTTTGCATCGATATTCATAAGGGAAATTGGTCTGAAGTTTTCTTTCTTTGTTGGGTCTTTGTGGGGCTTTGGTATCAGTGTGACTGTGGCCTCATAGAATGAATTGGGTAGTGTTCTTTCCATTTCTATTTTATGGAATAGCTTGAAGAGTATTGGTATTAGGTCTTCTTTGAATGTCTGATAGAATTCTGCACTGAACCCATCTGGTCCTGGGCTTTTTTTGGTTGGGAGACTGTTAATGACTGCTTCTATTTCTTTGGTGGTTATGGGGCTGTTTAGATGGTTTATCTGATCCTGATTTAACTTTGGTAATTGGTATCTGTCTAGAAACTTGTCTATTTCCTCCAGATTTTCCAATTTTGTTGAAATAGGCTTTTGTAGTAGGATCTTATGATTTTTTTAATTTCCTCAGTGTCTGTTGTTATATCTCTGTTATAATTTCTAATTTTGTTAATTTGGATACTGTCTCTGTGCCCTCTGGTTAGTCTGGCTAAGGGTTTATCTATCTTGTTGATTTTCTCAAAGAACCAGCTCTTGGTTTTGTTGATTCTTTGTATAGTTCTTTTAGTTTCCACTTGGTTGATTTCAGCCCTTAATTTGATTATTTCCTGCCTTCTACTCCTCTTAGGTGTATTAGCTTCTTTTTGTTACAGAACTTTCAGATGTGCTGTTAAGCTGTCTGTATATGCTCTCTCCAGTTTCTTTTCAGAGGCATTCAGAGCTATGAGTTTTCCTCTTAACACTGCTTTCATTGTGTCCCATAGGATTGGGTAAGTTGTATTTTCATTTCAATTGAATTCTAGGAAGTCTTTAATTTCCTTCTTTATTTCTTCCTTGACCAAGTTATCATTAAGCAGAGCATTGTTCAGCTTCCATGTGTATGTGGGCTTTCTGTTGTTGTTGTTGCCATTGAAGACCAACCTTTATCCGTAGTGATCTGATAGGAGGCATGGGATTATTTCAATCTTCTTATATCTGTTGAGGTTTGTTTTGTGACCAATTATATGATCAGTTTTGGAGAAGGTACCATAAGGTGCTGAGAAGTAGGTATATTCTTTTGATGGAGGATGAAATGTTCTATAGATATCTGTTAAACCCATTTGGTTCATAGCATCTGTTAGTTTCACTGTGTCTGTGTTTAGTTTATGTTTCCAAGGTCTGTCCATTGTTGATAGTGGGGTGATGAAGTCTCCCACTATTATTGTGTGAGGTACAATGTGTTCTTTGAGCTTTAGTAGAGTTTCTTTTATGAAAGTGGGAGCTCTTGCATTCGGGGCATAGATGTTCAGAATTGAGAGTTCTTCTTGGTAGATTTTTCCTTTGATGAGTAAGAAGTGTCCTTCCTCATCCTTTTTGATGAATTTTGGTTGAAAGTCAATTTTCTCCAATATTAGAATGGCTACTCCAGCCTGTTTCTTGGGGCCATTTGCTTGGAAATTTGTTTTCTAGCCCTTTACTCTGAGGTAGTGTTTGTCTTTAACACAGAGGTGCGTTTCCTGGATGCAGCAAAATGCTGGTTCCTGTTAATGGATCCCGTCTGTCAGTCTATGTCTTTTTATTGGGGAGTTGAGACCATTGATGTTAAGAGATATTAAAGAATAGTGATTTTTATTTCCTGTTATTTTTGATGTTGTTTATATTGTTTATGTGGCTATCATCTGTTGAGTTTGTTGAAAGATTACATTCTTCCTTTTTCTTGAGTGTAGTTTCCCTCCTTGAGTTGGCATTTCCCATGTATTATTCTTTGTAGGGCTGGGTTTGTGGAGACATACTGTGCAAATTTGGATTTGTCGTAGAATACTTTGGTTTCACCATCTATGATTATTGAGAGTTTTGCTAGGTATACCAGCCTGGGTTGGCATTTGTGTTCTTTTAGGGTCTGTATGAGATCTCCCCAGGATCTTCTAGCTTTCATAGTCTCTGGTGAAAAGTCTGGTGTAATTCTGATAGGGTTGCCTTTATATGTTACATGCCGTTTTTCCCTTACTGGTTTTAATATTCTTTCCTTGTTTTGTGTATTTGGTGTTTTGACTATAATGTGACAGGTGGAATTTCTTTTCTGGTCCAGTCTATTTGGCGTTCTGTAGGCTTCTTGTATGCTTATGTTAATCTCTTTCTTTAGGTTAGAGAAGTTTTCTTCTATAATTTTGTTGAAGATATTTACTGTTCCTTTAAGTTGGGAGTCTTCACTCTCTTCTATGCCTATTATCCTCAGGTTCAGTCTTCTCATTACATCCTGGATATCTTGCATGTTTTGGTTTAGGAGCTTTTTGCATTTTGTGTTTTCTTTGACTGTTGTGTCCATGTTTTCTATGGTATCTTCTGCACCTGAGATTCTCCCTTCCATCTCTTGTATTCTGTTGGTGATGTTTGCATCTATGACTCCTGATTTCTTTCCTATGTTCTCTAACTCCAGGGTTGTCTCCCTTTGTGATTTCTTTATTGTTTCTATTTCTGGTTTTAATTCCTGAATGGTTTTGTTCATTTGTTTGATTGTGTTTTCCTATATTTCTGCCCATTTGAATGTGTTTTCCTGTAATTTTTCAAGGGATTTTTGTGTGTCCTTTTTAAGGGCTTCCAGTTGTTTACCTGTGTTCTCTTGTATTTCTTTAAGGGAGTTATTTATTTCCTTCTTAAAATCTTCTATCATCCTCTTGATAAGTGATTTTAAGTTTGAGTCTTCCTTTTCTGTTGTGTTGTGGTATCCAGGGCTGGCTGTGGTGGGAAAGTTGGGTTCTGATGAAGCCAAGTAGTCTTGGTTTCTGTTCCTTGTGTTCTTGCCCTTGCCTTTCGCCATCTGGTTATCTCTGGTGTTAGCTGGTCTTTCTCTCTCTGACTGCGGCTTGTCTTTCCTTCAAGCTCAGATGCCAATAATCCTGGGAGACCAGTTCTATCTTCCAGCTGTTCTTCAGATCCTGCGTCTGGAGCTCGCCTCTAGCTGGCTCCTCAGCACAAATGGGCAGGTAGCTTTCTCTCTGCACTGCTTGTAAATGGAGGTTTCCTGGGTCAGGTGGGTGTCTCTGGCCACAGGTGCAAGCAGGCAGGCTCTTACCTCCCGGCTTTTCCTCAGTCCCTGTGTCTGGATCCCGCCTCCCGCTGGCTCCTCAGCACAAGTTGCCTTCATGAAATTCTTCTGCAAATGGATGGAACTAGAAAATATCATCCTGAGTGATGTAACCCAACCACAAAAGAACACACATGGTATGAACCCACTGATCAGTGAATATTAGCACAGAAGCTCAATATACCCAAGATATAACTCACAGACAAGGTGAAGCTCAAGAAGAAGTAAGACCAAAGTGTGAATATTTTGGTCCTTCCTAAAAGGGGGAACAAAATACCCATGGGAGAAGATACAGTGACAAACTATGGAGCAGAGACTTAAGGAAAGGCCATCCAGAGAGTTTCCCTTATGGAGATCCATCCCATATACAGTTACCAAAGCCAGATATTATTGTGGATGCCAACAAGTGCTTGCTGACAGGAGCCTGATATGGTTGTCACCTGAGAGGCTCTGCCAGTGCCTGACAAATACAGAGGTGGATGCTCCCAGCCAACCATTGGACTGAGCCCAGGGTCCCCGATGGAGGAGCTAGAGAAAGGACTGAAGGAAATGAAAGGGTTTGTAACCCCATAGGAAGAACAACAATATGAACTAACCAGTACCCCCAGAGCTCCCAGAGACTAAGCCACCAGCCAGAGTACACATGGAGGGATCCAGGTCTCCTGCCACATATGTAGCAGAGGATGGCCTTGTTGGACACCAATGGGAGGAGAGACCCTTGGTCCTATGAAGGCTTGATGCCCCAGTGTAGGGAATGCCAGGACAGGGAAGCAGGAGTGGGTGTGTTGGTGAGCATGGGGAGGGTGGATGGGAGAGGGGATTTTTCAGAGGGGAAACCAGGAAAGGGGACAAGATTTGAAATGTAAATAAAGAAAATATCTAATAAAACATTTTTCAGAAAGAAGTAAAATAAAATAAAATGCAACAGCCAGTTCAGAAAAAAAGAAAAGAAAAAAAAAAGAGAAATAGAAAAATACAAGGTTAGTGATTTGGATCTTACAAGATAATGTAATTCAAATGCAAGGAGATGAAGTCTTCGGCATGACCTCCTCCAGCAATGAATAAACCATGAAACCTTGGTTATAAAAAGACGTGGACACTGCGGAAATTGTCTCCATCCTACAATGTTACTAATGGCATTTCTTAAATGTAACAAACAGGGTGGTCTCAGGGCAGAGAAAGGAAAAGGGCGTGGGAATCTATCTAACATTGGCAGAAATGAGCTTTTCCAGGGAGAAGGCCCCAGCCCTTTTCAATGCCTCATAATGATCTTGTACATTGAAGAATAGCTCATCTTTTTGTGTTAATTTTCCTTGTGTTGTGTTGGGAGGCTGCCAATCCAGACTTGTTGGTGCAACTCTATCAGGTAGTTCCTCTGGTCTTGTTGAGTTCCTGCCAGCACCTGCTGTGGACACTGGAATCCAGACAGCTGCTTGAGCCTAGCCAGCTGCGTATTTCACTTTCAATGCAATGCAGTCCTGACTCTGTGTAGGATGCCTGAGGTGCAGGTGAGCAAGAACAGCATGGGTTTCCTTAATGGAGTTTAGGAAGCCAGTACTCTTGAAATGTACCCTCTGCTTACTGACTCTCTCACTGCAGCTGCTATTTCTGAACATTTCTCTACCTGCAAAGGAGCCATTAAAAACAGAGTAGGTATTCTATATGGGAAAGAGTGTTGGCTTCTGGGCAGTCCTGATGTAGACCTTTCATATTGTGGCATTCTTGATCCCTTATTCAGACTTCTTATTGTAGTAGAGGGTTACTAGCCAACCTATAACCAATAGCACCATAAATTGACCTTCATAATATCATATTGACCTATCATTGTCTCTATTAAAATATGCCTCTCACCTCTTTCTTCACTGCCTTCAGTACTGAGGAGATGTTGCACATACAAAGTCTCAGACATCCTAAAGTAATACTGTATAAAATATTAATTATGCCAATGCACACTTATTACTGTTTAGCTGCTGATGTGTTTAGATGATCTTGTATAGCACACAACCAGACACATTTTGTCTGGTTTTCCAAGGTTTTAATAATTGGAAAACATAACATTTGCTGTCATTAATTGAGACCCTGAGGGTCAGGATTTGGGAGTGAACTCAGAGAGGAAAATTTTGTCAGGATAGAGAGTAGTTGGTTATCACTGATTGGCAAATTCATGACCTCACTCACATGGCTGAGTTTTCTATAGGTTGTCAGATGGTTGTACCCTTCTTTACAAAGAGCTGCTTTCTCTGCATAGCAGCTATGCATGTGACCATTTCCCCCATGGGACCCCTCTATCTACATGCTCTTGCCTCCATTCATCTCCTCCCTCTACTAGAGTGCTTTCTGCACAGCATAGTACGGTCCCCAGAGAGTGAAAAGAGAGACTGTCAGAGACTGAATCTAAGCCCTCCTCCTTACATCATTGAATCCTCTTGGATAAATAAGGAATGATAGGAGGGCAGTCTCAAGTGTGTGTGCGCGTGCGTGTGCATGAGTGCGTGAGTGCGTGTGTGTGTGTGTGTGTGTGTGTGTGTGTGTGTGTGTGTGTATGTGATACTTGTAGAGCATGGGTGGATTTACAGGAAGCCTTCGTTGTAGGCAGTCTGCCAAAGCTTTTCTGACACAAAAGGGAACTGAGGCGATTGTTTGAAGGAAGCAAAGAGATGATAGAGAGAATACTGTTTAGGGACAAAATGTTGGAGGGAAGGGAGAGAATGCTCATCTCTGGTAGACCAGTTGTGCTTGTGCCTTTAAAAAAACTCCCATGTTTTACTGACCATTGGTGTTAGGAAGGGGGATGGGAAGGTAAGGATAATGCTGCCCATCAGCCAGCACTCTAGTGTGCAATAGGCTAACCAGCAGGTTTGAAACACCGGATTTATTTGACTCCTGGATTCTTATCACTTTGTAGCATAAACAAGTTTCAGCACTGCTGAATCATTTGAGGGAAGGATTCCATTTATTTCACATTCTGGCTCCTAGAGATGGGCAGTGGTGCTCTATTTATCTGTATTCAGGACAGCAAATGTTTTCTGAGGCTCTTCTTTATAATTGTTCTGTATTCTAAGGGTGCTGGGAATAAGCTTAAAAATGTGCTGAGACTGGCAGTGATCCCAGAATGTTAGTTTTGTCAAGTACCCAGTTCAGTCTTTCTTCTCTATGCCCCTCCCCCCAAAAAAAACCCATAGGGGGAAAAAAAACAAATGGCCAGAATAAGAGTATGGGTTTCCCACTTGATGGTTAGGAAGTTCAAAGAGGAATCAGATGACTCAGACCATCCTCCAGAAGATTTAATAAGTACCTCAAGATCCTTAGGTGCCATGCTAACTGTTGGCCTGGCAGCTGATTGTCATGTGTGATACATTAGCTAGATGGTTGATTGGGTATCTACTTGTGTCACTGAGATCATTTCCATTTTGATGCTAATCATGAGTATGGCTCTGACTTCCCTAAAGTTCCAATGCCCGTACCAGTGTAGATATAACAAATGTTCATCTCTTCAACTTCAGACCATCTTCCCTCCTCTGAAGTCCTAATGAAGCAACTGTGACCTCAGGATGCTACAACAGGCCTGTTTTCAAAGGGTGCAGAAAGACAGAGGGACTGCTGCCTTTCCTGTGAGTCCCAATCCCTTGGGATGCTCTAATGTGCCTCATGTGAATGGATATGATTAAGACTCTCTCACACCTACCTGGGTGGCTTCTATGCTTTGCCATCATGTCTATAAGGAAGGTCAAGTGCAGGCTTTGCTCTTGGGTCCCCAAGCAAAAGGTAGGAAGCTGGCCACTGCAATGCAGCATGTTGCAACAGCAGTCTCAAGCAGTACTCTTGGCCCCTAATCATCCATTTGAGAGCCCCATCAACCCTTAAAGTCCATCAGAAGCTGGCCCTGAGTTCACACAGAATAAATTAGCTGATCTTTCATTTGCTTCATGAGATGAATGACCAGACTACCAACTGCTTTACAGTTCCTTTGAAAACATTTCTAGTTCACTTAATTACTGACTTAATTGTGTTGATCAGTAATATATCCCTACATTTACTATGTGTCGACAAATACAAATGGTACCTTTTAATATTTAATCTGTAAAGTACTACATTAA
Source organism: Rhynchomys soricoides (assembly GCA_019843965.1). NCBI lineage: Eukaryota > Metazoa > Chordata > Mammalia > Rodentia > Muridae > Rhynchomys > Rhynchomys soricoides. The sequence goes on from JADRCH010000125.1 coordinate 751,226, forward strand.
AATCAGGACCATCTATTGCTTCTGTTTATTGTTCCCACCTTCCATTTCTTACATTTCTTACTGCTTTTTAAGGAACCCACTATGTGCGCTCCACACCAACTCCCTCCAGAGAAGACGACCTGAGGCCATGGTTGGTGCTGTGCCTCATGCCATCGAGTGTATCATGTAATAAGCTCAGAAGAGGAATTAAATCCCCCTGAAATGTCTTTGCAGAGCATTTCTCTCCTGGTCTGTGCTCTACTGGACACTGAAAATGGGATTTCAGCTCATACTCAGAACACCCTGCAGAGCAAACCAGGGTTCACTGAAAATCTCTCATTCCATACCCATCCCTATCTTCCTTTAAAGCATAGAGTTGAGTCTTTAAAATAAGAAACCAAGGCATGGCATTGAGCAGCTCTGTAAATTAGTGAAGGAGCTAGGCACAGATGGGTCATTGAGAAGGTTTGGCAGGAGAAAGCAGTGTGAGTCCAGGAAAACTGGCCAGCAGATTTCCTGCAGCAGTTCTGGAAGACCAATGTAGTGCAGATCTGGGGAAGTCGGAGATGGGTACAAAGGTCTTCAGAGCCCTCAAGAAAACTCAGAGATGGGAAGTAGCACAGCCACCGGCAAAGCCTCTGACAACACAAGGAACTTGGTATCTGTCTCTGAAGACTTTGAAGTATGAAAGGTAAAGTAAGTCAGACCCAGAAGCACAAATGACATGTACTTCCTCTAATACATAAAGCCTAGATTTTATAGAGATATATGTAATCAGAATCACATACACACACACACACACACACACACACACACACACACACACACTAGCAAGTTTCGAAAAAGAGGGAGAGGAAGTAGAAAGGAGGAAGGCAAAAAAGCAATATGACCAAACTACAAGAGATATAAAACATGTAGTTGAAAACATGCTTAGGAAATTATCACTGTGTACAATGAATATACACCCACTTCTTAAGAGGAAACACTGAGCAAGACCCATTTTCTCTTGTCTGAACCAGAGTTTTAAATGACCATGTTTTATAAACTGTGAAACAAAATATTTCCATACATTATTTCACTAAACTTTTAGCAAATATGAATTATATTCATGAGGTATAACATGATCTTATGATACATGTACACTGTTATTTCTATTACTATTATTGTTGGTTTTAGGAGACTTGGGATCATGGACTCACTATGTAGCTGCCTTTCAACTCATGGCAATCTTCTTACCTTGGGCTTCCAGTTTTTATTTAGATAAAGAAATTTCATAACGTGAAAAAAGGTATTATAAAACAAAAATAGTTGTGTTGTTATTAGAGATCAGCATGTCATATAATAGCACTAACAACGTGTTGACTGTATTCATCTGGTAAGTACCATGTAGCAGACATTTTGTAGTCATCACTTACTCTTATACATACATACTTTTAGATAATCTAAGGCGGCATCAACAGCCCCATTTCCCAGGAGGAGTGCTGAATCTTCTGACTCAGTAGGCAGCCTCCAGTTAGCAGTTCATCTGTGCTTATCCAGCAGTGCACATGTTTTTTCTAGTCGTGTGTCTCTAGCCGGAAGTATTCTCTGTGTGCATCAATGGCCCTCAGTGGAACTCCCAGTGGGTAGAAGGAGAAATTACCACCATGGAAACAGCCTGGGGGTGTGTCCCTTGATTGCTTTTCCTTCTGTAAGAGTGATGTCAGTCTGTTGAATGCTACTCATATGCGTGCCTTCAGTCTGACTATCTGGCACTGAGCTCTTGCTATTATTCTTTATTGAATCTTAATTTGATGACCTATAATTCCCAACAGTAAGAACATATTTCATTACATTATTAAACATTTCTTTAAAATTGTCCTTAATTCCATATTTTGATGTGTTTCAAACTGTTCTTGCCCTAATATGATCTGAGTGAATGTTTACTGGTAGCAAATTAGAACATAATTACATTTACTTACTAGCTTACATGTTGGGCATTGGTGCAGGTGCCATGGAATGAGTAGACTGAAAAGACTATATTGAGGAATATATATGTATATACATTTACATATGTGCATGCAGTATCAAGTTTATGGGAGGATGTGGATGGAGGAAGAAAAATGGAAAATGATGCAATTATATTATGAACCTAAAAATAAAAGAAAAAAAGAACCAAAAAAGAGTAACGTCAGTCTTCAAGCACACAAAATTCTCGGGTATGATACTAAAATGCTGACTTGGCAGATTTGGGATGAAGACTAATTTTCTGCATGGCTAAAAAGTTTCAAATGTGGGGTGGCTGCCACACATTGAGTTGCAATGGCATGGCTTTGCTTCTGTCTCATCTATTCAGGCTACGAAATGCTGGAAACCAGGAACTCATGAGCAGAAGGGGGTATGTTGCTCAGAGTTCTGAGGCAGGCACAGACAAAGTCATGACACTAGAACATTCTATGAAGATGAGGTCTTTTAGCCATCTCCTCCCATTTGTGCTTGGGATATTGTCTCTCTCATTGGAAGGGGAACAAACCACATCTTAAGGTATAGGGATGAAGAAACAGAATCTTATATGGGTCTCTGTTCATTGGAAATAAGTTGAGTTTCCTCTTGCATTGTGGACAGAACATCTTGTGTATTGTATGGATGCATCACCTGTCAATTTAAAAACCTATAGCCTATAAGAAACAGTTGAATAGCAGGTGGGACATCCAGGAGGCAAAAGGAATTCTAGGATAGACCTAGGCTTGGGAGATTTGCCCAGGAAGATGTGACAAGACAGACATATGGTACTTGAGCACAGGTAACCAGAATAAATGGATTAATTTAAGTTATGACCTAGTCAGACAAGAGCCTGTCTATATGGCCAAGGTATTCATAAATATATTTTGAGTCTGATCCTTATGTCTGTGAGCAGAGAGCTGGGAAGAAGAACCAGGCCCAACTTACCATTCCATCTCAGCTGTGGAAGGTCTAGGTACTGCATGACCTTAGCAGCTAGAAGCTCACATTAGAATGTTGACCTCAGGGCTTGGTCCCAAGGTAGTATACACTTAATTGTCTAGCTATTAAGTGCAACTGTGAAGTTAGAAGTTCACAGCTGTGAGCTTGTACTGATAAACAAAAGATTTGGAGTTTTTGTTTTAGTTTTTTCTGAAGATTGGTTTAGGTCACGTGATTCCCATGAATGTGCGATACTTACCAGACTCTCAGGCAAGGCTCAGCCTCCCTGCCTCATCAGATACAATTGTTTTCTCTTTTGTTTATAATTGTGAGTGGAAGTGAAATGTTACAAGTGATTTATTTTCCTATTTAAGATTTTCTTCATTCTGGTTTTTTAAATTGTATAACCCTGAGCAAACTGTCATCTATCTTTAGAATTAATGGCCTGAAAGGGCTAGCAACAGTGTCTCTCACAGCCATACGCAGCGTTCTCAGATCTGTCTGGAAAACAACTCCCATTCACTTTTATGAACCTGTGCACTTATCATTCTAGAACAATGTTCCTATTACTTTATAGTGATGTTCACCTGGGCATCTTGTTATAAAGCAGATCAGTATTTAGCGGGTCTGAGTTATGGGCTGGAATTCTACTTTTCCAAGCTCCTAGGCACTGCCAACAATGTTGTCCCATGCACTCCAGCTCTCCCAAAAGCTCCCCAATACTTTTACTCTTAGAAAGTTAAGTTTCTTTATCTAAGCAGAAAAATATGCCATCAGGAGACATCTTCTGAAAAAAAAAAAAAAACATGGATTAATCTTTATACATGATGGGAAAACATATCAGAAGTCATGTATCACCCTATAACAACATATAATTTTTTGCAATTGCACATCTGTTAAGATGACTAAGATTAAAGGAAGAAAAAGACAGCTCCATCTGCTGCAAGGGATTGTTGAGAAGAGACGTACTCGTTAATTGTTGATGGGAACACACGCCATTACTACCACTCTGGAAGAAAATCAGTCACACTCCTATGTGATGGGTGATTTGCAAGTTTGGAAATAAGCAGAAGAAATGAAGTGAAAGCTGTGTTTAGCGAATGTCATGGGAAAGCAGAAGTTAGCAGCTTGTCAGGGAACAGTGTAAAAACAAATATAATCAGTAGGGATAGAGGAAACACATGTACAAAACAAGGAGGCTCAGACACGGAAAACAAAGGAATATGGAACTGAGTAGTTCACAAAAACGAGATAGGTCTTTGGATCTGACCGACTTCATGATGATTTTGCTGCCTAGTTTCCTCTTCACAGTTACCACAAGACTTCGAGTGCAGACCTTGAGGCTAATGTTTCCATCAGTTTCCTGAAGCTACATAAGTTTACTGAGGAGCGAAATTTGGTGAGTGGCTTGCCTGAATATGGAGCTCATCTCCCTCTTTCTGGTGTGTGAAATAAGAGCCACCCGAAGACCAGTGCCCTTCGAACATGCATAGACTTAGAAACTGCTAGGTTATTAGTCAATAACTCTAGCTTGGGTATTTCTTGAGTATTAAAGGGAATTGAGCTCCATACTCAGCCTCTCGGTAGACTTTTGGATGGAGAACAAATGAGTAGCATTCTTGCCTGCAGAGATTGGATCCTTGCTGCCAAATGTTCATTCATCAGGCTTGGGCAACCACTCTCTTCAAGCACAGGCTTACAATATAGAGTGGCTCATTCTTGTAAGAAAGGGTAAATGATTTTGTAGAACTAATATGCATGATTGTCCCCCAGCTCCCAACAATCCTTCCCAGCATCAGTCTGGAAAAGCTAATTCGTAATGAGAAATTTCAACCCAACAAATGAAACTATTTGAGGGAAGCATCTGTCTTCTTAATGTCAGTGCACTGAGCCCCTTCATGGACCAGCTCAAGGAAGCAGAAGTAGCTTCAGACACTTGTACCACCCCTGAGACATTCTGCTGTTTCTTTTTCTTCTTAACTTCCCATGAATCTTAAGCTAATTTAGAGATCTTGATTGTTGATAACCTGATATGGAGCTGAGGTGAACAGCATCTTTGGTCCAGCTTCCTGTCAATACCCACAGGCAGCATCCTTCCTATTGAAGAGTGTGGTGATGTGATTTTGTTGCTAATGACTGTGGTCTGATGAGAGTCCCTGCAGATGATGATTGTTTGAAAGAGCTATAATTGTTAGGCTTTGATAATCCTCCTTGAAATTCTTGTTGTGTATCACCATTACCAAAACCACCAATGCCCTCATTGAGAATTAAACAAAAATCTTCATGAGCCATCTGCCGTATATCAGCTTTAATGGAAAATTGAACACCTTTAGAATGGATCTACAATGCAATTACAGTTTAAGCTAAGGAAGAAAGAAATGTGAATGGCAATTTAATCAAGAGCAAATATATCTTAAAAACATCTTTGTATCTAATACTCTCCTAGTGAAGACACAAGGCTCTAGGAAAAAATGGTCTCTGGCCTAAGTGAGCAAAAAATTTAGTCAGAGAAAGATATACTAACATACAGTTTATAATATGATCAGAACAGGAGCCCAGCTATGTTTAGGTGAAGAGGAAAAGACTAGTTAACTGGAATAGATTGTTGTTTTAGGAATAGAGGGAAGAACAGAGAGGGAGTTGGGGACACAACACTGAATTGGGGACCAAAGATGAGTAGAGGTCTCCAGGAACTAAAAGACTGTGGAAACAGGTCCAACATAATCAAAGGTGCATCCATATGAAAAGTGTCAGCGGAAAGTTGTATCACAGCACAGGCTGGAGGGTGCTGTTCAAGGCATGTCCTATAAACTGACAGCACCTGAAGCTTACTAGATAACCATTACAGCCCAGTTCATCCCGCCTGGGTGTCAATAAGATGAACAGGCCAACAGCCTTTCCTCTCTAACCTCTAAGCGAGAATCCAACAAGGCTTTGACTATCACTGAGCTAAATCATGAGCTGATTAAGGAGACATATTCCAGGGAGAGAAATAGGGCATATTCAAGGGGAGGCCAGGCCTCCAGAAATCATTGTTATTGATTAAGCATAATTAAGCCCACGGAAAATGTGAAGTGTGGGATAAGTGATTGGTTTCTGGACTCACAGTGTGTCATCCTAAAATATAGAGTCCTAGCCTCCTACTGTCACAGTGATAAAGGAAGAGCCTGGAATTAACTAGATTTGTTTACCTTGTAAGGAACAGAGCAGAGTCAAGGCAAATTAAGTGTCAAGAGAGCAAGACCTTGAAGGCGACTGACCTGTCCATCATGAAAAGGAGCGGAAAAGAGCTACGTTGAAATAACTGTAGAATTTACAGTCCATTATCCAAGTTATCTCAAGCATACACTTCACTCAATTCATGCTAAATACCTACTAGGTGTTAGATATGTTGCCACACACTGGGGACAAGCTAAGTGAGACAGTGACTGGCCTCAAAAATTTTTTTAGAATTTATTGAAAAGTACGCATGGCCATTTATGAAGGGCCTACAATGTGCTAGTCTTGTCAAACTCAGAAAGTTCTTCTCCGGGCAACATTAAAAATATTGCCCCACAAATGAATGGAACTTGAGGATATCATTCTCAGTGAGGTAACCTCGCCCTCAAAAGACATACATGGTATATACTTGCTTATAAGTAGTTATTAGCCATAAAACACAGGATAGCCACACTCCACTCCACAGATCCAAAGAAGCTAAACAAGAGGGAAAGCCCAAGCAAGGAAGCTTCAATCTCACTTAGAAGGGGAATAAGATAGAAGTCAGATGGAGGCAGGGGACTGGGTGGGAGAGGGGATGAGAGAGAATGGGGGAGGGGTTCTGGATCAGATGTGGGGAGGGACAAAATAGATAACCAGATGGCCATAAGAATAAATGGATTTTCAACTGACAGGGGTGGGGAGGCAGGGGGTGGGGGACATTTCCAGAACATGACAGAGACATGGGATAACAATGGTGCCCAAGAATCAATGGGGATGACCTTAGCTATGACTCACAGCTTTGGTGATATGAAACTTGAAGAGGCCACCTCTTGTAGCCAGGCAGGAACTCCAGTGGAGTGATAGGGACAGCAACTCACACACCAAGCTTTCCACACAAAATTTATCCTGTCTACAAGAAATGCAGGGGAAAGGGGTGGAGCAGAGTCTGAGGGAATGGCCAACCAACAACTTGCCCAACTTAAGACTCATTCCATGATACTCTGTTATGCATGGAGACAGAAGCGTGTCATCCTCTGAGAGGCTCCACCCAGCAGCTGACTCAGACAGATACAGACACCCACAGCCAAACAGTGGATGGAGCTTGGGGATTCTTTTGGAAGAATACGAGGATGGATTGTGAGTCCTGAAAAGGATAGGAACTCCACAGGAATATCAACAGAGTCAACTAACCTGGACCTTTGGGGCTGTCAGAGACTGAACCACCAACCAAAGAACATATACAGGCTGGACCTAGGCCTTCCCACACATATATAGCAGATGTGCAGCTTGGTGCTCATGTGGATCCTGAACAACTGGATCGGGGATATCTCAAAAGCTGTAGCCTGTATGTGGGCTATGTTTTTCCACCTGTACTGCCTTGTCTGGCCACAGTGTGAGAGGGTGTGCCTAGATTTGTAGACTTGAAGTGCCAGGGTGGATGATACCCATGGGAGGCCTTACCCACTCAGAAAAGAAAGGTAAGGGCTAGGGGTAGGGGGAAGGATTATAAGAGTGAGTAAGACAGGGAGGGTGGCAACGAGTGTGAGGTAAAGTGTATAAGTAAAATAAAAAAGAATATAATCGAAATATTCTTTAAAAACAAAAAACAGACTTACCTCATTCTGCCTGGTTCCAGAGCTGATATTTTTCTCTAATAAACCATAAGGCCTGGAAAGCATTGTTATTGTCTAGAGCAGCTCATTAGACATGCATATTGTCAACAGGCATGGTCCTTCCTGTTTAGAGAGGATGTTAACAGCACTAGTGCTAGGCCAGGGAGCCAGGTGACAGATGTGACAATTATGCTGCAAGACATTGCAACTTCTCCTGTACTTTTATGGCCTGATCCCTTGCTTACTCCTTTGGGTAGTTTGTGTGCCTTTTTTTTTCCATTTTTGACATTGCAGACTTCATTGTCATGTGTGTGCTGGGTGCTTCTCTATAGACTTTCTTCAATGCCTCAGTGCTCTTTCCTGCTTCCTTAACAATTTCCAAAGTCCTGTGGATTTGGGATAAGCAGAAAAGAGAGACAAATACCATAAAGGATGTTTGGAAAAGCCACAAAGAAACATTATTTTATGAGCTTTCTTAATATTATGAATGATGTGTGTATGTACATGTGCACACATGTACTTGTGTGTGTGAATGTGGTGTGTGTGTGTGTGTGTGTGTATACAATGTAGATGTAACCCTTGGGCTGGGCAACCATTTTGGCCATTTGTGGATCTCTGTAGTAGCTTCTATCTACTGAAAAGAGAAGGCTGCTAAGAGAGGGAGAATCTGTTGTCTCTAAAGCTGAGCTCCTTAGTGTTTTATCTGATGCTATTGGTCATCCTTAAATAGATGCACATCTGGGCATTATAAATAGGCTTTGTAGGCTGTGTACATACATGAAGACATGTGTGTATAATAATAATAATTGTAGAGGAAGAGGTCATTGGTATGAAGAGAGGGAGTTGGGGCTAACACAGACATAATTGGAAGGGGAGGTGTGCAAATGAAGTGAATACTGTACTCATGTATGAAATTTTCAAAACGATTTCTTTAAATTCAGTTTAAGAAAATCAGAAGGACAAGGGTAAAGACTTAAAGTAGAGGTCATAAGCAATCAAACAAATTCATACTGTCCCCTTAGTCAGCGCTACCACAATGGAACATCCTTCTGAATGGAACTTTCCTGTCCTTCTGAAATTGCCAGTTCAAAAGGAGTGAGATGAGATTCAGCCATAGCTGCTACTGTATTCCCTTCCTGGTTGGTAAGGTGAGACACCTTGTCTGGCACCTGTTGACCATATTTGTTTCTTCTTTGGAATAAAAAAGGATTCTGGGTTTATAGCTGCGATTGTTTGAATAAGGACATAACTCTCCTCTGAGAGGCTCCGCCCAGCAGCCAATGGAGACAGATGCCAAGACCCACAGCCCAACCTTAGATGGATCCTTGGGAGTCTTGAGGAAGAGTTGGGAAAGGATTTTGGGACCTGGAGGGGATAGGAACCCCACAGGAAAACCAATAGAGTCAAATAACCTGGACTCCTGGAGCCTTGCAGAAACTAAACCACCAGTCAAATGGCACACATGGGCTAGAACTAACTGCCCACGCCCTCCCAATCCCCTGCAAATATGTACCAGATGGGCAGCTTGGTCTTCATGTGGGTCCCCCAACAACTGGAGTGGGGTTTGTCCTTAATTCTGTTGCCTGCCTATGGATCCAATCCCCCTAACTGGGCTGCCTAGTCTGGCCTCAGTAGGAGAGGATGTGCTTAGTCCTGCAGTGACCTGGTGTGGGAGGGTGATACCCTGTGGAGGGGAGGCTCTTCATTCTCAAAGGACTCCAGTTCCAACCAAAGTGAACTACAATATAAGGAACAAAGAGCATGATTTGCTTAGGTTCATGGGAATGCATAGAGTTACATAGGAAAATGGGTTGATAGAGGAGAAGGTTTACAGCACAAGTCACCAAGACAAGGTGACCCAACAAGACTGGGGTACAAAGAAGTCCTGTTTAGGACAGTTAAAAGACAGGTTATGAGAGAGAGGGAAAGGGGGCACCTAGTGCTTCAGAAAGAACAGGAATGTACTGTGATGGCTGTAAGAAAGAACTGAGAGGCAGAGAGGGTGTTAGCTTTGTTCAGCACCACAGAGCATGCTCACAGGTCACAGCATTGATAGAACTGCTTCGTCCTGGAACTTTCCAGAACTGAGAGGAGTCATACTTCTTTGTATGGTGGCAAATGGGGATGTGGCTTTCATGAATATTTATAAAGAAAGACGAGATTGGAGGTAACAGTTTCCTGTAAAACACACACACACACACACACACACACACACACACATCAATACATTTTCTTATTACAGAGGGTAGGTAGTATTGATACATTTAAAAGGCTGCTGTTCTCTGATAGACAAGGAGGCAGCCACTTTCTCTCCCTCTGGTTGCTCCTTTTTTCCTTGGCATCATATTTCTAAGCCAGTAAGTAACAGACTATTGCCTGAAAAAGTTCTGTCTGAATATTAGCTCCGTGTCACACCCCACAGTCTCAGAGTTTGCGGACAAACTAAAAGTTTAGCTGAAGACCCTAACGAGCAGCTATATCTCAGCCAATCACAGGCATCTAAACTGTAGGCAGTGACAGACTGTGAATGGCCAGACTGTGACCAACAACGCATGTGGTGTAAGAAACAGGCCATCCCTGGGGTTTCCTTCAGCATCCAGTTGGTAAGTGATATCCAGAGTGCTCAGAACTTCAGTTGATTCAACATCATCTTGATTATTCTCTGCTCAGATAAAATCCATGAAATTTGTCTTATTTACTTTTTTTTCAATCTAGTGAGACATTTTCCTTTATTGTCCCCTCCCCCTTTCTTTAGAGACACATTTTAGAATTTGTGGATGTTTTGATCTTGCTCAGAACTACTCAATTCTGTTGTCTTAGCATGAATGCAAGGACAAACCATACAAACCCAAACACAAACTAGTTTCAATAAGCTATCATCTGCTTGAGGAGGTGGCAGGCCCAGTCAGCCTGCAGGATGCACTTTTCCAGTTTCTGATGGGATTGTGAACAAATGGTGTAGATGGGTTCTGGAGGGTTACAGTTATTTGGAGCATTGGGCTCTGAGACAGTAGCACAGACTTTATTGTCACATCATCAGCTCTGTGGAAGGGGCACCAGAACCTGAGATTTCCTCAAAGAGAAAACAAAAACTAATGTGAATATCCTGCCACCCTGGGCATATCTTCATATTTAGACTTATCTCATTCTTCAAACCATTGAGCCTAGCTTTCTATATTGGTGACTCTCTAGCCACTTCCTACCCACAGTTCTGATATCAGACAAAAAACTACATTTTCCCATTAACATCTGAAGAACAAAATAATACAGATTCCTCAATTCCTCAGAAAACCTTGGTTAAAAAAAGATTACAAAGGATGTACCCACATCCTTCCATATTGTTCCCTAGATTGGCCCTGGATTCACAATGTCTTTGAATAGCCAGGGTTGAAGGAGAGGTCATTATTCTTGACAAGATGAATAAGCTGCAAATAGCCTTAAAATAGACACTATTGAATTACCATGCCTCTCATGGCCTTCCTTGTTCCTCTCAGTCAGCATGACAGAGGCAGAACAGTATGTGGTTTTACTATTCCAGCCTGACTCTAACATCATGTGTGACACTCTGACATGGGTGACTTGGGGCAAGCTAGAAAGTCCATAAAACCCTGGTGTAAAGCCCTGGGAAATGCGTGAGGATCATAGATTCTCATTTTCAGTAGAATTTGTTTTCAGTACAGCTTTAGATTGACTACAAGCATAATAAGCTCCCTCGTGTCCACATCTAGTTTCTTCCACTGGCAGAGAGTTCTGCAGAGTGGTCTACTGGAGACAACTCTTAGTCTACACTAATGCATAGCCATCAGCATGCACCCTCACAATGAGATCTGCATTGATGCAAGGCTGTGAGAAGTCACCCCACGTGGGCTTTTTGTACATGTATGATGGTGTATATTCACTCTTAATATGGAATCTTGATGAATACACCATATTGTATGCTCACCATTCATGTGAGCTCTGTGTGAACACATGGCAGTATGCACTTACCCTTCATGTGGGCTCTGTGTGAATACATGGTGGTGTGTACTTACCCTTCATGTGGGGTCTGTGTGGACACATGGTGGTGTGCACTCACACTTCATGTGTGGACACACAGCAGTTTGCACACATGGTGGTATGAATACATGGTGGTGTGCACTCACCCTCACAGTCCTTGCAAGGCCATTTCCTTAGCCCCATAATCCTGGATTCTGTTCAATTTTTAGCGCTGTATTCATAGAGTTTATGAATGTGATTATTTTAAATGAGCCAGACAGACTTACCCAAAATAAACCATTGTTTTAACTATACTGTATTTTTCTGGTTACTGATGAAAAACAAATTATACTTTATTTAAATAATAGAAATTTGATTCTATCTGAGAGACCTGTTGTATTGTTAAATATAGGACATGGGTTCTCACAAGATTCACTAATGATATTTTGTTTGAGGTGTGTGTTTGTGTGTGTATGTCCAACTAGTTAAACTTAAGAAAGCTTTCCTGCATCATTAGTTGGAGAAGTTCTCTTTCAGGAGAATGTATTTCCTAGGACTGGAATATTGCCTGGAGTTGGGATCCATCTATATGTTTAGGGAAGCGACCTGGCCAATAGAAATTGCTTTGCTTGTCTTTCCTTTAACTTGTAGTGATGAGAATTACTTGTCACAAAGTTAAGGTAAGCTGGCATTTGTCTGAACCTCCCTTGGAGGAATCAGTTGGATGGATTGCTTCTTGACCTCTGGAGTTCCTGTGGGCAATGTCCCTTAGTAAGAGCAGTTTCCAGCAATAGTTAAAGCATGTGACACTGGAGTCTGTAAGAAGGACCAGGCCAAGAATGGTGAACAGGCCTGACTAGCTTCATGTCCTAACTACCTACCTGTTCACAGAACTGTCCTGGGGTTGGTGAGGATCATGTAGGAACACAGAGATTGCAATCTTCTATGAAGAAAATGAATTTTGGGCAAAAAATCTGAAATACAGAGCCTCACAGGCAGCAGATGATGGTTTATTGGCCAGAGCTGTAGAATAGACCCAACCTGAGGTATCCACTACCTCCTTCTCTGATAAAAGAAGCTATTCTCAGCTATGGACCCTCCATTGTCCTTCCCTACATGGTGCCTGTCACCACACTTGTAGGCTCTGTTGCTTCGAAGTCTGTGTTTGTTGTCTTGAGTTGGTTGAACAATAGAAGAGGCTAAAAGTAGAGAAGAGAAAGTACCACCTTGTCCAGATCCCAGGGGCAGACACCAGATGACACTCCACAAGGGCCAAGACCTTACGGGTCCAAGACCTAAAGAATCTGGCATACTCTTCCTGAAGGCACTTGGCAAAGGTTTTAAGCATACACACACACACACACACACACACACACACACACACACACACACACAC
>JADRCH010000125.1:764321-799936 GCA_019843965.1 Rhynchomys soricoides
CACACACACACACACACACACACACACACACACACACACACACACACTGCGGTCCAGATCATCAAGCTCCTGATGATGGATATGATTGGTACCTCCATACTGTACAGAAGGACATCAAGGATTGAGGCAATTTCATGATCCCTACAAAGTCAAACAAGACCAGGTTTAAGAGCTAGAACCATCTCTAATCTACCATAAATGTGCCTAGATCCACAGTCTTCTCAGAAGCCTAAGCACACTGAGATTCTCCAGGGACCATACACATTTGAACACAGTCCAGTCTTTGAGAGGAGTGTAGTCTCCATGCCCTTCTATTTGTGCCTGAGAGCTGACACTGCTCCCCTTCATCACAGTCACCACCACCCCCACTCTCCTGTGCCATCCCTGACTGTGGTTCAACAGTCTTTCACATTTGCAGCTCCATCCTCCCAGTGTGCCAACCTTTTACATGGAGCTGGACTGCACAGTTGTGTTGTCTCCCCTAGGCTTCTTATCCTTGTATGCTGACAACATAAGTGTTACTAAGCACCAAATTAAGTGAGTCCCTGTATCGTAGTGATCAGTGGCCTTCAAGTCCTGTGGCAATCAGACATTCAAGTAGCAATGCAGGCTACACAGAAGAGGGGACATGTCTTCCCACTCAAAGTTGCTAAAGAAGGCTCTGAGGACTGCCTGATATTGAAGGGTAGCTAGAATGACAAGGGGTGGGGAAATTTGCAGGTGGAACTGGCAAAGGACAATTTCAGAGGCCAGAAACTGAAAAAGAAATTTGGGAAACCTAGACATTCAATGCATCTGGAATTTCTTGCAGCAGGCTATAAAGTACAGCCACTCCAGATCTCAGGGACCTGCTGTGAAGCAAGATGGGTTTTTGATGAAAGCAACAAAAGGACATTACAAGCTTATTTTTAGATGAATGAATACACATAAATGGATTAGAATAATATCTGACATATATTAAGTACACAAGAAAGGTTGAGTACCATATTAAGATTTTGTGCACAATATATTGAAAGGCTGGGAATAGGTGAATCATGAGATATAGGTGAGTGGGTTGAATGGACATTAGCCAGAGCAGGTCTCAGTAAAGCCTAACTGCTCCTCAAGCAGCCATGGTAGTGGGAAGCCTAAGGAATCTCTGGAATATTCTTACAGAAGAGAAAATAGTCACTGCCAACAGAAGGAATGCAGAACGTGCTGGGTAGCTGCAGATGAGACCAGTGTGCACAGTCAGTCAAGTCAGCTCTCTGGAAAGATGTCTCTAGAAAGCAGGCCATGTGCACAATGCACTGATGTGCAGTGATCAGATTGCAAGTTGATTGAGAACCTCACTTAGACCTGAAAACACTTTTCATTGTCTTGCTTAATGGTCTCTATTGGCTGTGCAAGTCGGAATTGGGTGGCTGACATTAGGATAATTCTCAAAATTCCAGAAGAATGGTGGTACAAAGCATGATCCTCCAAGCCAAGGTGCTACCATCTTTCTAAGATTAGCTGTGTCTTTCTAGATTGCTGGCACTCCCTCCTAGAGGAATTGGGTGGGAAGTCTTAAGCAATATGCCTAGAGGTTCATCCCTGACTCAGCTAGGCTGAGGTTCCCTGCTCTCTCCAGGGAATTCCCTCCAGAATGAGTGAAGGCAATACTGACTAGAAAGACCTGGTCATAAGTAACTTGGAAGCATGAGTTTCTGTAAGAGCAAGCCGACACTGCATGTAGAGAGCCCCAGTTGCCTATGTTTAGGGGTACAGATGTTTTCTCAACCAGATATAGCATTTATATAGAGAGAGAATTTATTCTCTAAAGTTCTTCACCTAAAATGATGTAGTTAAAATTATTTAAGTCTTCTACATAGACTATAGTAATATGAAAATGTTAAATGACTACCCTACTCACACAAGCTATGCAGACCTAATTGTAAGCTAAACACAATGGTCAATCTCATGGACAAGCTCTATGTTGGCTGAGAATTTTATCCAAACCTTATATTCATCTAAACTGTTATTTTGAAAAGGCAGAGTAATTACTAAAGATTTCTCGCTCTCTTTTTTAACCCTTTCAGAACAAATAAAGAAATGGACTTTCAGCTGATGTCAACAATTCACCAAAGGACATAGAAACACTTGTAGTGGAAGGATTTCTCCACCACAGCAACTCTGTGGTTAGTCTGAAGGCAGACTAACCACAGACATTCTGCTTCTGTGGGGAATTTCTGGTAAGTTTAAATGCAGAGGACATCAGGTTCAGCCTTGTTCAGGTAAACAAAGACTGAACTCTCCAGTCACTAGGGCTGAGATAGCCAAACCAATGACACACTGAGGAAACATGGGTCTGATTTGGAGACTGTGCACTTTAAGAGAAATAGTTACTTAACAAAACATTTGAACAACTTCTTGTACAAATTTTTTAAAAAACATATCTCTACAGCAAGTGAGCAAAATGTTGTATCAGAAAGTGAAACAGGACTTCAGAGATGAGTGTGTGAGTTCAGGTGTTCCTGTCTGGTCAATAGGAGAAGCCAGCAGAGCTCTTTCAAACAATGCATTTAATTCCATAAAACAAAGAACATGGAATTACAACGTAAACTAATTACATGAAAATTTTGTTCAACAAAGTACATTTAAAACTTGTGATTGTGTATTGTTTTTTATTAGCAAATTAGCCAACAAGATCTAGTAACACATCTGATAATTACTATAATTTCAAAGTGCTGGCAAGTATAAATAATGTCTTATGTGAAAATGAATGTTTTTGATCATAGCAAAGTTACATGCATTTCTAATACAACTGTGGTCTGTTATCTCTGTTAATAAAGAATGGAAGTACAAGATTTCCCTTAAAAGTAAAAATAATAATTTAATATATAACAGATGTAACAAGTAATAAATGTCCAAGTAGACTCTTTCAATTTCAGGTTAAATTCAAAGAACTTGTATACAAGTATCAGTTTACAGCTTATTTTAATTCTGTGAATTCTAAATGAGCAGGGGTTATCCTTGATCTTTCTAGTACAAGGCTATCATTCATTCTACATTTTACACATCGGGGCATGTAGATTATCCACTGGTGATGGTTAATGGAATCCAGATAATAATCTCTTGTCTATAGGCTCGTGTCATGCTTACTAGATTGTTTGCTCAACTGTGTAAGAATGGAGACAACTGATCTAGATAATGATGGTGATCAAGAAAAAAACTGTAGGAAGTGATTTGAATTACTGGTAACTATAACATCAATGTTAACAGAATTAAGCGATTGAGAATTATGTAGAATATTCTAAAAGGATTTCTGTTACTCTGAAGAGACAGTGGCGAATATGTGAATAATTTTTAAGGACAGTTTTTACTGGCATTCATTTTCCTTTCACTTGATGGTGACAGCTGCTTTGTTTGGAGAGCAAACTCCATGACATTCTAAACAAGGTTATCGTGATGTAATTTCACTACCTTCAGCTTCAAGCTCAGCTCTTGTCTTGCCATTGCCACTTCTCTGGCCGTAAAAATTAGGTCAAACAGTGGCTTGTAGCTTATATGAGACAGATGGGAATCTCAATACTCTTCTTCGAATTTATCAACAAAATATCCTCTAAAGCATGATGAACAGGAAGAAAAACTATTGGTCACATGAAAGACCAATATCCTCTAGAATGAACTTTAAATAAAGAAAAGCAGAAATCAAACATGAAGAATTAGGGTTGAGTCCTGTTGAGGTCATCTGAACTCCTAGATCAATCTGTGCCTGAGCCATATGCATTAGTGGACATATTAGTGGAACATGATATTATATTCCTTCTGTCCTGTTCCTGAGCCACATGCATCTATGGACACAGGAACAGAAGGTTTCATTCCTTTTGTCCTGTGAGCCATTTTGAAAATGATGTCTGCCCTTGTCAGTTATTTCAACATGAAAATTGCTTCTTAATGAAACCAATGAAGATGAATGTTGCTCCTTTGGTAGCTCTGGATTTCTCTTGGATAAAGATGGTCCATGTCTGCTACGCAGCAGGCACAGGACCCCTCAGAGGAGGATGACAGAATGGTGTGGCAGGAGAACAGGACACGTGGTGCGAAAATCACAGGTGATGTCACTGTGACTCTCAAATCCCAGCCAAACCTCTCTCCTCAACTTCATCTGACCTCCTCCTGTTATCTTTCTAGACTTTAGCACAGTTAACTGTCATCTTGTGGGGTAGTGATCTGGCAGGCAGTCTGGCACACCGGTTGAGCACAGGCAAACTCTGGAAGACCCTGCGAAGTAATTCGCAAGGGACAGGAAATGTTATACATTTCCAGGAAGCATTTTGGCTCCAGCCAAGTTCACATATCATGCCCTGGTAGTGGCATGGCCACACAGCACCAAGCCAGCACCATGTTAGTGAGACACCTAGAGGCTTAGCCACGCCCCTTCCCAGTTACTCTATCTGCCCTACCTCTCCGGGAGAGGCGGAAGGTACAGTTCCATCCACGCCACTTTCCACATGATGAAAATAAACACCTTAGAATTATGGACTGTCTCTTCATCTGGGCCTGCAGTGGGAAGCGAGGGATCCAGCTCTCCATTAATGAGCCAAGGCTAATCATCTAGCCCGGCGCCCAAATCAGCCGAGATCCGGTACCCGCGGGAACCCCAGCTGCTTTCCGGCTAGCCCGTCTGCGGGACCCTGGGGTCACCTGGGCTAGAGAACCCACGGAGACACTGCCATGCATTCCTCAGGAATGGCCCCCCATGGGCAGGGCCCGGAGAGGCTTCCCACAGCCCACAACCTGCCCATTGGACCATGTGGGAAGATGCTCAGCCACTTTCCGAGTGTTCTGTCTCACCCAGAGCTACAGCGTCCCGGGACAGACATGTGGGGCTTTGTTCCACAGTGCCAGGCACGTTCCCAACATCTAAATATCTATAAATGGTCAGAATAATAGATTGGCCTTAATGTGTTATTTTTGTGCATCAAATTTTGAATCAACAGTTTGGGTGTGGAAGAAAAAAACCTATACGTAAGGTGAATGGGGAACTGTGTAAAGATCAACTAAAACCAAGGAGAAAGTTTAAAGGCCCCAGATAGACCCCAGATTCTGAATACCCACTCCACACCAACCCTGAGTCTAGAGTCACAGGAAAGGGTTGATAGTCAAGCTTCTCACTTCAGAGAACTTAACAATGGTGGAGAGAAACATATATGGATGAAGAAATAAATGAACAGGAAAGTTTCAGCCAGGAATGAATGAATGAGTAGTGTATGCAAACAGTGTAATGGAGAGCAACCTACCTGGGGGTGAGATGCCCCTTCCCACTTCATGGGTTTGCTCTGCCAGGAAGCTGGGATGCACATGTGGTCTCTTGGGATGCTAAAGTGATGCAGACTTCAGGAAATTAGTTGACTTCAAGTGCTCATATTGCAGTCTCACTGAAAGATGTGGTAATTTTTAAATGGTGTGTTTATGCTGCAATATTGATCATCTCAGCTACTTTTCTCTGTGTTCCTCTTGGGAGCACTTCTAGATTATTGTGTACACATTGGACACTGAGGGAGATAGTTCCAGTACAGTGTGGGTGGGACAACAATGCCAGTACAGTATCAGCAGCACACTGAGTTCATCATCCACCATCCTCTGCCTTATAAACACCAATTAATATAGTCCTTTGAGAGAAAAATAAAAACTATTCCCATTTTTCATCTGAAAAAATTGGGAAACAAGGTACTATGAGCAATTTGATACTTTCCGCAGTCAGCAGGTGACACAGCCATGTATCTGGTTTCTTGCACTTTAAATCCCAGCTCCTAGACACACACTGCCTTCACTAGGGTGTTGAGGATGATCTTGAAGACACAGAACAAGCAGATTTCTGCTCTGTGCTCAATTTCCAGTACCTGCACTGTAAGTTTGACAAGTCTGAAAACTCATTAAAAAAATAAATAAATAAACTTGGTAAAAGTTAATTGCCTCTAACAGGATAAAAATAACCATTGTCTTACTCTGAGGTCCCCTGAGAGTCAAGTCCCAGACAAGGACTTGGGTGCAGGTGTTCAATTTGTGCCATAATCACAGAAAGCAGCCAGGAGGGAAATGGGAGAATGAAACAAGGAAGAAGGAAGGTCTCCTGAGCCTGTGCTGTGCCTGAGCCTGTGCTGTGCCTGAGCCTGTGCTGTCCTGAACCTGTGCCGTCCTGAGCCTGTGCTGTGCCTGAGCCTGTGCTATGCCTGAGCCTGTGATGTCCTGTGCCTGAGCCTGTGCTGTCCTGAGCCTGTGCTATGGGCACTGACACCTGATTCTTCCAATGTGGCTCAGAAGTGTTTGTGAGCATGAGAAGAAAGAAATCCCCCACTAATTCCTGATTCACTTTGAGTGATTCCTTCACACATGAAGCTATGGCTGCCTGTCATCCTACACTGTATTTACAAAGCTGAATGCCAATTCTCTTATATCATAAAAAACCTTCACAATGCGGTGTGCTCAGGTAGGAAAGGGAATATATTTAAGCCAACAGGAAACATTCATCACAGGAATGAAAAAGACTTAGGTCAGGGTGTGCAGAGCCACTAGAAACATCTGCCACATCTTTGCATTATGGTAGGCAGAGATTACTGTTTAGCCACAGCATCTGTAGGTAAATATCACAGGGTCAGTTTTTCAAAGAAAGCAAGGTCAGGTCTGTCCACAACCACAGTCACTTATTTTCTCTACTACCATCGCAATGTGATTGTCAATCCATTGCAAATTCAAATATGAAAGATCTTTAATCAGCAACTCACACCACAGCAAAATTAATCCAAAATTTATTATATGTTTGGACATAAAATCCCAAACTATACAGGATTTTTTCAGTATTGAAATTTTATTAAAATATATTTCTGAAAATCATGCTCAGTGGTTTTAAGTAGATTTATTTGGTATTTAAAAAACGTTTTATTTTCTTTGAGAGTTCCAAGCATATATCCAGTGTATTATGAATATATTACCTTCTCACCTCCAACTTCTCCCAGCAGCTGCCCAGCCCCTTCCTAACTTCATATTCTCTTTTTTCTTTTCTTTTTTTTTCTCTCTTTAATCTGGTGTTTCACACATAGACCAACACTCTTGTGTTGAGAGCTACATCCCCATGCGCTTTTCAAATTTCCATATTGAGATAGTATCACAATAAAGTAAGAAGGATGGTTTGGACCTCCTTCTGTAGTCCAGGCAGTTCTACTCTATACAGTACGAGAAAAGAGAACAAGGAGAAAAGAGAAGACTGTATTAACAAATTTGGCTTACACTGAAGCATGCTTCATAAGAAGTACAATAAATACATTGAACTTTCATCAAATTTAAGAATTTTTACTATTAAATGACTGAAAGGACAAACAGCTGAAGAGAAAACATTTGCTAATTACATACTCATAAAGAATTCGCATCAACAATATCGAAAACACGCTGTAAAATGAAAAGATTGGTCCACCTGTCCAGCTTAATCAATGTAGCTCTCATCCTTCCTCAAAGAATCTTCAATCTGGAACCGACAGAGACTGTGCTGGCTAGTGTATGTCAACTTGACACAAGCTGGACCCATTAGAGAGCAGAGAACCACAATTGAGAAAGTACCTCCATGAGATCAGGCCGTAAGCAAGCCTGCAAGGCATTTTTAAATTAGTGATTGTTGGGGAAGGGCTCAGCCCATTGTGCGTGGGGCTAATGGTGGGCTGGTGGTCCTGGGTCCTATAAAAAAAAGCATGCTGAGCAAGCTATGATGAGCAGAGCCAGTGAGCAGCACCTCTCCTTGCATCAGCTGCATCAGCTCCTGCCTCTAGGTTCCTGCTCTGATTGAGTTCCTGTCCTGACTGCCTTCAGTGTTGAAAAGTGATGGAGAAGTATTAAGTTAAATAAACACTTTCCTCCCCAAGTTGCTTTGGTCATGGTGTTTTATCACAGCAAGGGTAACCATAACCAAGACAGAGACGTTTACAGAAATGCACAACTGTTCAAAATGCATAAATTAAATCCCCAACCCCAATTAATACACTTGAAATGCAATCAAAACCTACAAGGAAAATTGCAGATGAGGAAGCAGAAAGATTGTAGGAGGCAGAAGACCAGGCCACCTGCTGATAAATAGTGTCTTACAGACATGACAGAAATATTGCACCCATGAAATCTCAAAAAGATGATTCCTTACACAGACAGGCAAGTTGATAACATCAATCAACACTGGAGAAATTTTGCAAGGCCTCACCCCAGATGAACAGCAACAGACAGTTGATGGCTCTGAGAGAGAAAAGTCAGTCTGCTAATAATGAATTATACATACAGACAGACAGACAGACATATGGACATACATGCATACATACATATATGCGTATGTGTGTATACATATCATATTATATATTTGTGATAGATACATGCGTGTGTTTGTGTGTGTGTAGTAATAATAATTGAGGAAGAGGTCATGAGGGTGAGGAGTGGGAGATACACAGAAGAAATTGAAGAGGGGAAGGAAAAGGTGAGAGAAGTGGAGTTGCAGTGCTTATATATGATATGAGAGAGAGAGAGAGAGAGAGAGAGAGAGAGAGAGAGAGAGAGAGAGAAGGAAGACAGGCAAAGCAGAAAGAAAGACTGAATTGAAAGATTTGATTGAATGCTTCACCACACAGATATACAAATGGAAGACAATCCATGAGAAAACACACTGAACATCCTTAGTCCTCAGGGAAGTGCAAAGCTAGATCACATTGAGAACCCAATTGGTTCTCTAGAGGGGGGACTCATGCCCTGACTCAGAGGTAGCAGCAACTGAGCCCTAGAACTTTCATGCCATGGCAGGGGATGCAGAATGTGACACTGAAAGCAGTTTGATGCCTTCTGGAAATCAGAACACACAGAGAGCAGAATGCACATCTCCAGCCTTTCCTCTCATGAAAGCACACAGCTACATAGGGCTTTTTTGTAAGCATGCAGAATCTTTTTTCAGAAACTGCAAACATGTGAAAAGTCCAGCTGGTGAAGGGACAAATTATAGTGTATCAACAACACAGAAAATGCTCAGCTGGGAAACACGGATAAACTACTGATACACATAACAACATGGATTAGTCTTGAAATAATTACACTGACTGTAAAAAGCCAGACAAAACAAGAGTGTGCACTGTATGTGTCTAATTATAGCTAATTGTCTCAAATCTCCAGTGACAGAGAGCAGAGTAGGGGTTGCCTGGGAAGGAGCTGTGGGATATGGCTCACAAGGAGACATGAGAAAACCTTTGCAGTGATGGACATAGTCACATATTGCTTGCGATAATGGCTGTCCAGATGAATTGGTAAAAATCCAATAACTTGAACAATATAACTATATGCTGCTTAATGTGTGCCAATTAAAGCTACTAAAAGATGAAGTTGACCCTGATTTAAAGACGGGAAAATTGTCACTATCGAGGTATAGCTTGTAAGTGGCCACCTAATTTATTTGTGCACAAAGCTACAATTATTGTAGCACCTCCAAAGTCCTTATGAGGCAAGTCATTAAGGAGTCTCTAGACCTGACTAGTACATGTTTGTACGTGTGCCTCTGCCACTGGACTAGGATTAATGCTTTAAATGCTTCACCACTATGGCCATTAATCCCAAATCCAGATGGCATTATGTCTAGCGAGACTAGATTTTATGTTCATTTTTCATCAGAATTGAAATGTTATTATTCAGAGGTATTCAGTCTCTCCTAGAAGGAAATTCCAGGAGCGAGTTCATACATTTTCAGTAAAAATGCATTCTGCTTATAAGTTGATGGAACTGACTATGTAATGTTGGTTCTTGACCTAGAGCAGAGAGGAAAGCGGACATAGGACAAGCCCTACCCCTAGACCAAAAGCTAAGTCTAACTTCAAATAATAATTAGATTCCTTCAAGAAAGTCTTATTGGAAAAACAAGCCACTTTTAAGGCTAGGCCCTCTGCCCAGCAGTAGACGGCCAACAAAAATGATTTCAATGACGTCTCTGGAGGATTTGTGTCTCAAAATGTGTATCAATGTATTTTTCTGTTTTTCTTTAATCTTCTATATTATAATATTTGGTTTTTACGGGGTTTTTCTGTGTGTGAACGTGTCTGTCTGTGCTGATACATACTTCTTATGCTTTTTCTTCTGTACCGCTCCCATTTGTTTGGTTTTGTATTACCTTATTTTCTTTACATGCCTGCTTGCTTTCTAAGAAGGGAGAGAAAGGGTGTGGATCCAGGTGGAAGGGGAGATATGGAGAAACTGGGGGAGGTGGAGAAGGGAAAACCTAACCACAATATATTGTACAAAAAAAAAACCAAACCTTTATTTTCAATTAAAGAAAATAAATCTCCTTCCATCTTTAGTGGGTTCTCAAAATTGAACTCAGCCTTCCAGGTTGGCAAACCAAGCACCTTTCCCCACGGAACCATCTCACCTGCTTAAGAAAACCTTCATTCTCAGGATGAGATAGCAGGCTTAACTATGTTTGGGGAACTCTTTTACAGGAAATAGGTTTAGTGGTTGATGCTCTCTGTGACTGGAGGGCTCAAAGGATCATGGAAAGGCAATGCCTGCACAAAGAGCACATATTCAAGTGTGGAAATAGGAGGGAAGGAAGCAGCAGGGCTCCATCTTTATTTGTCAGATCTACTCACATGTCCCAAGATGCAGGGGACAAGCTTCTATGTGAGAATATTTAGGGAAACATGCCACATGCAGACCCCGGCAGATTCTCTGTGGGGAGGAAGTCACCAGGTCTAAATGGCAAACAGACCACACTGACTCCTTTGTCAGGGTTTCAGTCACTGTCCTCACTGGTCAACAATGGTTTTAAAATGTTAAATAGAAAGTTCAAGGAATAAGCAATTTGCAAGTTCTTTGCTGCTCTTAGAAGTGGTATGAATTATAAACCCCTCCTGTCTGGAATACGACTTAGATTGTACTAGTGTGTTCACACTGTGTGTCTTATCTTATCATTAGTTACTTGGAAGCCATCTGTGTTATCAGATCCACTGTCCCTTTCTGTTGAGCTTGAGTTTGAGTGACATTTGCATTCTAGCCCAGCACTGCCTTTTGTGGTCACCACATTTCTTGTTATTACGCAGGATGTCTCATTTTATATCCTTACAGCAAGGATGCTATAGCAGGAGATATACTGAGAGAAAGTATACTCATATAACCTGTTTTAACTATTCCATTTTATTGCTAGCTACTATTGTTAACTTCTTACTGTGGCTAAACATAAGTTAAATACCACAGATGTGTGTGTGTGTGTGTGTGTGTACAAAAATGAACATGCTCAACACAGGGCTTTGTCATGTCATTGAGACATCTATAGAGGGTCCTAGAACACATTGTTGTGTGATAAGGGAATGTCTGCACATACTCTGGTTGCCCTTGGTAACATCTGGTTACCAAGTCCTCATTCTTGTTACATTCTGGTTACCAAGTCCTCATTCCAAGTCCTCATTCTTGCTTCTAGAGTTCTCTTCCTAAACTAATTGGCACTGAGTCTTTCAGTCAAACTCTTGTTTCCTTTGTTGCTACATTGGAATCTTTTCTTTCAAACAATAAACACTTTGAACATTAGTCTAGAAGAAATAGGCAGACAGCCTTGGTGTGGGCAGATAAGCTCTCAGTATTCTGAGGCCTAGAAGAACCTTTAGTATTTTTCTCTGACTTCTTTCTGAGGTGAATATAATTTTAACATTTCAGTGATAACAGCTTAAACATTACTTGAGCAAGGTGAATTTAAAACCAGGGCCAATCTTATAAAAGAAATTTCAATCAAATGGGAATTTTTAGGCTCATTCAACAATTGATGTCCAGATATAGGAAAACACTATCTGTGTGAAAACCATACTGCACAGCACCAAAGTAGCATAAGGGTAGTAGAATTTTCTGGATAAAGCAGGTCAGTATGTATGACATATTGACCACTTATTCCATCCAGAAGAAAAAATTTTATCAGATAAAATTTCGAAACCTTGATGCCAAGTGTTACCCTAATTTATTATTTAAAATAGGAAACATTTATGTCATAATATATTTGCAATGATCATTAATTGTCTTTGACAAATGGCCACTCAGGAAAGCATTAAGCCAAGACTAACCATTTTTCTTGACACCAAATGAATCCTTCTACCTGACTGATGAGTAAATCGCCTTCTCTCAAAGCAATGAGAATTCTCATAAAATCATACATTAAGCAAGCTTCACCCAGCATTCCCTAGATCACTGCACTATTTGGTGTTTCCTTTCTTTGAAAATCAGAAAATTTGCTAGTTTTAAATTATGATATGAAATATTTTCTAAACAAAGTAAGAGATTGAATGAGAGAACAAAAAATGAAAGATGTTCCTGGCTTCTGAGAGATGGACAGTTTTAGCACTTCTCTGCTACTTGATTTGAAAAAAATGTGTGGCCGGTACCGAGTACAACTGCATTAGTTCGAATTCAGCAATATCCGCTCACAATTCTATTTGATTATGAATATAATCTGTAGGCATTAATCCTGACTTTTGTGTTGCGTCAGAAGAACACAATCCCTCCTGAGAGAAGCCAGGGCCTTCGGTGACACTGATGCTCAAACCCAAGCACTTCTGAGCTTCTACAGCACTTGAGGGACATTGCCTACCTCTCCTGTTTTGGTGTCCTTAGACATGCATGACATTTGTACTTTCTACCTGGTGTGGATCTTGGGGAAATCAAGTGAATGTCAGCCTCAATATGCTCTTGAAATGACTGGCAATTAACACATATTCTAAACTGTTCCTACTACAGGACATAGCAGCCTATTATGAAACTGTTTACTATGGCCAATTGTGTCACCGCCCCCCAAAGAAATTCACCTATTGACACCCAGTTCCTGCACACTAGTACTTGAAAATACAGCCATGTTTAGAGACAGGCTTCTTGGAGAAGTAAAGAAGCTAAATTGAGGCTTGAGAGCAGACCCTAATCCAGTGTGGCTGGTGAATTACCAAGAGAAATACACACAAGGAGAAGGCATGTGGCCTCAGGGAAAACAACTCTGACTATACCCTGATCATGGCCTCAGCTCTATAGAATTATGAGGAAATACAATCCCATTGTCACCTGATTTGGGTTAGTTCAATGTGGCAATCCTAAAAATTAGTAGACTGTACGAGATAAAATAGCAAATTAAAAAAAATAAAAATAAAACTGCCCAAACAGGTAAGATGAATGTTTTAAAGACAACATTTAATTGGAGCTGAATTACAGGTTCAGAGGTTCGGTCCATTATCATCAGGTGAGAGAGCATGGCAGCATCCAGGTGGTCATGGTGCAGGAGGAGCTGAGAGTTCTACATCTTCATCTGAAAGCTTCTAGCAGAATGCTCACTTCCAGGCAGCTAGGGTGTGGGTCTAAAGCCTACACCCACAGTGACACACCTACTCCAACAAGGCCACACCTCCTAATAGTGCCATTCCCTGGGCTAAGCATATACAAACCATCGCAATGACCACTGTCAAACACTGGACCCAAGGAAGCCTAAGAAAGCTGTCCCATAGAGAGTAAAAGAGTCCAGGATCTGCATCTGAGATGTACTTGCAACTGCAGTGCAAAGGTGGAAACAGGCATGTGCACAGTGCTCTCCTAGAGTTCAGAGACAAATTGCAGTAGAGGGAGCTGAAAACAGACTAAAGGCAGGGAAGGAAAAGGCCAATGCAGGAAAGGTCTCATCTATCTGCAGCAGCTGCTGCAGCCTTGGGAAACACTGAACTATGAACCTGAGAGGAAAAATCTTCCAAGGCCAAGCAGCAATCTATGGTGGCAAAATAACAGTTCTCAGGCAAAGAGCATTGAGCTGGTATCCAAAGCCAAGTATGGGCTGCTGGAAGGGTCTTCTTACTGAGTTCTCCAGGTTCCTGCTAAGGATGGCTAAAAAATGCCCCTCCCAGGAGAAATGAAATGACTGGTATAGTGTAACAAGCCTTAAAGAATGTCGAAGTGCAAAACCCAGAGAGAAGCATTTTATAACAAAGTGTTCCTGACTCACGAAGAGGAAACAATGCTTTCAGATGCACAGCTCCTGGGGGGGGGGGGGGGGGGGGAGGAGAGGCATGGCACTGGTGAAAATGGCAGCAAATCAGGGGGAACAGAGGCTCCACAGCAGCCGGCTCCCATCATCTGTGGTCAGTGAATTTCAGTCTTCCAATCTGAGAAGCAAGAACCCAAAAATCCATTGGCTTTCAATTTTACATCAATGGCTTCTGAGGACATAGACAAAAACAAACACAAACAAACAATGACTACTAATGAGAAAGACATGATCAACCAAAAATGAAAGACTGGTTTATATTTCAAATTTAAGCAATGCATTTCACTAAATTAAGAATGTCATGCTAGTATACAGCAAACCCAAAAATAATTTAAAAACTTTAACACTTATGAATGATAAAAGCAAGGTTTAAATGACAATAGCTCCCCAAAATAATAATGAGTATATTCATGACCAAAATAGCAGAAGAAAGAGGCATCAGCATCATGAAAAAGATAAAACATAACCTTTTTAAACCCCCAAACTGCATAAACAAACCTCTAGTTAAACTAATATTATTCTATGAATAGTCTTCACTTACTTTTGATAATTCAGCATGGTTGTAAGATATCCCTATTTAGGCAGTCATTATGTCATATGTGCATGATGCCAGCACTTGGGCCTAGTCTGTTTAGTTAAAGATAAATTTGATAAATGATACAAACCATCTACACATTGAAAACTACAGGACATCTGTGAATGACAATAAACAAGACATAAATAAATGGTAAATAAAGAATTTTCCTGGGTTAGAAGACTCATATGTTGCCAACTCTCAAATTAATCCATATATATATATATATATATATATATATATATGATATCAAGAAATAAAATACATAAAGTATATTTTATAGAGATTGACAAATTGAGTTTAATTTTTTACATAATAATGCAAGTTCCTTAATTAACAAAAACATCTCAAAGAATAAGAACAAAGTGGAAAAATCACAATATTTAACTTTAGGGTGTGTTGGTGTTGTATGTCTGCAAGTCATATATGTGTGTGCATATGTGTGCATGTTTGTGTGTTCATGTGTATGCATGTGGGTGTGTATATGTGAGTGTGTATATTACAATAGGGTTGCTAGCAGAAGCATGAGTGAGGGACTGTTTCCAGATTCACGGACACCTCACAAGTGGCTACACCACTGGGGGAAAAAAATCTCATCTTCCCCAGGCAATCCTTAACCTCATGTAATTCCTCAGGGATGGGAGGGGACCATACCTCTGCCATGATAGTGTGCTGATGGGCCTAATCTTGTGCAAGTGTTTCTCAGGTAATCACAGCTGTGTGAATTTAGGAGTACAGTGGCATATCATTCTCAGAGTTTACTTGATCTTAATTCTTGACACTCCAAACCAAAGTATCTTTGGAAGGACCTTAAACCATATTGCATAAGTGTTTCACCAAACTGGATGTTAAAATAGTACCCTCAACCCCAAAATAGACAAACTATTTTAAAACAGGATACAGGTGAGAAACAATCACATGAAAGCTACTCGCAATAGTAGACATTAGAGAGGTGTCAGTTGCACAAAAAGATGCTCAACCCCCATGAGAAACTAAAAGCAAAGAACTGGCCATGCTAGGTGCTGGTAATCATATGCGGAAGCAGAACTTTCTCTTTATCCTGGTGGGAACATTTGCAGAGAATATGGACAGTTTCTTAAAATGAGGGACACACACCTATCTCATGAACATCACTCCTCCCCAAAGGCTTCTCCAGAAGAACTGGCAGCATATGCTCACAGAAAACATGGGCAGAGACATGACACCATCTTGTTCATCAGCGGCTAAGACACAACAGACTGATTTGTGACTTTATGATAGAGTGCTTCTCCAAAACAAAACAAAAATCAAACTAGTGCCTGGAAAGAGAGAGAGAGAGGGAAAGCGGGGTAGAAGTAGATCACGAATTATGTAGAATGGAAAGAATCAGACCACACAATTTATGACTTTAAAATTCTGGAAAATGAATATTCACCTGCTGCAATTGGATGTAAACCCTTGGAACCTTGGTAAGGTTTGCATTGATCTGTAGATTTCTCTCAGTGACACACCCATTCCCACATTAGCCCATATTTATTATTTAGCGAATTGTGCTTCACCATTCACAATAGCTACGAAATTTGAGCAGCCTTATGTTGTCCATCAAGAGGTGAAGGAATAAATCAAACATGGTAAATGTAAACAATGGAATTTCATTTGGTCATAAGGAAAAATAAAATCATGGTATTTGGAGGAAATGGATAGAGATGAAAATCATTATATTAAGCCTAATAATTCATACAAATATTGCATTTTTCCTCGCATATGTAGATCCAAGGATATAGTTTTTCCTGTTTGTGTGTACATCTGTCAGGGGTAATATGTCATAAAAATAGAAAAGAAATGAGGAGAGGGCAAAAGAGGCCTAAATTGGGGGATAGAATCTCTATGACATGAAAAAGCCTGGGGTCACCAAGGATAGGAAGGGAACTTACAGGCGTTGGGCAAGGGATGTGGGAAGGAAGTAGAGGAAAATTGACAAAGGTTTGAATAAAAATTCCTTTATGAAGCTTACTCTCCATGTTCATTTTTAAATACTAATGAAAAGGAGGCAGACGGGGTTCTATGAGCTGCAAGAGGCCTGCTGGTGAGGCCGTTGGTTCTTTTCACATGGACCTCTGTAGAGAGCTTCATGCATCTTCGTAGCATGACATCTGACTTTTACAAATGTGAGTAGTCCCAGAAAATCAGGTGGAGTTATGGGGACATTTGTGGCTAAGCCTCACAACTGAAATTCCATCACTTTGGTTGTATGCCAGAAAGGCCAGACAAAGGTACACAGCAGAAGCCAAAGTCATGGGCCCAATCTTGAAGTTTGTCTAGGGTAACATTCTTGAAGTTGTTGATGGAATTTAGCAATATGTTGCAATATATACATACTCCTTGAACACTGACAAGCACCAGCCCATCATTATGATTTTGTACCCTGAGTTCAGCTCTCTAAATTAGCTAAGGATTCTTTTGACAAGTGAGAGAAGCTAAGAGCTTTATCAAAGGGGTTATCCTCTGGCCGAAATCCCTTGTGTCATATCTGTGCCCTTCTTTTCTGGTCTCTGATGACTTGAGCTTGACAACACATAACTAAAACACTTTCAAAGACTAACCTTCATGTGCAGAAAGTTGTGTCTAGAGTTTTATGTTCCTTTGAAGCAGATTTATGCAGTGACTGATATATAGAGTTCTGAAATATCAGTTCACTTGGTTTCAAGCTAAAGAAAATTTATCTCTAACCCACTGAAGTTCCTTTCAGGATTAGAATGATTCTAGCCTACACCTGACCATTGTATGCTGTATGGCCTCCTCCTCTTCCCACACCTGCTTTCCAGACTCTAGTTTCTTCTGTGATCTCTACCCTGCAGAATCACTTGCATATGAATCCTCTCTGGGTATTTGGTTCTGGGTTATCTGACTAAAGACAAACTAGCCTGCTATAGGCACAAGAAAAGCAAAAACCATCTTCCTTTGTGTTTCAACTACAGGCCTACTGCTTTTACAATGGAAAAAAAATGGCTGCAGCTGACCCAACCCTCTATATGACAATATGGCATTCAAAACTTAACAGTTTCTTTACAAATACAAGAATGAATCATTAGATTTCCCCTAAAACAAACAAATAAGCAAAGCTACCACCACTAACAAAAACCAAAAGTTTATTATGTCATTTGGGCCTGAATTAGCTCATTTGCCTAACATTAAACAGTCTCTGATGCCAAAGGAATAACTTGATCTGGGTTACTGAGCCACAGAAAAACATAGTTAGCTGATGGACCTCATCTCAGAGTACTTCTGTCTGAGGATAAGGTGGCTTTTTGCACAGGACAGAAGCCTGGCTGTGAGAAGGAGGAAAAATGCTAAGCAGCAACAATGATGCCCGCTCTGCCTTGCAGCCTTGGCAAGTGTAACAACCTTAGATTAGACATGCAAAGAAGGATTCAGAACCTCACCCCCAACCAGGGACTTGGGTTTTCTTCAAAGTTCTACAACCTTAAAGTTACTCGTGCTCATCATTCTTGCTGTGTTTCTTCATTTCAAAAGTAAAATTTCTCAGAAGGAAGTTCTGATGGTCACAACTTCAGTGGGATGGTCAGTCATCAGGCCAAATAGGCAGGGCTTCCCTCTTGGACACCTAAAAACTGTAGGCTCAGCATGCTCTTAATGATATCAGGCCTAGCCAGGGCTGCAAAGTTGTCAACAAGATGGCTCTCTTGAGAGATATAATCAGGTATGGGATCTGGGAGACAACTGGGCCATGACCCTATCTTTAGCCTTCATTTAGAATGATAGTTTCAACACCAAAGTCTGGAGCTCAGGTTACCAACTTCCCTAATATCATTCAATATAAGAACAATTCTTAGCAAATTGAGAAAGGAGGGTTGACAGGATTGTTCCCGTTTCCATCTGTGCCAGGGGCTGATCCTGTGCCATACCCAAATACTGCCAGGAAAGATCTGGTCTCCCAGGAGTACTGACACACAGGCTTGCAGGAGGGACAAGGCCACAATAAGAGACAGAAAAATCAGTTAACACCAGAGATAACCAGATGGCAAGAGACAAAAGCAAGAATATAAGCAACAGAAATCAAGGCTAGTTGGCATCATCAGAAAACAGTTCTCCCACCACAGAAAGCCCTGAATACCCCAACACACCAGAAAAGCAAGATTCTGATTTAAAATCACATCTCATGGTGATGATAGAGGACTTTAAGAAGAATATAAATAACTCCCTTAAAGAAATACAGGACAACACAGGGAAACAGGTAGAAGCCTTTAAAGAGGAAACACAAAAATCATTTAAAGAATTGCAGGAAAACACAACCAAACAGGTGAAGGAATTGAGCAAAACCATCCAGGATCTAAAAATGGAAATAGAAACAATAAAGAAATCACAGAGGGAGACAACCTTGGAGATAGAAAACCTAAGAAAGAGATCAGGAGTCATAGATGCAAGCATCACCAACAGAATATAAGAAATAGAAGAAAGAATCTCAGGTGCAGGAGATACCATAGAAAGCATTGACACAACAGTCAAAGAAAATTCAAAATGTAAAAAGCTCCTAACCCAAAACATCCAGGAAATCCAGGACACAGTGAGAAGACCAAACTTAAGTATAATAGGTATAAAGAAAGTGAAAATTCCCCACTTAAAAGACCACTAAATACCTTCAACAAAATTATAGAAGACAACTTCCCTAACCTAAAGAAAGAGATGCCCATAAACATACAAGAATCCTACAGAACTCCAAATCTTCCCATCGCATAATAGTCAAAACACCAAATGCACAAAACAAAGAAAGAATATTAAAAGCAGTAAGGGACAAAGGTCAAGTAACATGTAAAGGCAGACCTATCAGAATTATACCAGACTTCTTACAAGAGAATATGAAACTAGAATATCCTGGGCAGATGTTATACAGACCCTAAGAGAATACAAATGCCAGCCAGGGCTACTATACCCAGCAAAACATGCAATTACTATAGATGGAGAAACCAAGATATTCCATGACAAAACCAAATTTACACAATATCTTTTCACAAATCCAACTGTACAGAGGATAATAGGTGGAAAACACCAACACATGGAGGGAAACTACACCCTAGAAAAAAGCAAGAAAGTAATTTTCTTTCAATGAACCCAAAAGAAGATAGTCATACAAACATAAAAATAACATAAAAAATAACAGGAAGAAACAATCACTATTCCTTAATATCTCTTAACATCAATTGACTCAATTCCACAATAAAAAGACATAATCTAACAGACTAGATATGTAAACAGGACCCAGCATTTTGCTGTATACAGGAAATGCACCTCAGTGTCAAAGATAGACACTACCTCAGAGTAAAGTGCTGGAAAACAATTTTCCAAGCAAATGGTCCCAAGAAACAAGCTGGAGTAGTCATTCTAATATCAAATAAAATCAACTTTTAACCAAAAGTTATCAAAACGGATAAGGAAGAACACTTCATACTCATCAAAGGAAAAATCTACCAAAAAATACTCTCAATTCTTAATCTCTATGCTCTAAATGCAAGGGCACCCACATTCATGAAAGAACCTTTACTAAAGCTCAAAGCACACATTGCACCTCACACATTAAGAGTTGGAGACTTCAACACCCTGCTCTCATCAAGGGACACATCATGGAAATACACACTAAACAGAGACATATTGAAACTAACAGAAGTTATGGACCAAATGGATTTAACAGATCCCTATAGAACATTTCATCCTAAAAGAAAAGAATATACCTTCTTCTCAGCACCTCATCGTATCTTCTCCAAAAGTGACCATATCATCATATCATCCGTCACAAAACAGGTCTCAACAGATACAAGAATATTGAAATATTCCCATGCCTCCTATTAGATAACTCTGGATTAAGGCTGGTCTTCAATAGCAACAAAAACAACAGAAAGCCCACATACACGTGGAAGTTGAACAACTATTTACTCAAGGATAACTTGGTCAAGGAAGAGATAAAGGAAGAAATTAGAGACTTCCTAGAATTTAATGAA
The DNA here is from genome assembly GCA_019843965.1 of Rhynchomys soricoides. Classification (NCBI taxonomy): domain Eukaryota; kingdom Metazoa; phylum Chordata; class Mammalia; order Rodentia; family Muridae; genus Rhynchomys; species Rhynchomys soricoides. The sequence continues at coordinate 784,918 of JADRCH010000125.1, forward strand.
AATAAAGGTGCAACATACCCAAACTTATAGGACACAATGAAAACAGTGCTAAGAGAAAAATTCATAGCACTGAGTGCCTCCAAAAAGAAACTTGAGAGAACATACACTAGCAGCTTAACAGCACACCTGAAAGCTCTAGAGCAAAAAGAAGCAAATACACCCAAGAGGAGTAGATGGCAGGAAATAATCAAACTAAGGGCTGAAATCAACCAAGTAGAAACAAAAATAACTATACAGAGAATCAACAAAATCAGGAGCTGATTCTTTGAGAAAATCAACAAGATAGATAAACCCTTAGCCAGACTAACCAGAGTGTACAAAGACAGTATCCAAATTAACCAAATGAGAAATGAAAAGGGAGATATAACAATAGAAACTTTGGAAATTGAAAAAAATCATCAGATCCTACTACAAAAGCCTATATTCAACAAAACTGGAAAATGTGAAGAAATGAAAAAATTTTTAGACAGATACCAAATACCAAAGTTAAATCAGGATCAGGTAAACCATGTAAACAGTCCCATAACCCCTAAAGAAATAGAAGCAGTCACTAAAAGTCTCCCAACCAAAATAGCCCAAGACTAAATGATTTTGGTGCAGAATTTTATCAAACCTTCAAGGAAGACCTAATACCAATACTCTTCAAACAATTCCACGAAATAGAAACAGAAGCAACACTATCCAATTCATTCTGTGAAGCCACAGTTAAGCTGTGTATTCTTCCTTGGAGATGGAACAGTTTCTGTCTAATCAGGAACTTGTCACAATTTTCTTTCATAGAGGACTTCATAAGAGATTTTTTTCTACTTCTATCATGCTTAATGTTCCAAATAGATGTTAAAAACTTGTTGAGTGCATATTTCTTTTAGCTTCAAAAGATATCATGTATATTTAAAAGGTATTTAACTATTGTAAATTATTTTGATGACTTAAAAAAAAAAGAAAGGGGGTTGAAAAACATGCTTCCTATGATCTCAGTTTCAATATTTTCCTCTTGTAACAGAACCAACTACTACCACCATCATCATAATAAACAGCATAGCGATGAGCAGATGAACAATGTGTGAGTCCTTACCACATGAGATATTCTTATGAAGTTAACCGACGAATTCAGAAACGTTCAATGAACTGTTTACATGAGCAGCCCAGGTATGGGGTCACCCCCCTCCTGTGATGGTGTTGATGTTATCTGACATTGGATCACCACCCACAGCCTTTAGAGGTCATCTGCCCTCTGAGTTCCCTGGAGCATTGAGTATTCCTTCCCCCCTGCCCTCTTCTTCCCTGGCTTCTCTTCCCCTTTTCTCCCCTCCTATCTCCTTCCTTCCCCTCTTTTCACCCTCCCCTCTCTCACTGGTTTTCATGGTGACAGTCTCAGAGCTTTTCTTTTTGATATTTTATTAATAACAAAATTCACTAAAAAGAGACCAGAAGAGATTTCTAGAGAGTGTATAAAGCTGACAGACTATAGCCTTAGAAGCTCGCTTAATTGAGTTCCAAGGCTTTAAGAGAAATTGGCAATCTAACAGCACTAACAAACAAGAGAAAGGCCTTGACTTTCCTGACAGCAAAATAAAAAGAGGTGACATAGTTCTGTCCAAGGCAGAGCTTTCTTTATTTCTCATGCTGTGCTTGCAGTAATGGGCAAGCCTCCTACTCTTTGTTGCACATAGCCTGTGACAGGGCTGTCTGAGAATCAGCAGCCCTTCATTTTCATCTTTGAGCTATGAAGTCTTTGCAGGCTAAAATGCCTGCCTCCTACCTTCCTTTATTGTTACAAAAAATAACAGCAATTCAGAGATGCAGAGAAATTGTCCCTGGAATCTGCGATTAAAATCGCCAAGGCTCATGCGATGTCCTCCATGATAGGATAAAGTGACCCTTGTCATTTTAACCTTTGCTCTACTGAAATTAATTCTTCAAATTACTTCCAATCTTTATAGGTACCTGAGTTCCTTCCTCCCCCTTTCTCTATGTGTATATGTCTGTCTCTGTGTGTGTGTGTGTGTGTCTGTGTGTGTGTAGTGTGTGTAGTATGTGTGTGTGTGTGTGTGTGTGTGTGGTCTTTCTTTCCTTTCTTTTTTCTTTCTTTTTTCATTTCCCCAAGATTAAACTTAATTTTGAATAATTTATTAAGAGGAACCAAAGCTATTTTGTGATTTTTCTTTAATAAACCTCCATTTTCCTAATATTTCTCAGATTTTATATGTCTACAGTGGTGTCAAGGCCAATATTTACAAGGTAAGGTTGACATGAGAATTGAAACAACATAAATGTAAAATATTTTTTCTAGTAGTTACTCATTTAATTATTTTTATTAGTAGAACATTCTTTTTGCAATATTAATGCTCAAAGCAAATTTTCTGTGTCTTGTGCTATCAGAAGTTATTTTGCATAATTAGCTGTTATCCTCACAAATGCCTCGAAAAAATTAATGTATAAAATTTATGTCTTTGGATTATAGAGAAATACATGTTCTTTCTGGAAATTTTTGGAAATAAAAAGAAATTAGAGAGAAAAACAAAACATCTACTGTCGTACCAACTAGAATGAGTAACTCTCAATGTCATGAGTGTGTTTTGTTCTAATTATACAGCTCTGCACACACTTCATAGAGATGATGGACACTGCAAGCAAATATGATCATGTTCATGGGCTTAGCTTTACACTGCGAGCCATTTCCCAGGACATTGATCATGGATTTTTAATAACCTAGCCACTGTACATGTCACTTAGAGGATGCATATGATATTTCAAAATTATTTTGAGTAGAAATAGTCCCCAATTTACGGCTGGGGGAGCTGAAATTAGAAGAAGCTGGCGGTGTGCTGACAGTGCTTTTTAAAAAAAAAAAAAAAAAAAAAAAATGGGATTAAAAACCAGGAGTTCACAGGCCCAGATTGATGCTGGATGCTCTTTTCTGTGCCCTTCAGCTTCCCTGGAGCTTACAGATGGCTTCTGCAGCACTCTTGGTATCTTGTCCCCTGTCTGAAAGTGAGAAAGGCAGAAGTAAAATGCTTAGCCTGAAGTCCTTAAGATAATATGGGATAATACCCAGGCTTATATAGCTGGGTAACATTTCATGGCAGGACAGGAGTTGGTGTCAGGTGTGGGGAGGTGTTTTCCTGCCACAGTGGACAGCCCTTCAGAGAACTCAGGCAGCTTGGCTTGCTACTGATAATGGTTGCCTGTTGACTTGTTGCTTGTCCCATCCATCCTTGATTTGCAGTGCATCCCAAATGACTAATGTGAACAAAATCCTTAACAATAAGGCTTCCTTTCAGATTCTCAAATCAAAACAATCCCAGGCACATTAATACATAGTATTCCTAAACTAATAGAAAGTGTCAGTGATGACCATCATATTGCTATCGTGGTAACTGTGGGCTAGAGGCTCAGGAAGCTTGCTTGTGACTATTCATTCCACTTACTAGTTCCCATCTTTCTAGACAACTGTCATATGACAAGCCTGATCCTAATTAGACCCATTTAATTGATGTAGTAAACCTACTCCATTACTCTAGGTCCTGAGCAGTTAATAACTGTTTTTCTGCAGTTTCCTATTATATTAAATTAAGTACAGATTCGGTGCTCAATGCCCCTGAATTACTCTATCTTTCCTAGTCTGGCATAACAAAGAGCTATAACTGCTTTAATGATTGGATAAATAAATTATAATATATTATGTGAAAAACAAATAAGAGACTTTTAGTGCTGAACAAAAGTGTTAATGTTTTTGTAGTGACTTCAGTGGATCAGTAATACAGTTTAAATAGCAAGGAGTTTAAGCTTATCTACTAAGGAACGATGAATAAAATATGAAAATAAAGGTCACCATTTTAAAGGGTAACTGTAACTTACTTCCCTTTCTACATAGTTTCCCCCTGGCAGAATTTCCTTTTTGAGCTAATTGGACAATACATGGTAATGTGCATAAAGAACTTCCTTTGAGATGGAATATCTTTGATTTGTCTAGAGCATGGCTATGCTCTAGACAGAAGACTGAAATTTCAATCTCATTAAAACTAAGCATGAGCATTTTGCACATCCATTGTAAGGAAAAAAGCAAGGAGACAGCTTAATAACAGTAGAAAATGGTCACGACAGGGTTATTTCAAAAGAAACTTCAGAAGAGTTCTTCTCAGAAAGGGTCAACTTCTCTTACAGCCTAGCTTTTATCAGAATTTGAGAGGTTGCTCACAGGGTTGTTCAATGGGGCTCTGGTTCAGCGCTGAGGTGTTAATGTCCACAGTGGACTATGCAGTAACACATCTAATGGTGCTGACTTTGGGAAACTAAGTTGGGACACTGAAACTCTTAGCCAAGGGGAACACAAGATAGTCCCTGCAATGCAATCACAGACTGGGAATGGCTATTCAAGATAGAAATTAATTCATTGAAGGAGGGGCTGTCACATTCATATTACTGCAGGAGGGCATCCCTGCCTCTCACAGAAGTCAGCAGCAACCCACAGACTCTCCCAGCTCTGTTTTTCTTACTTTGCCTTCAGAGAATGTCAGAGAATTCTGTATTCCCCTCACTTCTCACTGTAGCCCTGGTGTATCTTTCTTACTCAAAAACTGAAGATTGCTTCTTTTTTTCAGACACTAGCCCCTTATCTCCAGCTGCCAGCTGGGGCTTGGCATTTAGATGTCCTAGTACAGCTTCAAACACATTGTGCCTTAAAGCAAGTTCTTGAGTTCTTGCCCAACAACAGGCCATATGTCTATCCATCCTTTACCTAGGAATTTTGTATTTCATTTGACACCTATTGGGCTCTTTATTCCCAAAGACCTATTCACATCATCCTTCTCATTCAGTGTAGGTTCCCACTGCCATCACGCTAGGGTCATAATCACTACTTCCTGCTTCCATGTCCCCCCTAAAGCCTCTCTGTCCACTCTGCCCATCTTGGTCCTGTAGTTTATTTGATGCTTCAGGGGACCCTAATCACGCTCCTGCAACACAACCCAGTGAGTAACCGAAACAAGTGTTGAATTGTTGCGGCTCTTCTAAGTGTTAGGTGCAATAGAAAATATAATTTTTCAAACTACAAAGGACTGTCCAATGAGCTTAACCTGGATTATAGGAGGGCTTCTGGCAGTTAGGTAAAAGTCAGCATTCCTCAGGAACATGTGAAATTGTTTACCCTCTACCAAAAGGAGCCATTTCCCTTACCTCTGAAAGAAGAGAAAAGTGTGGTGCCAGCTCTGTCAGTGTCACAAGTACTATTATACATTTCAAAGTCCATGCTAGCACCCCATACCTTATCACCTCCTCCCTTACCCCAAACTCCCTCCAGCTTACAGGGTTCCCTTCCTATAGCCACACGTTCTCTTTAAATTCCACTAGTCTCAATATGTGCCCTCTCTGTCTCTGTCTCTGTCTGTCTCTGTCTCTCTGTCTCTCTGTCTCTCTGTCTGTCTGTCTCTGTCTCTCTCATATATCTAAAATAAAACTCTTCACCTAAATCATACCATAGAGTAGTCGTGCCATCAGTTTATACACAGAGAATGTCCACAAAGTGATGAGATTCACTTCCTTTTATTCTAATTGGCGAACTTGATTTTGGCTAGTGTCCCAAAACCTCTAATGTTTCAACTCAACATATTTTTTTTCACTCTTTGACACAGATACACAAATTGATGGCTTTTGGAGATCCTTTTCACTCTTTGCTAACCTTGCCTTGATCAGTTTTAGACACAAGTAGACACTCTAGTTTCTACCTACTACATTAGTGGCTAGTGAAGGGTGTGTTCTATAGTATCAATAACCCACTGAAGCTGATGCATCATGCTGTAATAGCCCAGGAGGCAGCTTGGTAGACCCACTTCTCAGGCAGAAACACATAGCTGCCCAAGCCAACAGTGTAGTCCAAAGGCATGGAGTTATGCTCTCTTTGGCTGTTATGTGTTTACTCTGGAATTGAGGGAAATTTAATGTTTTCACCAAGAGTGGTTTTGGAAGGACCATCATCCCCCACCACCACTTCAACTCACTTAACAGACACGTTATTGTTGCTCAATTAAAGTCCTATCCAGCTGAAAACAATAAGAAATATCAATTTAAATCCTTGCATAAAAAAAAAAATACTGCATGCTATTGAGACCTGGCTTAAAAAACAACATCTCAATATTGATATACTTAGGGGGTATACCTGGAATACCTCAACAATGGTCTCCAAGCACAGGCTAATAACTGAAATTGAATCTGTAGAAGGGTTTTATTCTAAAACACTAATTCCTAGTGCCAAACTGCTGCCAGTACTGATCTGAGTACCCTGGTTGCAGAAGAAGCATTCTGGCACAACATTTTCAAGAGTTCACAGAATTCTAATGAGCCACTCTGTTAGCTGGATCATTTTAAATGCAATCTTTTTAACCATCAGTACATGCAAGACTGAAACCTAAGTCCCTTTCATATATTAGAGGTCTGATTGGAATAGGGACACTAAGTTCTATGGCAAAGAAGGTGTTTCTGAGCTGCTCACACTCTGGGTGAAGATTATGTTTTATATCCCCTATGGTCTATTTTGAGTCTCTGTGGATGAAGACTGCAGTACAAGTATTTATGTAAGCTCTTCTTTCCTGAAGCCCTGTTGACTCTCATTAATGCTAGGATTCTGAGGCAATATCCATTGGCCTCCCTTCTCAGAGCTAAGAAGTATCTTTAGGGCTAATTAAAAGCATCCTCAATCTTTTTAAGTGGATAAAGTTCAACATGAAATCAACAAGCAGGAAGTTTAAGTAGAAACTTTTCAACATGAACAACCTCAAGTGACAGCCATTTGGAAGAAATCCACACACTGAGAATGAAGAAAGGAGAAATGCCTACTTTTTCAAAGTAGTTTTGAGGGGGTGGGACTCTTAGTTCTTGTGAAAGGACAGTCACTCCTGTATATGCGCTTCCCTCCTCCTGATCAAAAAAGTTTGCATTCTGGCAGGAACATCTGGCTATCAGCAATAAAGGCTCATGAACCTGTCTGAAGGAACCCATTTTTCTTCCTCCTCCTTATTGTGTGTTCAATATAAGGCATCATAAAAGGAACCCATGACATCATTCTTAGAAATGGGAGGGGCTGTAGTTTCAGGTCTTCACTGGTTCGACTGCTAAACATTAACACACTCTGCCAGTGCCACTTGGGTATACTCTTCTTCTTTTCTTCAATTTTTGAAAACTCTTATTTCCTTTGAGATTATAATTGCATCATTTTCTCCCTTCCTAGTTCTCCTTCCAAGCCTTCCCATATAGAGTGCATGAACACACACACACACACACACACACACACACACATACACACACACACACACACACACACACACACACACACATTCCCAAATACAATCTGCTCACTCTGTATAATGTTATTTGTGTCTATATTTTTAGAGCTGACCATTTATATTGCATTACCAATTTGTGTGCTCTCCTGGAGAAAACTATTCTTCCCACTGTTGGCTTTACTTGGGCACCAGTAGTTCTTTATACAGGGTTGGTGGCTAGTGGTCTTTCCTCTTTCAGTTAGGCATCTCTACTGTTGTTCTTGTCCAGATCATGTTTAGGCAATTGTGTTGATGAGAGTTTATGGATGTAGCTTCTAATGTTACTAGGAGGCAGAATCTCACAGAAAACTCCATGATCCTCTGGCTCATTTAATCTTTCTGCCCCCTCTTCTACAATGTTTCCTGAGCCTAAGTTTCAAGAGGGTTTTGCAGATGCATCTATCCATTGGGACTGAATTCCACAACTCTGCAGTTTGATTGGTTGTAGGTTTTTTGTAATGGTTGTCCATACGTTGTAAAGAGTTTTCTTATTGAAGGATGAGGACTACATTTATCTGTGGATATAAAGACAAATGTATAGAATGTAGTTACTTAGAGGTTATGCTGATTTAGTAAAGTAGTTGTAGGTTCTCTTCCAGAATCCATGGCTTCATTTACCTTGGGTAGTTGGATAGGTTTCTAGTATCAGACATGATTTCCCTCATGTCGAGCAGGTCTTAGATCTGATTGAAGAGCTTGTACTTACAACCAACGTATGTGTGTCACTCCTGGTACACATAGGTTTGTCATGCCATGCTGGTCATTGTTGTGGTTAATAGACATTGTAGCTTGGTAGAGTTGTTGTTTGTCCCCTTCTTTTGGAAGCTTTTATGATGCCTACTGGTACTATGAAAGCTAGTCCTCAGAGGGAGGAACTCAGGTCAGTTAAGGCCATGTATCTGAAGTGTGTTGCGTCTTCAGCAATAGGGACTTACCTCTGTGGGCAACCTAGGGCAATAACAAGTCTGTAATTTGCAGGAAGTCTTTTGGACAACAGTTCAAAGAAGGTTTCCCATCCTGGTGTTGATAGGTTTATCATATGGTCTTTGGCTCTTCAAGGGATAATTGTTAGCCTCGTTAGGGAAATTCCATTTGAACCATATACATTTATTTATGCACAGACTTACATGTATTATAGAGCTTTTTGGTAGCTAACAAATACTCATCTCCTATGACTTTTTCAGACATCCTTATTGTTATTTTACCCTTGTCCTTCATAGACATCTCCGTCCACCTCCCTAAACAGAGCTCCCCTTTTCCATTTTCTGGTTCATCTCCTTTATCATTAAGCCTCACCCAATCAGTGATCATTTAAGATGTCTCATAGGAAGGAAATGGTACATACTCTATCTCAAATTATATTTCTAAGATCTGAGACTTACAAGCTATTTTTGGTTCTAGTTAGATAATCTGCTTCTAGTCACTTACAACATGACATGAGCTAGCTTACTGGCTGTTTTCTGCTTATGCCTATAGCTGTTACTATCATCCGAAGCAGGGAGCTAAGGTGACTAGAATCATTTCTTGTATATGTCAGTATGATATAATGCTCATTGACTCTTCAGGAAAGGGCAGGGATTCTACTGTGATCGTTAAAGACTTCTCTCTGAGTGCATGGTGTCTTTAGCAATGTGGTCCTATCTCTGTGGGGCAACTGAGGATAATAGCAATAGTTTATAATTTGTGGGGAGTCAGTTGGACAACTTCTACCAATAACTCAAAGGAAGAGTTCCTATGCCTGGTGTTGAGCCATTTGGGGCCAAGGAAATTGTTTTCCCAGAAACACTGAGAAATGATCTAAGATTCAGACATTTGCTTGGTTCATAACTTTCTTACTTCACTTAAATGCTAACTACAAGCAAGAATATCTGATTGTTCCTGGACTCTACAATCCTCCTGGGTTCCTGGATTTTGATGGGTGAATTTGAACGTGTCATTTTCCTTTCACTTGAGTTTCTTTAAAAGAGTTTTCAACTGTGCAATATCATTGAGAACAAGACATAACTTGGTTTTTCTTTCTTTAGTCTATTTGCCATATTTTCAGCCTTAGTAAGGACAAAGTTTCAAAGCATGACTTGTATGTCCTGGAGTTCTGAACTATTGGAAGCAGGTGAAATGGTCAGGGAATCTGGGAGAATGTGGCCTGCCAAATCCAGAGAAGAGAAGACATCACCTGTGGTATATCCGCTATATTACACCACTGCCATCTCAGAGACCTTGATCATTCTGCTATCGAGCACAACCACTGCTTTCTAAAGAGTCTACCAAAGACATCTCTCCTAACACTAAGCTTTTTTTCTTCAGTCAGACCTCCATCCTTGTCACATGGGATATAACAGTTTCCCTCCTTCTGATACCTAGAAACACAGTCTGCTTCTGTAAATTCTCGTTTACAATGTAGGCAGAAAGATGCTGCAAAGGTATAAACTTCTTTAAACCTTTTCAAAGATTTTTCTTCATCCTGGTGCTGATCAGCTGACAGCTCTCCTTTGTTTATCGATGTAGACGTCACAGGAATGCAAGGGGGAAGCACTTCAAGTGCCTGGATAACTTCTATATCCTTCAATATATGACAGCAACTGCAGGTGGCTACTTCTAGCAAATCCTCATAAGGACCTCAGGTTTTGGAATTCTTAGTTCTACAAATGGCCCATCTCTTGTGTGGACTTAGGAATAGAGATTCTCCAACCCTTAACAGCAGCCAGAATCAGAGTTCTTGTTTTAGGGTGTCTGAGACCTTTGATCCTTCAGGCTTAGTAGCTCTCTTGGATTTTCTGGCCATCAGGGCTTGGATTTTCTTTTCTCTGGATCAATATTGTCTCAGTCTACTGCCCTCTCTTGCTATTCTTCTAACCGCTGCTCTTTTCCTGCCACAGACACCTGGGAACACTTTGGCTGATTTGTTCAGCTGTTAAGCAGTCAATTGCTATGCTGCTTTCAGTTTGGGCTTTAGACTGCATGGCTATAGCCACCACTGGTGCTCCACCACTGGTGCTCCATCATTGGTGCTCCAAGGCCATTACTGGTCCTACACTGCCATCATTGGTACTCCACAGCTACCACTGATGCTCCACTGCCATTATTGGTGTTCCATGGCTACCACTAGTGCTCCCCTGCCATCATTGGTGTTCTCCAGCCACCATTGGTGCTCCACACCATCACTGGTGCTCCACTGCTATCATTGTGCACTGTTATCTGGGTTACTTTCTTTATGTTACCAATTTACACCACACCACTGAAAATAGTCAAGAAAAGACCATGTATATTAAGACCTTTACTGACCCTTACATTATGATACCAAGGGAGATAACACAGAGAATTCTCCCAGCCTGTTCAACAAAGAAACCAACTATTTGACTTACACAGCTAGTTGCTCATGACAGCAAGCTAGGACACAAAGGAATGCCTGAAAAGTTCATGTGTTTCCCAATCATATGCATAACTCCTTAGTGTTCTTCATAACAATCCCTCTACTAGATCACCAGGAATATTCTCCTCTTTTGCCTTAGATGGAACTGGTTGCTGGGTTGTCTATTTCCTTAAGACTTATGATAGTAAAACAAAGAGGACCAGTGAGCTAACCCTGGCTGGGCAGCCCTTTCAGGAGCTGAAATTTCTGCAGTCTTCTGGAGTTTTCTCAAAACATTGTTTATGGTAGCTGCTGCTGACACAGGGTGTCCTCTAGTTGTTTGACCAACAATCATTTTGCTCATGACAGCAAGCTAGGACATTAAGATTCAGTTCAAGAGTCATATTAGAAATTCCAATTGCCCTATCTCTCAGTGATGTTGCTTATTTATAGGGAAGGAACAACAGAAGGATTGCTTACTATAGGGCTTTGAGAACCTTGCCATTAGCACTGAGTCATTTTAAAAGTGATTAATACCTGCCCAGTGGCCCAGACATAGGTGCCTTCTCACATGTCTCAGTTTCACAGTGACAATGTCACTTCCTGCCATGCCTCCCATGGCTGCATGCCTCCCGATCTCTCTCCACTCTTTAAGGTAAAGTAAGTGGGATTTATAAACACCACATTCCTGAAACCTACTTGTTTCCACCAGTAGCTAAAGTCAGTTATCTCAGTTCAGACCCTACAGCAACCAAAATATCCAGCAAGAAATTATTAAAATGGTTTGTTCTTACCTATTTGTTTCATTATCTTACATTTATTCAAGATAATAAGAGTTATTTTTCGCAATAGGGAGAAATTTTTTATAAAGTAAGTTGATTAATCAAATGGTAAGTCCATTTGAAGAAGATGTAGACAGTACAGAAAGCACATATAGTGGCAGTGCATGCAGTGGAAGTACATACAGTAGCAGTACATGCAGTGGGAACACATACAGTGGCAACACATGCAGTGGCAGCCTATGCAGTGGGAGCACATGTAGTAACAGTGCATGCAGTGGCAGTATATACAGTGGCAGCACATTCTGTGGAAGGATATATAATGGCAGAACATGCAGTGGCAGCACACACTGGCAGCACATGCAGTGGAGGAGCATACAGTGTCTGCACATGCAGTGGACTTACATGCTGCAATCTCTCCTACTTGAGAGACTGAAGTGGGAGTATTACAAATGTGAGGCCAACTTCGGTGACTAAGACACTGCCTCAAACTCAGTTATGAAAGTGCTGGGGTGTATCTCCAAGGTAGAGCACTTGTCAAGCATGTTGGTGCATTGGGTCCTTCCTGGTATCACATTATCAGCTTTAGCAAGAACTATGAAGCTGATTCTGACAAAGTTCTGTTTGGAACTTCCACACCAAGGCATCAGTTCACATTATATGACATGGGACTTCAGGTTTCAAATGTGCTGCACACATCATTTTGTGATAGCTCCGATGAGTACTCTGGTCTCTCTTTGCAACTTACCTCTTTGAAGGTATACAGGACATGAGTCTTCCTTGTCTGGCAATGAATTCTGAATTCTTTGTATTTCAGTTCAGTTTTCTTCCTCCAAAAAGTTTTCCTGGAATACCTGTTCCATATTCTAATTGACTGAGATCACTGGCTGGCTTTTTGTGTGGATTTATTCTTAATCTGCCACAGCAGTGGTTCTTAACCTTCCTAATGCTGAAACCTTTTAATACAGTTTCTCATGTTGTGGTGACCCTAACCATAAAATTATTTTAGTTGCTACTTCATAACTGTAATCTTGCTAATGTTGTGAAACATAATGGAAATATTTGTGTTTCTCAGTGTCTTGGTTGTCTTAGTCAACCCCTGTGAAAATGTTTTTGGACCTTGCCCAGGGGTGGTGACCCACAGGTTGAAAAATAATGTTCTACTGTCACAGGTATCGTATAAAAGTACAATTTTAATGCATGAGGATTAGTTCCAAGGTGCCATGAGACAGAAAAAGAGGGACAGATAAACCTGGGATTTCAAAGAGATCCAGTGGGGTATTTGCAATTTGGGTCATAAAAGGTGCATGCTTATGAGTTAGAGAAAAAGTGATGTCATCCTGGCTGAAATGTATCAAGCTCATCTTCAACTGACATCATTGTCACACGCATCCCAGAAGCAAGGTTTCACCCACCTCTGTAATGACTTTATCTATTTATAGATTGTTGAGAAACTACATGGAAAAACTGGCAGGAGTTGCCTTGGGGCTATCTTGGTGACGATAGCTCAAGGAAGCTCTAGTCACACTAAAGTGAACCCACATGTAGGTCATCTCCTGCCCTATCTCGATAGACCATTCAATCTAGTAGAGTTGAACCCCATGGAAGGGAATGATTGAAATACAATATAGCAATCAAAATGCCAGCGGTAGCAAAAGTTTACCAGGTATGTATTGTGTTCTTTCCTACACATAATGTTGATATTATCTTCATAGTGGTAACATTATTTGAGAGGATTCAATCATTATTATATCATTGGGAATACCAAGTTATAAAGATTCTCTAAGTGCCTCAAGGCCACTGAACTAGCAGTGAGTAGTCAAAGAGAGAGACAATAAAGATGGCTATTTTTGTAGCTATTTATTACAATGTTTAATGCACACTTAAATAGAAATGCTTCTAAATGTCACCATCTTGAATATTTGACCACATACGGACAGCAAAAGTTCTGGCCAGAGACCTTTCCTAAAGCAGAAGTGACCAGTACCCTAAGTTTCTCCTTTTTACTGCCAGGCTGAGACTGCAATCTTGGAACCTCTGGTTGCTAGGCCTTCCTGTCTCATGAAACAATTGTTGCACTTTACAGCTTAGGATACAGACCAGTGCCTTGGAGCACTGTGCTGGTTGCCCTAGGAAGTATGCTAGTAGAGGCAAATTGCATTCCCCTCATATTAGAAAATGACTTTCATTATCTTTCCTGCAGCTCACTGCAGTGGAATAGCACTGAGTTTCATTCGCATTATCTCATTTCTGCATATATCTACCCAGGGATGGCTGGCTTCTCCTTATAAAGTAAGGTATGCTTTCTTAGCCCTATTTTATAATTAGGGAAACTAGCGCTCACAGTGTGCAGTGTCACATGACTGCCTACAGCTTGGAGTGGGGGACTTGACTCTAAACACTTAGCTCCAGAGTCAAAACTTAGCCCCTGAAGCACCGCCACTTCCAGTGCAGAAACCGCAGACTGCCAGAGTCAGAGCACATGCCTTAGAGTCTCCAAGTCCAGTTGCATACTCCTACTTCTTCAGTTCTGTAATAACTTGGAGAGATTTTCATCTGAACTTCTCTGAGGAGCTGGGATCTGACATGGAACCCTGATGTACCCTCTACAAGGTGCCATAGTAGAGACAGTTTATTCTGCATTTTGCCATAAATAGGATTTACCCCTAAAACCTTCAAGGAGCAATCCCTTGGGCATCTGACATGTGTTTCCTGTAGTGTCCATTTCTCTTGTGACTTTTGACTTTGGACTTCCCAAAGGGAGTGGCTGGGGCATGAGAGAAGAAAAAAAAGAAACAATTGAAGCCAGTAGAGACAGGCTTTTCTTTTCTTCTCTTTCTTTCTTTCTTTCTTTCTTTTTGTTTGTTTCTTTCTTTCTCTTTTTTTAACATTTTTACCTCTGTTTCTTTCTCCTCATACTTACTGGATCAACTTCAGATATGATTCTTACAGACTGTGGGTCCTGGAAGACAAACCCTGCTTCTACCAGCTGTAGATTCTACCAGATTCTGCTAACAGAATCTTACACAGTGCTTGACACATGGATATTTGGTACATGGATGAATAAACTTGGAGACCATGTTGGTCTACTAAATCTGTGAAAAGTAATATATACCATCACATTTCTGTAGAGCAAGGCCTGCACTTGGTGTATTTTTGTAGCTCCCCAAAATGCTAATGTAAAGGTTCTATGTGTGTGACTTGGAAGAATGAATGAATAAACAACACTTTTCTAGAACTCCAGGCAAAAGCCCCTGCCTCTTCCTTGCTTAGACTCCATGTCTAGTGCTTCACCCTTACAGGCTTCATCACTGTAGTTACTCATGTTGAAAACTGAGATGACACTCCTGTCTTAGAAGCACTCTAGTCTCCCACTGATATTTTTAAAGGGGTCAAGTTCAATTTGGGTATGGATCCATGTGAGGAACAGCAGGACTTTTATTATTTGTGTACTGTGGAATGATTCCAACATTTATGGTTCATTTCTTCCCTTTCTCTCTTCATAGAGTTTTCTGCTCCCAAGCTAGATAATGTTCTGACATGCTTAGGAAAGAAATAGCACTTAATATGCC
>JADRCH010000125.1:799946-1007904 GCA_019843965.1 Rhynchomys soricoides
CTCTCTCTCTCTCTCTCTCTCTCTCTGGATTAAGGTCTCCTGACCTTAATTATATCTAGTCAAAGTTGTGCAAAGAACTTGGAAGGATGCAAGCAGAATTAATTTTATGTAGTTTTCTCTTTCATTTCTGTGCTATCTGTGTTAAGAAAATGAAAAGATAAGGAACAAAACCTACGCTGAACATTCTGAACTCAGGTATGTCACAATAAAGAGGAGCCCTTGACCCGGGCAGCTGTCAGATCCCGCTAAAGCAGTATCTTTTGACCCTAGTCTACAACTCTGTCTTGGCCTTTGTTGCTTTGTCTCTGTCTCTCTGTCTGTCTGTCTGTCTGTCTCCATCTCTCCCCACTTTTTTACCCCAACATTTCTCTCTCCTGTTCCCCCTCCCTCTCCTAATGCTCTCTGGGAAATCACCTGTTTACTGTGAACAGGCAAAGATACTGAGAGGCAGAGCTTCCTGGAGTTCCATAAATGGCTACCGATCTTCAGTGAAGCTTCATGAGGACTCCAGCCACGAGCAGCAGATTTGCTCAGCTTTTGATGTCTGAAAGAGGTCATCAGTATGTCACTTTAATTTGGTAAGAGTTATGGTAATTTGTTACACAACAGCAGTTAACTAACATAGCTTGGGGTGCTTAGTGTAAGGCATGAGCCAACAGACCAGGGGAACAGTCATTTGTCAGCTATGACCTCAGCATACTGGACACATTCCTTACCTCCAAGAGCCCTTAAGTTTCTCCAAAAATACAAACATCACCGCACAATACCCATCACAGAAAGAGATTATTAAATTTGGCTAAATGCACCCATACACATTCTGCGTGGGGGTTGCAGCGTATTTCAGTGCTCCATCACTCAGGAATAATCTATGGAATGCCCAAGATTAGTCTAAGTACTAACAAACCGCCTTCTATCTGCATCTAGAGTACAGATAGGAATCTAATGAGCATAACTCAGACATTATGGGAAAAAGTATGGAGAGTCATTAAAATTAAAAAAAATAAATGTTATGTGAGTTAAAAGTAGAACTTCCAGAAGCTCAAGAGACACTATGATTGGGAAACAGCCTACGTTTCCATCGACTAAGTGATAAAGCCCATGACCTATCCCTACTCCCATCTCTGGGCCCTGCACATGCTCTTTGTGCATGTACATGTGAATAAGAATGCTGTTCAGTGATGAAGAGGAATGTAATCTTGTCAGTTTGATTTCACCAAGTTGAGAGTAAATGGATGTTTCCAAGTGACAGAATGCTTCTGAGGAGTGGGAAAGCTTCTGGACAGAGAGTAATGGCATCGGGGCCACCTCTATGCTGGTCTTGGACATGAAAGGTTCCCAATTATCACATCCCTAATCAGAACTCAAGACTCTATGATGGTTGCTGGCTTTGCAGACCAATGCTCTCAAGCATCCAATTTCAAGAAAACATTTTTGGGTTACTCTCTCTGGTTTCTCAAACTGGGATTCCAAATAAGGGAGTCTGCTAAATTTCTAGAGATTTGTTGGAGTTCTCATGGAATTGGGTCAGCACCAATCAGACACTGGACAAAGAAACATGCTTCTTGTCCCAAAAGGCCTCATCCATGGGATCCATGGAGGCTCCACAATGTTGTGCTGACCCCAGAGAGATGATCCACACTGTGGGTCAATGATACTCTCTTTTGTCTCTGTGTATTTTCTCAGTTCTATGGTGGCATTTTATTTTTAATTAATTTATTTATTCACTTTATATCTCAATCTCACCCTTCCTCCACTAGACCTCACAGAGATCCCCATTACCCCCTCTCCTTCCCCTCTGAGAAGGGTGAGGAGCCCCCTGGATATCACCCAGCCTGATACATCAAGATACTGCTCATGCTCTCCCACTGAGACCAGACAAGGAGGCCCAGTTAGGGGAATGGGATCTGCAGGCGGGCAACAGATTCAGGGACATCACCCATTCCAGTTGTTGGGGGAACCACATAAAGACCAAGCTGCACAATTGCTACCTATGTGTAAGTGGCGGGGGGGGGGGGGGGGGGAGTCTAGCCCATGCTTGCTCTTTGGTTAATGGTTCAATCTCTCAGAGCCCCCCCTAGGGTCCAGGTTAGTTGACTCTGTGGGTCTTCCTGTGGCGTCTCTTTTGTGGAGACAATCTTGAGAGCATTTGTCGTGATATTTGAATGCATGATTTCCATATGTAATTTTCTCCAGAAGAGCTAAGTGCCCTGCTCATCAGTTCCCATCATTAGCTTTCTGGATGAGAACACTTAAGACCTACTCACTGGATAAATGTAAAGCAGAGAGTTGGTTGTCATTAACAGTGTGTTGTGTCATGGGTCTTGAGAACTTTGTTACCTCATATCTGAATGCATGTGCCATTAGCACACAGCTCTCTGATTTCTAAGCATTCAGTCCCCTGTAGCAACTGCCCTGTGTTCTCTTTCTATGCTTCAGCCTTTGTAGAGTCATCACTTCTGAGAGAAGAGAATATAGTTTTTGTTTTTCTAATCCTGGCCTGTTTCACTTAGCACAATTTCCTCTCAGATCATTTATGCTACAAATGTAAGTATAGCCCTTCTTAACAGGATTGAACAGCTTATGGCATGTGGATACCTTTGCATGCATGATGTGCACATGTGCACATGGTGAAAGTCTTGTGGGCCATTTCTTTGTTTGGGCTGCCTGTGGAAGATAGATCTGTCATGAATAGAGCAGTGTGGATGTCTTTTAGACATACTGACTTCTCCTTTCTGCTTGGTGTATGCTCCCCAGTTGAATTACATAGGTCTATTTTTAGCTTTCAAAAAGTATTAAAATTTCTTTACATAATGACAGCACTGATTTACTTACGTACAACAGCGTGCACTGCCTCTTTTGGCTCTGCATCCTCTCCAGTGTTTCTTATGGTTTGGCTTTTTCCTTTTAGCCATCCTAGGGTGTGAGATGATAGATCTCTAATGGCTTTAATTTACATTTCCCTGACAATCGAGGATGCTAGACATTTCTTCATGCATGTTGCTTTTTAAAAATTTGAACAATTTTCATTCCTTTGTCTGTCTTTTGATCAAGCTTTTATTTTTGATATTGACTTATATGTTGTTTGTATGATTAAGATTTTAGCTGTCATTTCATAAATGATATGGGAGTCTTTCCTCAAATCTCCAAGGCTGTCCTTAGATGTTACTGGCTTTGTCCTTTTGCTGACTGTTTTCTGGTGCTACTAGAGTTCTCACATTCTTGCTTTGTCACATAAGTATCAGTTACTCCATCTGATGCCCACATTGCTTCTCAAAAGTTGATCATATTGTGCTTTAATGTAGATAATTTGTGCGTTCTTCAGGTATCACAGAATGTGTTACTTCCTAGACTTGCAGGAAGTACTTGTTGACTAGGACAAGGACAGTATGTGCCCAACTGAACATAACAATATGCATTGCTTTAAAATAGCTTATTGCAATAGCTAACATGCATATACACTTATGCACACATAACCCTTCCCCCCCCCCACACACACACTTCAAACTTATAAGAGACTCACCGAAACTACAGGACAGAAACTACACATAAAATTCTTCAAAGAATTTGAAATCTGCATTTAAAATATACCTGTAGATGAGCACATATTGAGCATATATACACTATCATGAACTAGTGACTCAAATGATGTAAATAACGAGTCCAAGGAAGCAGAGAAAAGAAGCTACAGGTGATAGACAGGTAAAGTTGGAAAATCACTGGCAGAAACTTTAGAGATGAGTGGAATTCAATTATATAAGAATCCTGTGCTGGATAGTTTTACATCAACTTGACACAAGCTAAAGTCATTTGAGAGAAAGGAATCTCAATTGAGAAAATGTTTCAGTAACATCAGCTTATAGGCAGACGTGTAAGGCATTTCCTTAATTAGTGATTGATGAAAAAGGGCCCAGCCCATTGTGGGTATTGCCATCCATTGGCTGGTGATCCGAATGCCATATGAAAGCAGGGTGAACAAGCCTTGAGGAACAAAGCAGTAATAAGCATGGCCTCTGCATCATCTCCTGCCTCCAGGTTCCTGCTCAAGTAGAGATCCTATCTTGGCTTCCCTCAATAGACTGTGATTCAGAATGTAAGCCAAATAGACCTGTTCCTCTCTAGATTTCTTAAGTCATGTGTTTCCATCACAGCAATAGAAAGCCTAAATAAGAAAAACCTAACATAGTAAAACACATCAACTTCTAAAAGATTCATCATGACAGAGAAAAGTCAGGACTCATTTTCTTGTGTAGGGTCTTTCTTATTCAACTGTACAGCTTGAACCTTCCAAGCTACACATCCCTAGAGCAAGCACTCTTCAGTGTTTCTACCACAGTATCATATTCTAGATTGTTGATGCTGCAATGACCCAGACTTACAGAAAGTGTGTGCTTCCATGGTGTGGGCAGGTGGCAATGACAATCAACAGAGGAGGTTAGAGGACAATGAGTAACTAGGGTGGGCTGCTGTGAAGAAAACTTGCATGTTTTCTCTGAGGAGGCAATAATATTCTGAATTGGTGGTAAGAAGACATTCATCCCAGGGAAGGGAAGAACCCTAGGAGATGGTAAGCAGGGGTAAATTTGGTCCTTCTTGAGGGATGTAAGTCAGTCATTGTGGCAGAAGTGAGGTAGATGGTGAATGGATCCAATGAATCCAAGGTAGTGCCTCACCCTGCATATCTAGGATGCAGTTAAGGAAGGACCCTTACATTCATAACACAATTTGACTTTCATTTCTGCCAATGACTGGAAAAATTTTAAACTGGAAATAGAGGCAAAATTGTGAGAATAAAGGACTCTGGAAGCTTTTGCATCCAGCAGTGTACTTTCCTAGGTCATGTTTTATTAACGGCAATGGGGATAATAGATGGAGTCGGGTTGAACAGGATACCCTCACCCCAACCTAGACCACTCATAATAACGTTTTGAAACTCTCCTGCCTTCTGGAGACCCATCAGATACAGATTCCCCAAAGATTTCCCATAGCATCTATTCAAATCTGTCCCAATTCCTGCCATCCCTTCCTGCTGTACACTTCTAGCCATTGTGACAATTGGCATTGAAGTGGAGTTACTAATACACTCCATCTTTCAGGCTGAAGCAGATGTGGCTGAGTGTCTCTCTTGCTGTTATTTTAGATACAGAAGGCACTGAGTAAGAGTCACTTCCACTGAATTAAAGTAACTGAGATAAAGAGTAGAGAGCTCCAGTGGTTCAGCTTGGAGTAGCTCTCCGAGCCTGATGCTGATCACAGTGATATTGATCCCAGTTACCGCTTATTAAACGCGTAGTTGGATGGTGCTGTGCCGACCACCATATGCACTGTAGGCTCACAGTACAGCTATGAAGCAAGCTTTGCTGCTCTTCCCATTAAATCATTCTTCAGCAGCATTTAGAAGCTGGGAGCCACAAAAGCTTAAGTATACTGCATTGCTTATGACATTGCACAAGGACCATAAAACCCGGACTTTGTCTCCATGATATCAACACATTAAGAAATAATCTGAGCTTGGGAATAAGTTTGCACCTGCATAGTATGAAGCACTAGAATGCAGAAAGTGGCCCTACCTGCATCAGGCCACACAAAAATTAGAGTTCTCATATACATACATATTCAAAGAACTGCAACACTACTCTGATGTGAGCCACACCCATCCAAAACTAATGCTGCAACTTTCTGACAGACATCACAGGAACTCACAGAATGCAGCCACTCTGAAACATATTTCTATAAACATACCTGAGACTTCTTCAGGACACTTCTGTTAGTTTCTTGGTCATTCCACACATATTACAGTTATGATTCATCTGAACTCAGATTCCTTCTTTTTCTGTTTGGTATTGACTTGCTCCAACTAGGCAGCTGCGACAAAGTAAAAACATGGTAGTTTATAAAGAAGACAATTTATTTCTCATAGTTCTGGAAGATCAAGCTACCTGCAGATTCAACATTTTGTGAGGACCTTCTTCCTCAGAGGCAGCCATTATGTCCTTGCAACATCACAGTGCCCTACTCTTGTGGTCTAACTACCTCCTGATGCTCACACCCTCCTGTACCATCACCTCAGGGCTTATAGCTTCAGCCTGTGAATATTGAACATTCACATTTAGTCCATCACAGTTATTGATGGGGTTTGGGATTGATTTTTCTTTCATAAGTGTTTTGTCAGAATGTTCTTTCCCTTTATAGCAGAGCTCACAGTGGCTGATTGGTTGGTTGGAGAGTGTGGGGCATAGATTTTTCAATCAGGAGTGGGTTGATGGTGTCAAAGTGGCAGAAATGGCTAAGAGTTATTGGAATGAATTTGTGTGGAAAAAGAAAGAATTGAGTACAGGCCCCGATACACAGACACAGCACCTACAAAGGTAAAGAGCCACAGAGTTGAACTAGTGAGCCAAGTGAGAGGAAGACTTTAAAACCACAGAGGAGGGAAGTTTCTAGAAAAGGAGTGTGGTTATAAATAGTAAAGGTCAGGTATATCTGTTGACCAAGGAGAGTGAGATTAAGAAATAGGGGCAGGCATCTGCTATTTCGTTATTGGTCTTTCTGTTAAAAGTGCAACCATATGAGAAGACCCTTCAACTAGCTGACAAAGAAGGTATCAGAGTCACCTCACTCTAAACTCAAGGATAGAGAATTATAGAAGTATTTTATTCAAACTCAAGAAAAACTGGGGTTGGAGGCAAGGTGGAGGGAGAGGACTGTCCTGAGTATCCTGAGCTGTCATTCTAAGATCCAGAACTTCTCAGTGCTTCTTTTTTTGTTTTTTATTAATCATTTTATTTGTTTATATTTCAAACATTATCCCCCTTCCTGTTTACCACTCCACAAACCCCCATCCCATCCCTCCTTTCCCCCTCCACTTTTTGTCTATGAGGGTGCTCCCCCACCCACTCCCACCTCACCGCTCTAGCATCTCTCTATGCTGGGGTATCAAGCCTCTACTGGACTTTCCCTCCCATTGATGTCAGCTAAGGTCATCCTCTGCTACATATATATTTGGAGCAATGGATCCCTCCATGTATATACTCTTTTGTTGTTGGTTTAGTCTCTGGGAGCTCTGGGTGGTCTGGTTAATTGATACTGTTCTTCCTATGAGGTTGCAATCTCTTTCAGCTTCAGTCCTTCCCTTGGCTCTTCCATTGGGATCCCTAGGCTCAGTCCAACGGTTGGCTGTGAGTATTTGCATCTGTCTTGGTCAGGTGCTAGTAGAAATTCTCAGGGAACAGCCATACCAGGCTCCTGTCAGCAAGTGCATCTTAGCATCAGCAATAGTGGGGTTTTGGTGTCTGCAGATGGGATGGATCCCTAGGAAGGGCGGTCTCTGGATGGCCTTTCCTTTAGTCTCTGTTCCATTTTTTGTCCCTGTCTTTCCCTCAGATGGAACATTTCTGGGTTAATGATTCTGAGATGCCAATTGTCTTAAGCATGTCTAGATACCGTTCTCTAGATTTCATTCTTGCATTAGATTTCATCAACTGTGTAATTTCTACATCTAGCCAGAGAATTTATTGCTTTGCCATTTTTTCAAACAATCACTTGGCATACTTAATGGGATACCCACTTTTGTGTAAACCAAGCTATTCAGACCACAGTGCCAAAATGAAACTTCATTTACTTGGCAACAATGTCATACAACTTCTGGCAAAGTGCTTGATTACAAGCACTGTTACAACAAAGACAACTGCTAGTGAAGTAGGTAGATACAGAAAGTAAGATCCTAAATGGTACTGTTGATAAACTATTGACTGAAAACTAAATCTTCCCTGTTGTTGTGAATGAGATTTTATTGCGATGTAGCTATGTCAGTGTCTATGGTGATTTTTGAATCATAACGGTAGATTTTTAGCAGTGACCTCACTGACAAAATGCCTAGCATATTTCCCATGTGTGGGCCTGTTGAGAAAAGGTCATCCAACATCTCTTCCAGAGGAAAGAGAATGCAGAGCCTGGCAATAAAGATGCCCACCACAGGTCCAGAGTGAAGAAATGATTTCTACTCTTACTCATGGGCTCTTCATTTTAGGATCAAGACCAAGATCACTTATTCAGAAACTTTTAAGAAAATGAGAGAATTCGGAGTAATCTACACTTCTATATAAGATACAGAAGATGATATATTTTGAGCAAATATAATATTTACTATTTCAGAAAAATCTTCACAATAGTAATGGTAAGAATACTGAGCTTTCTTATGGTTTTGTAAATTTATTACATGTTTTTCTGGATCTTGATTTGAACTGCCATGTTATGAATGGGAAGACAGAGGCAACACCTTCCCCTCTATGATCAAAGTCTCTGAGGTTGTAGTTCAACACAGGAAGAATTCCATGTGCAGGAGTAGAAGGAAGACAGTAGCCAGGAGCTAGTGACTCTGGCTGGGATGCTTCTCTGTGTGCCTTTCTCTTTCCAAGTTACAGCCGTCTATGTCACACTTCATAAAGCTATTCTCTTTTCCTGTGGACCGCTTTGGTGTGAACTTCAAACCATCGTTTATTGTTGCTTTTGGTAGGCAGGTCTTCTCTAAAAGGATTCTCAATTATGCATTGGGAGCAACAGCATCTGTCCATTAGGGAATTCACAGGATGGCTTTTTACCACAGTGTCACATAGTTAAGCATTCTGAAAAGTCTTGAATACCTAATAAAATTCCCTTATGGAATCTAAGAAGAACTGTGGCATGTTTTCCAATTAGCAGGAATTGTGTGTGTGTGTGTGTGTGTATGTGTGTGTGTGTGTGTGTGTGTGAGAGAGAGAGAGAGAGAGAGAGAGAGCTTGAATTTAAGTTGTAAAACATAGTCTTATGTCATTCTCCCTGTTAGACTGAACACAATGATCTTATATGTCTATAAAATAGTCCCTTCTAATCAGTATAAACAAAGACAAGCGATTAAAATGACCAATGTCTCCTCTTAGGCAGTATCAACATTAACTAGTCAAAATAATAGAGCAGCCCACTGGGAGAGTATCTTGCCCATTCTACAGAAAAGGAGATCAAGGCTTAGGATAACTTAGCGTGGTCAAGATATAACTATGGAAGCCCTTTGCAATCACCAAAAAGACCTTTGATTCCTTTTGCTTCTCAGCCAAGATGAGTTCAACTTCCAGAAGATATTTGACAATCTAAAGGCAGAGCAGGTACACAAACCACTGAAATCTCCTGGATAGAGCCCTGGGATTCTGTTAAATACACTACAATGCAGAGCATAGCTAAAAAAAATTCAGCCTCAAATGTGAATAAGCTGAGGTTGAAAATATTTTGCAAGATCATGTTTCTTCAGAGACATAAATAAAAAATAAGTAGAAAAATACATAAATGCAAATAAGATTTCAGAGGGATTTGCTGAAATGGCTTCATTTAATTATTATTCAAAATTGGTAATAAAACAAAGTCTTCTCATCTTTAGATCAGATGTTTTACCATCTTGCTTGAGCCCTTCCACTATTCCCTAAGACTTGTTAAAATACTTCTTTGCAACACACTCCTAGCTTTCAAGGAGAAGGTTCGATTCAGGATTACAAATGTTCTGTACACGTTGTCTTGTAGTACATGAACTTCCTCAAAACAAACCCAGGATGCTAGCCATGATGTTCAAGGCACTGTGAATAACCCTGTGCCATGTACCAACCCTTTGAGAGAGTGCTTTGGATATTAAAAATGGCTATAACTGTGATCCATTAGTCTTTGAGATTGGTAAGCCAGAGGAAATACCTGTAAAGGGGGAGCATATCATCATACTGCTACTGATGACTAAAGATTACTGCAGCTTCTGGCTATTGTAGAACAGTATGGGATAAGAGCTCATCACCAGTGAGGTCATGGTGTGCTTACATTCTACTCTACTGAGCAAGCAAAGGCCAGGGCTGCTTCCTTTCCTTTAGAAGAACAGTTCTGGGCTACACCTCATACTCCAGGATGGAAGACACTTCAGTTAAGATTGCATCTCTCCTTAGATTCTTTCCCTTTCCTGAGTCTGCTTCCTACATTTCCCTTCTGAGAGCCATTCCTAGCCAACTACTTTCAGAAAACTTCTTGCTGTGGACTCTGAGTCTATGGAAGATGACTCACATATTCATGGAGTCCACAGATACAAGTGGCTATATATGTATGCTGGTGAGACCATGCAATGGTCCTTATATTTCAGGGCTTTCTCCAGAAAAGATCCAGAGAGCAATAGGAGGAATAGGGACAGTCAGAGCTCAAGAAAGTGTAGAAAGAGATGATATGTCCTTCCTGATGATCAAAAGGAGTGTGGTAAACTTGATCTGTATGGACTTCTACCTGGTGGGAGAAATTTGTCTCATTGGCTGAAGCCAGACTCCCAGGCAAGTAAGGTATTGTCAGACTCCAAGCGTGCATCACAGTTAACAGGAAGGAATTTTCTCCACTTCACCATTTCTGGTCAATTTCAACACCTAATATTGTCAGTACAAACAGACCTTTAATTTTTGTCCCTTAATCAGACCATAAATTGTGTCTTACATGAATAAAAATAATTGGAGATGTCTCTTTTTGTGCATGACTCAGGGAGTATCTGAGAAATATCTTTACTCCCACAAACATAGATGTGGGTCCTTTTAAAGTATAATTTTGTAAACAATCTGTACAAATTTTACAAGTCTTTACAAAACAGAATTTAGAATGTTATTGAGAGACTAAAATTGTAAGTCCATAGTCATTAAGTTAAAGGGGAATTTGTGTTTTCTGTGTGGTCTGAGAACACTGCACACTTCCACACTTTAGACATAATTGGTTTGAAAATGAACCTAGCCAATCTCATCTCCAGGCTGGGGACTGTTCTTGGTACTAAACACAAAGGAGCAAACAAAATCCCTGTCTCCTAAATGTTCCTTTCTAATAAACAGATTAGGCCATGATATCAGGTATTCACATATGAGAGAGAAAATTAGAATATTCCTCTCAACAATGGGGACAGAGATTTTTTTAAGGCACAGTTAAGTTTAGTGAACTGATGAGGTTTCTTGGATGACGTCAATAGCTAAGTGAGACTGAAATGAAGTAAAGGAGCAAGATGCAGATGCTCAGTGAGGAGTTTTCAAGTTGAAATCAACAAGCTTCATGTTCTAGAGTTTGAAACATGATTGATTGGCAGGTCCTGGCCACCCATGTCAGTTAATGGCACACAAAGAGCACACAGAGTAGAAAACATTTTCTGCACCTTGACTCAGGTTCAGAAATAGCTTAGGTTAATCATCTTTACAATATTTCAGCTGTAGAAAAATTGTCCCCTTTGTCTCCAGATACTCAGTGCCTGAAGCATGCCACCGCGTATATGCCCCCCACGTGACCTTTGTGCATTGGCATATGATGTTAGTCCCACTAGATGACTAAGAAAGGAAGTAAAGTGATTGGGACTAAGAAGCAGAACAAAGACTATATGGATACTGAAGTAAAAGAGAGAAGCCCAGACTGTAGTTTAGTTGGTGGTAGGCTCTCTCTCTATGTATGAAGCCCTAACTCTGATATCAAGCATTCCTTAAATAAGGAATGGCAGCACAATATACACATTCCAAAACTCAGGCTTGGAAGCAGAAGAATCAGAAGCCCAGGTCACCTTCTCCTAGATAGGAAGGTTGAGACACACTTAAAATGAAAAAGATCTGGAGAAGGGGCTAGGGAGTGGAGATATTAATGCTCAGAAGGGATGGGTTGGTAAGAACTAGGTGAAGTCAGCAGCAGCTGGGTTGGGATCACAGAGTAAAAGCACAGTTGTAAACACATGCTGACACTGGAAAGGAACTGTGAAAGTGAAAATGGAAGCAAAAGGTCATAGAAAACTTTCAGGTCTACCATTTTTACTGCCACTTACCATTCTACCATTTGATTTTGTTCATAAGAGCATGTTAGACTAACATAGAAGCAAGTTTATCTTTGTTTTGTGTGCCTTGAGAAAGGGTACATTGGTGAGGGAGAATATATGTGTCTACCTGTAAGCTTTTGCACTTAAAAGTGGCACTGTAGAGTTGCATATATATAGCATTTTGTATATAGCAGGAATTTGTACACTAGCTTCAACCTGGGAGGTTTGGAGAGAGAGAACTCTCTTCCTACTACAAAACCAAAAAAAAATGGCCTCTAGTCATTATCTGGTAATTGGGGGGGTGAGGGAATAGAACTGTGACCAGCTGAGAATCACTGCTCTGAATCAAAGTGGCTACAGTGGATTAGTTGGCTAATTTTACATCAACTTGACACAAGGTAGAGTCCTTTGGGAAGAGGCACCTCAATTGAGAAAGTGCCTCCATCAGATTGGCCTGTGGGCAAGTCTGTAGTGTATTTTCTTGATTAATAATTGATGTAGGAGGGACCAGCTCATTGGGGACAGGGGACAGTGCCACCCATGGACAGATGGTCCTGGGTAGTATGAGAAAAGCTAAATAAGCCACGAAACTCAAGCTAGTAAACAGCATTCCTCCTTGGTTTCTGCTTCCATTCCTGCCAAGACTTCATTCAGTGATGAAAAAAATAAAGCCTTTTCTTCCCAAGTTGGTTTGGGTCATGATATTTTATCACAGCAAAAGAAAACTCTAACAAAAACAGTGGCCTTGGTGCTAACTGTAAGTATGTGAACTTGGGAAAGCCATCAAATCTCTTGGAGTTCCATGGTTTCTTGGGTTAGGAATATATGATTGAGTCTTGAGTCGTAATCATAAATATCAGATTCTGTTAACTCAAGTTAGAAACTATAACTCAATTATCCAAGGCTGTCTTTACAGAAAATTTACTTCTACTGAATTTTAAATGGCTAAAGATTTCAAAACAACGTATTAATATTAACATAAAGTTAGTTTTTCTTCTAGCAATGCATTAAAATTATAAGACTGACTTCTCCCAATCTTGGCAATAATTTTAATAGACCCAATGTGCTACCGGGTTCCCAAGGAATCCAAATGAGCTCTTATGCTCTACTGTTTTCAAAGGGCAGTTAGGGATGCATGGCTTCCACTGTCTATGCATGGTTTCTCTGAGGGCCTGTTTTTTGTTGGGCAATATGGTTCCACAGATTAGGCTTTCAGTTGACATCAAGAAGGTGTTGGCACCGCTGGGGATGAAGTCACCATCCCACATCTGTTTCTCTGTACAATTAAAGCTGTCCACACACAGAGATCCCCTTTTCACAACAGTGACAGGAAGATCTGGTAGCCACCTTCTCTGAGCTCACATAATTTCCAAGCCACTCTAAAGCCACTGCTTCTTGATCCTTGCATGGTCTTCTTGCTCACCCCTAACATGATGTCAAGGCTTTTCAGAGACATATGTTATGAGGCTGACATGATGTACCTTCACACCTCCCAGCAGAATGGAGTCTTGTGGTATTCTCTCAAGTTGAGTTTTACCACCATAGAGTCTGCACATAAGATATAGAAGATGTGGGCCAATACACAAGCAAATTATTATGGCATATCTAGAAAAATATGAAAAAATAGTAAGCCAAATGAAATTTCATACTTTGGTGTACATGTTATAAGAAGGCTAATATTTCTCTCGGTCTCTAACCCTCTCCCCGTCTAGCTCTCCTTTTTACCCCTCCCTCCCCACTGTGTGTGTGTGTGTGTGGAGTATATGTCCCCTCTATTTGAATGACCAATTTTAAATACAGGGATTCTACTTAATTAAATTTTTAGATGCTTTTTATTAAATAAAAACGTTAAATCAATTTTCTATATTTATCCTTGCATTCTAGCTTCTTTAGGCTTGGCTCATGCCAGCACCTTTTAAGGAAGGCAGAGTCAGCTAGAATGAAGCTTCCACTTTGGGGTTTTCCTGAGTTCTATGAGACCAGGGATTTCCTTCCTGGTCTTATTCAGCAAACAATGTTTGATGTTAAATCCTGACTTGATTTGTGGCATTGATTACTTTCAATTAAGCACTTTATATACAGAGCAGTTCCCAGGGGGCTGGACCTGGTGGCTTTGAAAAGAAGCAACCTTGAAATAACTTTCATTATTATACTGTCAAATAAGCAATCGAGCCTTAGAAAGACAGCAGCTATGTGGAGCCCCATGAAGGAAACCCAAAATCCACCAAGCATACTGAACCGGGGAGAATGCTTCCTGTAAAGGTGGTTTCACAAGAAAATCAAATACATTTGTAACCTAAGGCAGGCAGGGCATAGCATACTTTAGAGTCCTTTGTGCCTAGTTACTAGAAATGGTAAATTTTTCATTGGCCAAAGTAAATAGCAAAATTTTTCTTGTTTACTATTTTAGTCAACCAACATTTAATAAGTAATTTAAGTTTTTATGAAGCTTAATGATAGGTAAAAATAATCATGTAGCAGTAGACAGTTGATGGTACCTAACCGTCAGACATTCATGCGGTAGTGAGGGCTAACCCCATGGTTAATTTCTATGGTGCTATGTGTATACTGTACCGTAAGTGACAACATTAAGTGTGATTTGTGTTAGAGAGGGTGGTCAGATACTATGGAATAACAAAGCACACATCATCATCATCATCATCATCATCATCATCATCATCATAAATATTGTTAAAAAGGCTGTCCTTTTTAACAGGTAAGTTCTCAATGGTCTCATCATCTCCATCTCCCCATAGACATCTTCCATCTACCCCAAGTTCACAGCCAGAGATGTCCAGCCTGAAAACATGAAGGAGACACAACTTGTTCAAACTCTGTATTGAGATTCTCCCACAACCTCCCTGACAAGATCTTAGCTCCACCAAGTACTCTTACATTCATTGTAATTTTCTTTATGTGGCTTCCCCAGCCTTATATTCCACTTTCCCCAATAAAAATGACAGTCACATTCTTGAATATTTACGAGAATCAATAACACTTTTCTACAATCTGTAGATATAATTTGCATATTTAAAATTTTCTCTCAATAGCGCTCCAGTTCATGATTCCAGGATTCCCCTGCCTCATATGCAACATCTACATTTCCAGTCCAGTTCACCTGATAGATGCTTCATCAATATCCTCTATAAATTAGTTTCTACACAGACCAGAGTTTTCCTGGCTTATTGGCTTTTCAATATGTGTATTTTTTGTTATTAACATATCTGTCCATTCTCTCATTGCTTTTACTATTCTGCCTGATTTATTGTGTAGATTATTTACTTTCTCATCTTCTAAGTCCCTATATGAACCCTTTAGTGAAAACCATAAGTGCACACACATTAATATACTTTAGTACTTCATAAATACCCCTTTCATTTTCTTTTTGAGGCATTTTTTTGAGCATCTGTGTCTTAATTAGGGTTTTACTGCTATGAACAGAGATTATGACCAAGGCAACTCTTGTAAGAACAAAATTTCACTGGAGCCGGCTTACAGGTTCAGAGGTTTAGTCTATTATCATCAAGATGGAAGCATGGCAGTATCCAAGCAGACATGGTGCAGGAGGATCTGAGAGTTCTACATCTTCATCTGAAGGCTGCTAGGAAAAGACTGGCTTCCAGGCAGCTAGGATGAGGGTCTTAAACCCCATGTCCAGAGTGACACACCTACTCCAACAAGGACATATATACCTCTTAACAGTGCTACTCCCTGTACCAAGCATATTCAAACTACCAATAGAAATGCAACACATGGTCAATAGTTTCCAGTAATTATGTTCAAGATTACCATGAAAACTCTACCTAGTCTCACGATTGCTATGTTGGAAGTATATAAACAGAACATTGTTTGTTCAGAGAAATGCCATTTTTAGAGGTATGAAAACTAACTCAAGTCCTGGAATGTAACTGAAAAGGGTGTTGGTAGGAAATGACTAAAGGGAAGGAGCCTGTGTGAGGAGCTCCAACCAGAAAGCACTCTCCTGAGAGGCACTACTGTGAACATCTGAACTTGACTGGACCACAGGAGAAGGAAGAACAGCAAGAAATGAAGCTAGTGAAATAGGCTGGTGCAGTTGTCATTCAACTTGTTGACTGATTAATGAAGTTAAAATTTTATCATGAGCCATGGAATAATTTTGTACAAAGTTTGTCAGTCACATTGCATGCTTGAAGCTGCTGTGCACAGAATGGGGTGTGGCAGGCAAAAGGAGAGGCAGAGATTAAGGAGGGGCCACTGATGCTCATGAAATGACAATGTTCAACTGAGGAAGGGTAATGTTTTCAGTCAACAGCAGTGTAGGAAGGGATAAGATTGGTTTGATGTGGATCAAGGAGTTAATCTGGATTCTACTCGAGAGTGTAGAATGAAGGGAAGAGCATAGAGAGAAAGAAAACTGTCTCTTCTAGTGCCCTTGTCATGAGAAGGCCTTCTTTGCTCAAATGCTTCCTTGGCTCCTAACATACAGAGAATGGGCCAAACCTACTCCATAACCTGCATCACAGAATGCCATCTCCTTCCGACCAAGCCAGCCAGCAGCTTCTCCCATCCAACCAGGGTGGAATTAAGACAGTGGCTCATAGAAGCAGCATATTGCCCACATGTGACTGTTGTGGTTTTTTCCTCTTGAAATATGATCTTAACTTTTATTGTACAGCTGTCAGTAGGCCATGCCGCATTGCTAGTAACTCCCTAAAAACAGAAAGGAGGCAATTACCTCAAGAAAGATTAACATGGAACATGATTGTACTTACATAATACTCAGCCTCTGGGTACTGGGAAAGCCTTGAGAAAGTCTCACCATAGCTGTATAGGTATCACATGGTGTGGGTACACCTTGCTGGAGAGGGCGTCTGTATGGGAGTCTCCTCGTGCAGTATAGCACACAGGCCCACACTGGAAAGGATGTCTTTGGTAGAGTCCTCTAACATAGCATACCCACACTGAAGAGGTACCTGTGTAGGTGTCTTGACACAGCATACCATATGGCCCCTACTTGAGGGAGTATGTGTGGGTATCCTGACACAACACACCATCCAAGCCCATGCTGGAGAGGTTGTCTGTGTAGGAGACTTTTGACACAACAAACCACCCAGGCCCACACTGAAGTGGGTATCTGTGTGAGTGTCTGACAGAATCTACCACCCAAGCTCATGCTGGAGGGTTATCTGTGTGGGAGTATCCTGACAGAACATATTATCCAGTCAAGGCTGAAGGAGGTATCCATGTGCGTATCCTCACAGAGTGCACAAGTCAGGCCTACACTGGAAAAAGTGTCTGGGGGGGGTGTGTGTGTGGATCCTGACATACAGCACTACTGAGGCCCATATTGGACAGGCATCCTGACATAGCACTCCACCAAGGGCCATGCTGGATGGGTTGCCTGTGTGGATATTTTGACAGAACATACTACCAGGCCCACATTGGAGGGAATGTCTTTGTGGGAGTATCCTGGTAAAACATACCACCCAGGCAGGTAGGTATCAGAATGGGTATCCCAACAGTACATCACTAAGGTTCATGCTTTGGGGTCCCTTACAGTAGCCCTCTGTTTATATGCTTGCTAAGTCTCTTGGAGGAAACTGATCTCAGAACACAGAGCTACCACAAGGGCTAATGCCCCAGCAATAAGCTATGCAAATTCAACTTCATTAGCCAACAGTGTCATTGGACACTGACTAGTTCATTATGTTTTTTTGTTTGTTTGTTTTTTGGGTTTTGTCAGCTTCTGGTCTGCAAACCTAAACAGAGGCTTGTGTTTGAAGATCATCAGACCTGTTTGGGGAATATCTACCCTAAAAAGAGCTTTGGAGACAATGGTACAATTCTTGTTTTCTGGCAGAGAAAACTCAAGTCTGGGAAGTCCCATGGCTTCCCTAGGGCTTCCTGTATCCCTTAAGTTTAGACAAAAGACTGAAACCCCATCCTGTAATGTAGCGAGGGCTCTTTCCTCATGCCCTTGGGTTCTTACAGTGAAATGTGATCGGCCAGAAAGCTCCCTTGTCAGGCCCTTCAAACACCCCCAGTGGGTGGAGAAAACATTAGTACAAAAGAAGGAAATCAACCCCATAATTAAATACTGAACTGACTCCAGACCAACTAGCAGGAATATTGTGCTGGCTTTCCTAAGCGTGACAGAGGGAGGAAGGGCAGCCTGCCTCAGCCAGTTACAGCTCAGGCACAGGCATAGAACAAGAGTGGTTAAGTCTGCAGTGCCTTACTAAAGTTGCAAACATCGATGATAGGATGCAAAAGTAACAAGAATGATGATGACCTCTTCAGTGTCTTTCTTTAATGTCACTCTGCTTTCTTTGTTCCATTCCTTGAAAACCTCTGGCATTCTAACTGAGTTGGCTCATTGTACTAAATGGAAAGAATAAAGATATTAATTCATCACTGAAACTCTAAAAAGACCTTGCAGGTCCAATTCTCCATGTGAGGAATAACAAGGAGACATGATGGATAAGGGAGACCTAATGAAGACACAGAGGTGCTTCTAGCCTGTACTCTTAGACCCCTATGTAGTTTGAGAGGAAGAGAATGTGGAGACAGTAGAATCTTCATCTGCCCTAATATTAACTTTGCCATCACATGAATGTAACCACCCACCATATATTTACTTAAATGGAACTCATATGCACATGTTTCTGTGACTTTTAGTATACCACAGATCACTACAGGTGACGCTCTAGGTGATCTTACAACACAGCCATCTATTTTAGAGGAACCTTACCCCAAAGCCTAGCCCCAAGCAACCACAAATTTACTTGTGGCTTTGTAGATCTCTGTTATAATTCTTGTATATGATGGAGTCATACAGTATGCAGTCTTTGTGAAGTAGTCTTTTTCATAGATAGCAATGCTTTCACCGTTCATTCATGGGCTTCATATTTTAAAATATATTTCTATGTTTAGTAGACATATGTAATTGGGGTATAACATGATAGGACACATCTATACAATATGGGATGTTAAAT
Source organism: Rhynchomys soricoides (assembly GCA_019843965.1). Classification (NCBI taxonomy): domain Eukaryota; kingdom Metazoa; phylum Chordata; class Mammalia; order Rodentia; family Muridae; genus Rhynchomys; species Rhynchomys soricoides. The sequence continues at coordinate 818,745 of JADRCH010000125.1, forward strand.
CAGGGTAACTAGCACACTTCTCATCTTAACCATGTATCAGTTCTTGGTGTGGGAAACATGATTACTGCTTTGGGTTGCCCCCAGAACTAAAAGGCAAGATCCTATAGATGAAGACAATATACACCTTCGTTGTAAATACAAAGAAGTCATGCTGGAACTGAGCTGAAAGCTTCCTCCAGAGTTGTTATATGGACAGTGGGGAAAGAAAAGGCCAGTGATGATTTTTTTTCCAGCTTTAGACTCTGCACATGATGATAACAACTTGCTAGGCAAGATGTGCCTTCTTGTGCAGTAGTGGCACAACAGTCATGGAGGGAATCAACTGTTTTCTAATGGGATCTGAGACCTACTCTTTGGAAAGAAGTGTATACAAGATATAGTGGATCTGGTCAAAAGCCCATGACTGAGGAGGTCAAAAGCAATTCAAGTAAGCCTACTACATGTGTATTACTGAAAGAACTTGCTATCAAACTGTCTTTTAAATATCGATGTTTATAACCATAGACTAGTCTTATCACCAGCCTTAGTCATAGAAGCTTCTCTCTGTAGTGAATGCAGTTACTATGAAGACTTGTGGCTAGTCAAGGTGATGAGCCCAAGTGACTACTGAGTATAGTGACTTAATCAGAATACCCATATCACACTTCCAAAGTTCACAGAACATCACAGAAGAGTGGATGGGAAAACAGAGCTGAGTGATAGAGAGTGGTGAAACACTGTATTATAGGAATGACATGCCATTCATAGACAATGGTTGTATGAACATTCAATCATAGATTGGAGGGACTTTTCAGGCCCCACCTCATCCAGGTTAGCTAATAACAGCTGAAGACTGTCGGGAGTCTATAGAAAGTCATCTATAACCACTGGCGAGCTACTCATGCTACAGCAGATTGCGTCATACCCATGTCCACAAAGAAAACCCAGTAGGTCACAAAGAAGAGCAAAACAAAATACTATGCAGTTGATAGAGACTTGTTTGGCAGAGTTGGTAGGTGTGAGAGGAGAATAATAGTGTGTGTTAGTGAGCATAATCAGAATGCACTATGTACATATAAGACATTGTTAAAGAGCAAATTAATAAAATAAATAAAATAATTTTAAGTGTCTCAGTCATATAAAAATCACAAATAGGAGAAGATTCCAAGAAGCAAAAATAAATGAATAATTGAATGAATAAGTGAATGGATGAATGAGTGAATGAATGAATGAATAAATTAAAAACTCAGAGGCTTTAATTCAGAGAAAAGATGTGTTAATTGTGGCAGAGGATGCTAGAAAAACAAAAGAGCATAGATTCTTCAGAGACTTACAAGTCAAAATGGAGAGACTGCGAAATCAGATTCTAATTAAATTCCAGGGGAAGATAATTTTTATCATGAATAAAATAGTGCCATTTACTTTTTCAAACATCCTTTCTACCAGACAATTTGAAATAGGAAATTAACTTCAGTCCTTCATCTGCCCAAACAATTTTCTACTGCACAGATATATTTGGTCTTTCTCCCATTTAGCCAGTATTTGGGTAGTTTCTACCTTTTCATCATTATGAGTCATGTGGACCAAATTTGACAGAGATAAAAAATATCCCTTCTAGTGTATTTGAGCCTTATCAAAAATGTGATCTGGGATCTTTGAGGTAAGCTGACTTGTCTGTTCAGTCACTAAGACATTCTTAGAAGGGAAGTCCAGCACATGACCTGGGGCACTCTGAATCTTATGCCCAGTTTACTAGGTATTTACTAAGGGGAGGAATCAAATTCATAAACATTGGCCTCTTCTTTAAAAACACATGGCAATCTGACCATTTCCATTGGAGATCAAGAGTAAGTAGACCAGAGATATGCTCAGGTTATCTCAGAAGACGGTTGGAATACAGTGTGGTTTTGTAAGCGGTTTGGTAAGTTCATAGTTGGGTAGTGAGACACAGAAAGGAAGAAAGCTAGTTACTTTTATGGATGATGGGGGCTCACTACCCAGAACAGATTTCTGCCCTTTGGTGAAATACATTAAGTAGACTGTGGTACAATACAGAGAAAAAAAATATTTTGGAGACATTTAGGTTCAAATCATGATCACAGAAAAAAAACAAGGGTGCCCTAGAGCAAACTATTTGATGTATGAGAACAAGCCCTCTTGGATCCATAGATGCCAGACCACACCCGAAGGGCTGATAAGAAGCTGAATGAGGTGTTGAGGATGCTTCAGTACAATAGTAACTGGTTTATGGAATGAGTTAGCGCAAGGAGTTTTCATTATTTCCAATGGGAGTGAGAGGGAGTGAGAGGGCGGTATAAGCAGACATGTTAACTCTCTAAATAAAAACATAGTAAACATGCAAAATGCTCTTCCAGTTGTCACCATATAGTGGCAAATGACCCAAGTCTTTCCCTTCAGGAAGCCCTCATTTAATTGAGTGCCTGCCCTGCTCCTGGATTTCACATTCAAGGTGCAGTTTTTATCTCTAGAAGCTGAGGTTCCATTCACATTGTTTAATGAGCTGTTGACTTTAGGAGAGAAAAGCCTCCTACCTAAGGAATTATGCGGATGCCCTGTCTAACCTTTAAACAGACTTTCTCTGGGAGGAATTTCTTAAGTCATTCCTCAGTGCTGTGTTAGTGGGGACCCTTTTGGAGCTGGGTGATAGAAACCAAATGTGAACTACTTTGAGAAGAAAGTTAAATTTATTTAAACAAGAAGATGAATAGAAAAATGCTGAAGGAGATGCAGAAAAAATGGTGGAAGGCCATCTGGAGAGCCACTCCCTCTGACATTATCCCAGCGTGATAGCTTAAGACACATCCTGGAGATGGTGGACAAACATGTGTATGTTATGTAGGGTTTCCACGTGGTAGATTCAGTTGTCATAGGCTCAAGCCAATCTCACAGTTAACTCTTCAATTTTTTGGAGAAAATCAGTGAGACAAAGATCTCTACTAGATTGTGCAGGTTGGGAGCAAAATGACAGTTTATGTCCAGAGCACTCCAATCACCCATAGGTACTCATACTGCCTAATAAGGCAAAACCCTAGACAGCTGATGTCATGGTCATCTTTCTGATAGGAAACCCACATAAATGGATGTTCTCAACACTGTAGGAGTGAGCAAACAACTGAGCTAGAAAAGACCATATCTTATTCAGTCCACAAAAGGTGTCCCTAAAAGAAATGAGCCAGCAATACATTAATGTGTATTGTATAATGTGTTGAGTATATTCAAAAAAGGACATTAATAGGGGATTACTTGCCATTTATATGCCAGGGAAGTAATAATACTGTCTTTATTGCACATGCTAGTGTACTTGAGTGCTTTTAAAGTACCTTGGAACTTCGAAATATTTCCCAGTTTCAGAGAATTAATTAGCTTCCCTATGGAGTAGCTCAGAAATGATGTTGCTGTTTTGGAGATGGGAAAGGCAAGGGGGGTTGAAATATTCATCTTTTAATAAGTTTGCAGCAAGCATATACTCTGTGCATGGACCTGAACTGCAAGCCATGGGGAGGTGAACTGACTGGCAGAAAGCATGAGATGACAAAGGGGCAAACTAAATTTCAGAGGCCCTTAAAAAAATGCTAAGGAATTCAGTCTTAACCATCAAAAATCATTATTAAAATCAAATATATAATATTAATATATTTAGCTTACTAGCTCTCCAATTCTTTACAAAATTAGCCCCATACTTGGTAAAAAAAAAAAAGGTTGACTCACTTGTCAACATCATTCAGATAATTAGATTGTTCTCTTGTTTGTGTGTTGAAACTTTCTGGATGAAAATGTATGACATTGTATAAACACTGGATGTGCCTGCTGTACCACTGGCATTCCAGAACTGTTCATCAGGTGCTCATTAGTAAGGAGAAGTCTGAGTTGCATTGGGACTTCCCTCTCCATGTGAACCAAGCCACTGGCCAGAAGAAACACACAGAACCCCTGGAGAAATGCATGCATGGGATAACCCCCAGACCCCCAGCTCCCATACAGCTCAAGGCTAAGCACAAGCCAGGCTTCCTTTGCTTGAAGGTAAGCCCAGTGGTGAGTATGCTCTATTGGGGCTTCCTTGCCAAATTTGCAGCTTTAGGCTGGTTTGCAGTGGCTTGCTATTACCTGGAATATCTCAAGCAATGGTTTTGTGGGAGCAACATCTTCATATAGTGATGTTTTAAAATTCTATAGCTAACAGGGCTCAGGCACCAATCTGAACTTGAGAAATGCAACCCCACTTGAGAGGAAGGCATCACACTTTTGTAGAGTTGTTCCAACTGGGAATGTAAGGCAGAAAAAAGGAATTTCTTCTACATGCAAAGGTTTCTGTGACATACTGACTGTGCAAGAATTCACTCCATTTCTAGAGGAAGTTAAACAGGAAGCATCAAGAAATCCCATTTACTTGTATATGTTTGTAACATTTCTTGTATGTGCTGACAACTTTTACAAATCACCCACTTCTGAAACAGAAGGACTGTGAAGGTGAACATGAAGGTCAGAGAGTCTGATGACCCTTTCCTTCTCTGGTTTACTAATTAAGTGATAGGTAGGGCTTCCAAGAAGCTGCCTTTCTCCAGTTTCATTTTTTAATTGGTTGTCAACACAAGCAGAGGAAACAACCAATCAGCTTCTCATATTAAAGAACATATTTTACTGAGCTGGACTTGATTTCTGGTTGCTACAAAACAAATCTAAGTTTGTATCGGAGTGACAAACTCCATGGCCTGTCATTTATTTTTTTAATAGCATGGGTGATGCCAACAGTCAGCAAGTCATATTGACAACTTGATGAACCAACCAAACCAGAAAGCCACCATAAAGGTTATCTGAGCCACAGTCATAAATTTTACCAAATTTATGCATTATGGACATTAATAAGAGGTGAGTACTCCATAAATGTTATGCCATTTAAAACACGGCACCAACTAAAGATTCAAATGTAAGATCACATAGTCAAAAATTGGGAAGGCCTGGATGCAAGCCAGCTCTGTGAGATCTGGACTGTGAACCCCATTATGTCCTGTGTCATCGTCTATATGTGAATTCTATTGCGTATCCTATGAAATGTTACACTATTTTTGTACTCTTCCCCCAAACTTCCATTGCTCGTACAGCAGTCTAGTGAGCATCTCCACCGATAGATTTGTGGATGTTCTCAGTTATTTCCCGCCTTGTGAGATGTAGAACCACTGGCACAGTATCACAGACAAATTTTGTACATCCAATGAGAATCCAAGTTTTCCTTTGAATAATTAGACCAAATTACATCCCTGCTATTCAAGTATTTTTATTTCTAGGTCTTAAGTTCTCAGTTTAAAAGTGTTAAAAAGTGATGATAATTCAAATCCAGACTGATCAAATCATCTGTGAAATATTAGAAATACACGTTGTAGATTCGAAAGGTGGACAGTGTGAGTGACAGCACAGCTGCTCTGGGGGCTCAGCGGTTTACACTTGTGTAATGTGGCCAGACCCGGTATACTTCCAAAAGCTGCATAGAAAAGCATCATTGCAAATGGGGAGATGTTACAAGCATTAACATGCTTGATACGGGTCACCAAACAATAAACTTTCTGGTAGATCCCCGTCTGGAATGGGTTTGCTTTAGCTGCAAGCTGCTGTGTGCCTGACTCTTGCCCTGTGAAAACCATGGTATGGCCCATTCCTCCGTAATCTAGAGGTTCCATCACAAGAGTCCCCTATTCCAGGGACACTGGAATTCAGTACTCACGAAGGAGATGATCTTCGAATAGATAAGCATTCCTTGTATCCAATGGACTCAGTAGATACAAACTCTGTTGAATGCTTGGCAGGGTCTCACAGGAGAATGAAATGATAAAATCTGTCACTATGTCAGTCCTAGAACTGATGGGAGATGAAAGTTGGCAACAGCATAGAGAAGGAGAGAAAAATGAATCCGGCCTGGGGTAGAGTCGAGAAAGAAAATTTGGAAAGACTGTGGTGTTTGTTGAGGATGGAATGGCAACTTGTTCAATCCTAAATTGGTTTCTAGTGCTGATCTGATAAATAATTATAAGTCATCAAATAAGAATATTACCGAAACCAGTAATTCTGTCTGTCTCTCTTACACACACACACACACACACACACACACACACATACACACACACAGCACAAGGCACTATTTCTACAGTACATTCAAAGCCATCCCTGGGAAAAACGGGGAATCCTGGGGAAGCAGGAGAAGCTTGTGACCAAGAATTAGGGAGTACAACTCATTGCCTGAATGCTAAGCATACAGGGTGCACTCATCGGAAAATCTGACAACAGAACCTTGGGTTGGGGTATGGAGTCCTGACTCCTGTCTCATACTTCAAGATAGTCTAGTAACTGGCACCCAATAAGTCATTTGTTGAGTTGATTTTAAATGTTTGCTTTTTCCTTGTTGACAGCAATGGACCTAGGCTAAACATTCCCTCTGGTCTCTGTAGTCAGGAAATGGAAGAAAGAATGGGACCCTATCAACATGTCCTGGAACTGGGCAAGAGGTTGCAAGAGCAGAGGAGGAGGCTAAGGGTCCTACCTCAGCCCTGCTTCTTCAGCAAAGGTTTGAACGAAGCCCCTCCCCTCCTCATTCAGGACCTCCAGCAAAGAGGCAGAGAGCAGTGCCAGCTAGGTGATAGCTAGCTCTGCCAGTCACGTTCACTCGCTCTAGCTCGTCTAGTCCCAGAAGCCTCGCCCCTCCTCCATTCCCAGTCCAGGTTTGGAGGCGAGTCCCCTCTAGTGACTGAGCCGCCTGCATGTTGGCGAGTGGCTTTCTGCCTCCCTCGCATCTTTGTCTCCTCCTCCAGCGAGGCTCCGCGCCCCGCACAGGGTCTGCAGCGGCCGCCGCAGCAGTGAAAGCCAAGTCGTGCCCCACACGGCAGTCCGGGGCCGCACCCTCGCTCGGTGGCGGCGCGCAAAGACGCCAGCCGCGCCACGCACCGCCTGCGTCCTGCGCCCCGGCCACAGCGCATCCACGCCGCCGCGGCGGTCGCTCCGGAGCGGAGCCCGGCCGGCGGGCCGGGTCAGGGTGGGTAGCCCAGTTTGCAGTCTGCTGGAGCTGGCTGTCGCTGCAGTCCTAGCAGCGCGCACACCCCTAGGCATACGCACCAAACGCCTCCTCCCTGCGCCACGAGGATGGAGCAGCCATCCCAACCCAGGACTGGCGCAAGGTAAGGTGCAGCCGCCTGTTGCTTTACGCAGAGCGCGGGATCAGCTCCCAGTCAGGGTGCTTAGGCCATCTCTCTGGGAAGCAGAGAACGGTCACCGCAGTTCTGAGCAGTGTCAGTCCAAACCTCCAGGTCTCTTTGACACAGATGTTTGGAGAGACCCTGCCTGGAGAAGGCAAGTGGACCCTTTTCGCTCTTGTGCAATCAGGTGCCTTGCATCAGTCTGCAAACTTTTGTGACCCTCCCTGCGTGGATCTCACCTGGTGCGGTGTCTGTACAGTTCTCGCGTGCGCCCTTCCCCCAGCTCCCCTAGAATCTGCCCATTTCTCTCACTGTCTTCTTGCAGTTCGACTTTTTGCTCCCTGCAGCTCCGGATCCAGAGGCAAGAGCTTGGGATCTAGTAGTGCTTCTCTTGCCTGTCGCAGCTGGGTAGGGGCAGAGAGGGCTAACCAGGAGAGGTGGGATTTAATGCCATCCAGGGTCTTTATCGAGAGCGGTGGGGATCAGACCGCTTGAGCTTGTCGCCTCCAAGCCGATAATAAAAATCCTCGGAGTGGCTTTCGGTTATGGTTATGTGCCATGGGAAATGCAAGTGCTGATTTGGGTGGGTGAAGTAAGTGGTTCTGGGAGGAAAAGATCCCACGTGAGGATGCGGGAGGCAGCGGAGGATGAGATCTGCCCAAGGGTGAGGGGGGGCGAAAGGCTCTGCTATTGTAGGCTAAGGGGCACCTCAGTGTGGCCACTGAAGAGGATTTGGAAAAGACATTGAAGTCCGTTGGGGGTGGGGAGCGCTGACCTGGGTGTGTAAATACAGGGGGAGGGGCTAGGTACCTGGGAGGTCCGGAGGTGGAAAGCAGCCCTGGAATTCCTGCCCGGGGTATTTCGGAAGGTTGGCTGCTTCTGCCTAGAGTAGAAAGAGCTCCCTCCCCAGGAACAAACAAACCTCTCGGCTATATTCTGAATGCGTTGGCATCTTGGGCGGTGACTGAATGTTCAGATCATGGACCGAGGACGCTGTCCCTGGCTCCAAGAGGACCACAACCCCTCTCCTCTCCGGCACCCGCTTGCTTCTACACCTCTTCATCTCCACCACCGGGTCGGTAGATCTACGCCCACCTTCTCTGTCAGCACTAGGGCATCAAGGATGTCTCCACGTTCAGGAATGGGAAGGGGACTCTTGGCTTGATCCTTAGGGGTATATGTGTGGGAAACTAAGGGGAGTCCCCAGCTGTCAGCAGATAGGCTGGGGTCCCAACAATCCAGAGAAGAATCCAGGGCGGAGGCTGCTCTGGGAGACACCTTTCCCTGGATGCTTCAAGGTTTGCACCTGGGCGGAGCAAAGAAGGGAGTGGGGGGAGCCCTTAGCTGGGTTAGGAAAGATCCTTAGCTTACTGGAGGATGTGTGAAGAGACGCAGAAGAAGGGGGTGTGCACAGCTCCTCCAGTGAGGGAAGACCTAGCTTCTCGCCCTGGTATCTGGAATCAGAGGTGGGTCTTTCCACTTTCCAACCCCTGAGATATGTCGTCCTGGTTGTTTCTGATGATTTGGTGGATGCAGAAATCTACCTTTGCACCCCACCCATCTGGCCTTCAAGACCACTTGTGGGAAGAGGCCTAGTGTGCACATTGTAAAGAAAGGGTGTCCTCTCTCTCTTTTTTAATCTCTAAACCCCTCCCCTCTTCCCTGGTGGGGAATACATCACCATGTATGGGAGAGGAGGCACATAGTCCTCTTCACTCCATCTCCAGGGACACTTTTAATTGAGAGTCCTGCATGTCTCTAGTCCCTACCTAGCCTAGGGTGTGGAGGCTGTGCTGATGTGGGGCTGTGGAGAGCTCCCAGGTTCTCCTTGCATGAACTTATCCGATTCTGGCTTTTAATACAACAACCTTCCCTAGGTTGTCCTGGGATTGCCTCCTCTATCCTGTTCTATCTGGGGGAAAGCAGAATCGGAGCCACTTGGGTTTTGGCTATTTGGTCAAAGCCTTCTAGAAGAGAGGCCCTTGGGGGAATTCTATCATGGTCACTCCCATACCCAGCCATACCAGGGGCAGCTAGCTCCCTGTTTCAAAACAGAGAGCTGTACAGCCCTAGGACCAAGAATGAGGATTCCCTCCACAAAGCTTCTGATGCATTTCTGGGGCACAAAAGATTGCCACGCCTTCCCCAGCCAGACTTCTCTGGTGACAGCATACAGCAGCTTCTTCTGATATACCTGGATATCTGAGGTAGGACCCCAGACTTCAACCGCAGTGACAGGTTTCTGGAAGCTTCTCATCTGGATTTGTGTTCTCCCACTTTTTGAGGAAATAGGGTGGAATCTCCTGGGAATTTGAGAGAAGGCTTCAAAGCCTCTCTGAGTGGCTTGGGCCAGTGGTTGAACCTTGTGGGGGGAGACTGGAACAATAGCAGTGCCTTCCAACATTGGTCCTGTTGGTTCTGCATGCAGGGCCAGATGCTATCATGGATATTGTTTGTGCTTGTGTTACTTCTAATTTCCACAGTAGCCATGAATGGGAGGTGAACTGATCTTATTTGATTGTATAATTGGGAACAAAAAAGTCATGGAGAAACAGTTTGCTCTTTTTCACCCAGCCAGTACATAGTAGGGCTGGTTCCCCTAGTGGGCAAGCTGTGTGCCCCAAACTCACAAGCAGATTTTGTAGTAAAGGCTGCCCACAGGGGAGAGGTGAATGAAGGAAGCCCCTTCGGCTTTAGTCTAAGCCCAGAGGCACATGCCAGTAGAATCTAGGATATGGGAACTGATGGTGTGTGTTTCCAGAGTCAGAATCTCTTGGGGTGCACTGGAACCCCATCTAACAAACTAGCTGTTGTTATTGTTGTCATTTTCTTTCAACCTGTTAGCACATATAAATATATATACATACACACACACACACACACACACACACACATATATATATATATATATATATATATTCATGGAGAGACAGAGCTGGAGATCTATGTGTGATCTGCTTTGTGCTCAAAAAGCACTTGGGGTAGCAAGAATATTACACAGGAGAATGTCCTTCTGGAGGATGGATGAGCACATAGCATTGATTGTGAAGGTAGAGCTTGCTGCCTTTCCTGAGGAGGCCTTTGGCGCTGAGTACTGCCCTGAAGTGAGGTAGTAGATAAACAATGTGGGAACTCTTGGCTTTGACTCCTTGATCCAGTAAACTTTGATTACACACAAATACATGCTTATTTCTGATGTTATTCAGCATCTTAAAAATACTTAAGAAAAATGACTTTCTTATTTTTAAAAAAGATAGTTTTGCTTACTTTTTCATAAAAGTCCCTTTAATCAGCATTACCTGATTAAGTAAGTAGCTGACAATGGACATGTCCGCACAAACCTGGCTCTTTGGAATACAAATGCAGTAGACTATTTATAAGCCTTCAAAGCAACAAAAAATAACAAGCCATGCAAACCTTTAATGATTCTAAGTAAGATTAAATGGATTATCAGCCATTTCTGAAAGGCTGTATCAAGTCAGAATAGTTTTGTTTTATCCTGTTCAGAATCATTTGCAGAAGTTGAGAAAATGCAGAAGGTAAGGAGAAAGACCTTTCAGCAGCCAAATGCACTGGTGGGTTTCTCCCTGAAAGCCACTGCATTTGACTTCAGCGCTGACTTAACACTTTGGTGATGTGCCTGGGGCTCAAATACTTCTCCTCTCACTGAGCTCCTGCAGAGAGCACTTCCCAGCCACCAGGGATTCTGGGGCCCTCTAAGAAGTCTTGTAGAGTGAGATTCTGGGTGTTAGGGATAGTTCATCTCTTTGCTCTGAGATCACAGTTCTAGGATGACATCCTCTTGAAGACAAAGTAAGAAAAAAATCCCACTTTAGAGTGGGAAGAGCCCATTTCTCCACCCCACCAAGATGGCAGTGATTATAAGTGGACTTGGTCACCTTGTGGCTCTTATGTCACACCCAATTTGATTTCACACCAGCACAGAGTTTCTGGATAGTCACTCATGGAGGGGAAGAAGGTAAGGCCTGCTGGAGAAGCTCTGGCTGACAGGAACTCTGGAAGCAAGGGTTATGTCAGAGACTGTTCTTGCTCACCCTTTCTATCCATCCACCTTCTCCTGATTATTTTCTGTGTCTGCCTGGAAAATCCCAGGGTCCCAGCATTCTCAAGGGCTGCATTCACATTCCAGAGAGTTAATCAAAGTGAATCACAGTTTTATACAAGTAGGAAAATTCATACACCTGCCACATTCTTCAGTGAGTCAGTGAGGACCATAAGCAATCAGTTTGTCTCCAAAATGGGACCGTCTCAAGGTGAGGACACCTGTTTTGTTAAGACACTGCAGGTAAGGAGTAGGAGAATAAGATGTGCCATTGAAATCCACAGCGATATGACAAGAAATGCTCTGTTCTGAGCCACAGAAGCTGGGTGCACATTCTTGTCCTCCATTCCAGGCTCTTCAGAGCAGCTGGGAGGTAGCTTCTGTGTCTTACCCTGTGATCCATATCCAACCTCCTTACTCAAAGAGCAGCTATGTGGTATCCTATCACTTGGCTCACAGGACGATGTCACAATTCTCCAAGCACATTTAAATCCTATAAATAATGTAGACAAGAGGAAAACTAAGCAACTATGAGAGGAATCACAAGGAAAAAACAAAGACTTCTTTTAGACCACATTAACAGTGTATTTTATGTTCTACACAGTGTGATTATACATTATTTTCATTTTAGGTTGATATTTAAAAATAAGTAATTAAATTCCAGAGCACCCAACTTAAATTTTCAATAGCAAGAGAAATTAAAACAGACTCTAAAGCTGCTGGTGGTGGTGCACTCGGAGGCCGAGGCAGGCAGATCTCTTTAGTTCAAGGCCAGCCAGGTCTACTAAGGAAGCTCTTGGGACAGCCAGAGCTACAAGTAGAAACTTTGTCTTAAAAAAAGAAAAGAAGGAAGGAAGGAAGAAAGAGAAAGAGGTTTGAGAGAATTCCATAAGTGAAACAAATAAACAAAACAATATGAAAAGATCAAAATAGAACCAAAAGTGCTTTCTCCTCATAAATTCTGCTTAGACCACTGTATTCTACCTTAAAGCATGTCCACATTTGAGTTTTCTATGTGACTAAATGTTAGCACCCTATTTTATCTGTATACAGTGACTCTAAACTTGTTTTTTTTTTTTTTGAGAATTCATGATGGATCAGGCCATCATCTTTTGAGAACTCTTTACAGAATCTTAGCTATTGATGCATCTCAGTTCAGCATGTGACAAGGCCATTTCCTGTGACAGTGAAGTCTGGGGTTCTTTCTTGAGCCATGTGACATGGTCATTTCCTGGAGAGTGAAGTCTGGAGTCTTCTCTTGAGTCAGTGGTATGTCCCCAAAGTGATAAATTAATAGAAATACCCTTAGAATTCTTTATGGAAAAAAAAAGAACAAGTCCTGGAAAGAAAACTAGTGTCATAAGAATGGATTTTCGTCTTAGAGGGATAAGCAGATTAGGAAAGGTTCTAACATTTATCATTTCATTCTAGCCAAACTTTTAAACTATGTTTTATATGGAACTTGCCCCTTGCAAATATCACTATACCTTTAGGCAGTTTTTAAAAAGTGTTTTAGTACCTTTTATTGGGAAAGAAAAAAAAACAAATATTATTAAAATGTTTCTCAAACTATTTCCAATACCATGGAGCAAACTTGATAGTGCACTATGTGTCCAAATATAGGCTAGCACCCTGGTTTTCTTTCCTTTCTGCTTATTCCCTTCCTCCTTCCCTCCCTTTCTCCTTCCCTCCCTCCCTTCCTCCCTCAGCTTCCACTCTTGCCCTGCCTTTCTTCCTTGGGTTACTGATAGGATAGGTACTCTCTCCATTACTTTACTGGGAGAAACTTTCATAGGACTTCTCTATAGACAAGGGCAGGCTAGCCGGACAATGCTCTGTGTGTTTATTTATTTAAAGCTAACATTGTGAGGCTTCTCCCTGGTTCTCCCTCAGGCTTCTAACTTCACTTCTGACTTACAGGTCTTCTCCAGGCCTGCCCCCAGGGTTCCCTGCCCACAGTGACTCAGCAATATGCTTGGCTGGGTATTTGAGCAGGAGGAAGGCCCTGGTCAGGCCTCTGGGATGCCCTACATTAGGCCATTGGTGGGGATTAACCTGTGGGACCGTTTCCAATTTAAGCTTTCATCTTCCTGTTATGAGTAGTGTCCAGACATTTATTGGGATGGCCTATCTGTTCTTCCAACTGTGTCTCAGAAACACTTCCTGTCAGCAGTCAGTAAAATGAATATTGTTCTTAAATGGAGTCTGTCTGCGATCAAAGCTTCTACTACACACCTACACACCCTACGGAGGGTGCTAAGTGGCCAGAAGTTGCAGGAAGGCCAGGAGAGAGGCCAGAGCAGGAGAGAAGGCAGGTTGGAGAGAAAGGAAAGAGAGAGCACAGGCAACTGAAACCAGGCAAGAGGGGAGCCTTAGAATAAGAGGACCACGTCTAGTGTCACTCCCAGATTCAAAGACTATGGGAAAAACAAGCAGACAATGCAGTGTGATGTGTGTGTCCTGAAATTGAAAAGGGCAGTGTCTCATTCTCACATGCCAGAACAACTCATTACTGCCCCTCCCCAGCCCTGGCCTCTTACTGCCATTTGTGCCACAGTTTCCCTGGCAGACAGATGAAGCTGTGTGGCCCTGGGATAAGATGTTTCAAGGTTCTACATATGTGTAAGATTATACGTGAGATTCCCTTCCAGCCATCGATGCTCTCCTCTGTGGTTCCTATGGACGTGTTCATTAACATAACCTCTGGGGTTGGACTGGGCGCCACCATTTCCAGGTACAGTCAGTGTAGGCGCTGCAGTGAGATAACTGCAGTGTGGGGTGAACATGCCTTACCTGTGCTGGGGACAGGACCTTAGCTCTGCTACTTCCCATAGGCTCTGTGCTGGCATGAGAATGGAATGCTTTGTTATGATAGAAAGTTAACAAACAAAAATTGTAACTTCTGGATATTAAACTTCATGCACTGGCCACAGGGGTTTTGTTGGTGGATGTCTTGCAAGTCTATGGCCACCTAAGAAAATTGGATCAGGGTGACCACTGCATTTGTGGGGAATCCTTGGAAAATGAGGACTGTGCTTGGTTCTCCAAGCTGCCAGGTATCAGTTGAGGTGAATTTTAGTGAGTTGTGATACAGTGGCCTCATAGCTGCTGAGGCCAATTTTCACTTCTCTATGCCAAAGAATTGCTTTTTCTTTCTTATTCATAGCCATTAAGAATGTTGAAAAGTGAAGAAGACCATTATCTAAAAGAATGTCCCATATCAGGGCCACTGCCAGTCTATAGGATACCATACTAAGGACTGGGGAAAAAAAAGACTATCTGGGAGCAGCTGCCCCCAAGTCACCTGTGGCGCACTGGCTGCCCTTTGGCTCCCAGCAGCAGCTATTTTGAATAGAATCCCCATGGCTTGGCCAATATGACTTGATGTGAGACTGCACTGTCTCTTTTCAGTGTTACCTTCCTCTCCAGCATGTTTCCCTTGCAGCTAAACTGTCAGTGGTTTTGAAAAGCTTACTTCCATTCCCTAAGCACATTGTAACTATCAGGGGACTTCCAGAATGTCTGCAGGTGGTTAGAGACCCATGGGAAAAGTCCAGGATCTGAAGAACTCTCAAGCTAGGGAATGGGCAGTAGACTGCAGTCATGGTGTGTTTCCTAAAAAGATGGCTTTCATCATCCTATGTTGGGGACAATGATGGAATGTCCCATTCCTGAGATGCATGATTTTGTTTGTTCTGGCTGATTAAACAGAACCTGCTTAGTAGAAAACCAAGTTATTCAAGGAAATCTTTGACTTAGAGAACATTCGCCACATCCCAGAAAACAAAATAGTCTTCATGGGTTTATAGGTTCATTTTCCTGATGGTATGCTGTCATTAGTCTGGCTGCATCAAATGCACAGTGAGAGGACACTGGGGACTCACATCCTCAAAAGCCCTCAATAGCATGGACTGTAACGGTTGTGGGTGTGTCTTTGTATTTATAATCTATTGTAAATATTTCATCTCAATCAGGGGTTTCTACCCCACCTTTAGTCATTTGGCTCCCACATAAAAGACCTGACACACAACCTTTGTATTTATTACCAGCGCTAGAGCTGGGCTGATATCTACCCTTTATGCTATTTTGTTTCTCTCACTCTGAGTGGCCAGCCCTCTTGGCCATGTTCTCACAATTGGTGTCAAGTGTCTTCTCTCTCTTCACCTCTCTATTCTCTCTCTCCCCCTCTCTGCTTCTCTCTCTCTCTCTCTTTCTCTCTCTCTCTCCTTCTCTCTCTCTGACCTCATGGTCCTATTTCAGACTTCAAGCTCAGGAACCAAAACTCTGCCTACCTCTCTTCTGTCCAGCTATAGGCTATAGACATCCTTATTCAATCAAGAGTTTTAAATTAAGGAGCAAGGTAACATAGCATCACTTGTTGTATGTGAGGATTTTCTTGTCCCTGGAGGCAACCAAACCTTGGGGGCCAGTACTTAACATTGCAATACATAGCAACAGTCCAAACCTCAACACGAACCCATGTACTAACTTTCCATGTGAGCTGCTAAGGAACAAATCCAACCATGGTGGGCAGGTATCCTGGAATCCTGACAGCCAATAAATCTGGAACATTTTTGCAATCCTAGAATTAGCAGATGGGAGTAGAAGTTGCAGAGGTAGAAGAGCTGGGTAGCAAAGGAGCAGGACGGGGAAGGGAATGAAGATGGGGAAGGGTATAAGAGGTCTCTGTTCCTTGTAGAGTAGATCGTCTACGCAGGCAAGAGGTAGGGGACACAAGATCTGGATGTACATAGGAGGGTTGTTCCCTGTTTCTTTATCTGTCATGGTCTTTGGCATGCTGTAAGCACCTCTAGGCCAGAGCTTGTCTGTACTCACAGTTGTTCCCATTCTCTTCAGCTCCATGTTTGTATTTTAAAGTCAATGGGGTGAGTGTTTAGACTACAAAGGAAGCACTTGCCCAGGAATCTAGTTACAAAATTTCCTTGAAAACACCACAGCCCTATTCCACTTTAACCATCTCCCTCTCAAAGGTTTGCTACTCTTTACATCTCTCCCTTCCTCCGTGTTGTCTCAATGTGGGGCTTTTACTTACCTACACATAAGTCTCTCCATCTAGAGCTAAACAGACCAAGTACCTCTTCTGCCACTTAACAGCCAACTGAGTGACTGAGACATCTTCTGTCTTCAGTATGCTTCAGTTTTCTCTATGTGAAACAGATATAAAAATAGGCAGTTGAGAGAATTATGTATATTATGTGTTTTCTACAGTGCTTAGAACCTGCCAAATAACACTTCAGACATTGTAACTGACATCAAGCAAAGCATAGTATTAACAGCTCATTGTGTGCTCAGCACTGAACATTACCTGTGAAAAGAGATTAATGGGGCTGGAGAGGTGACTTCTTCAAGGTGGTTAAGAGCATTTGTTGCACTTGACCTGGGTTCAGTTCTTAGCACTCACATTATAGCTCAGAACTATCCATCACTTCAGTTGTGGGGGTCCATTACCCTCTTCAGGACCCCATGGGTAAGCATGTGTGACACACACACACATACACACACACACATCACCAGTAAGCATGAAATAAAAACAAAAATAAACAGATGAAACAAGCACAAGAAAATGTTCCAGAGCTCTGAACAAAGCTCGTTGTCTCTTGCAGGGTTCTCAACATTGACTTCCTAGAACCTGAGGCAGTTAGACTGACTTGAAATGATCACCAACCTTAGGTGTCCATCCAGCAGTAAAGACAGATGGGGGACACTTTAGCAGAGTCATAGTAGGGAGCAGATGAAAGCCTGTGAGGATTTTGTACTAGAGCCTGTGCTTCTAGAGGAGGAAGATTTAATCTGCTTGGTGCTTTGAGGCTCCAGGAAGGAAGCTGCTGCCTCCTGTTGTCTGTTGACTGCACCCAGCTAGGGCAGGGCTTTAGCTTTTCCAAGCACAATCAGAAACCAAGGCTGTGTGTGAGCTCCTCATTGAAGTGGTTGGACTCAGTCAGCTAAAGTGGACATGAAAGCCTGCATGGCAGTACGTGACTGTAATTTTCAGCATTGAGAAGCTGAGCTAGGAGGATCTAGAGCTTAAGGATGGCTTGGACTAAGCAGTGAGACATTTTGTTACTGCAAACAATAAAAATGCAAGGGAGAAAACACATTCAGGCTGTTTTTAGGCTCCCCCTCACAAAGGGGAAGCTTAGTACTAAACCAGTTTAAAGGTGCTAAGATATGCAATTGAAATTCCTCCTTTGGAATGTTATCTGTGAGCACAGGTGAGTCTTGTGAGCTCTGAGCATTGCTTTTCTGCCAAATGCTTACCATATTTCTTGTCCTCTGTACCTTACTGTGAGAAGTCTTTGGATGATGGAAGTCAAGTCTGTGCAAATCAAACAAGTGTTGGTATAATCCCCAGATCCCTGTGTGCTGTGACAGTCACAGACGCAGACCTGGAATATACTCAAAAGAGCTCAGTCATTTCAGGATTTCCAAATGCCTTCACATGCCCCCTAAATTCCCACAGTAAGTGGGGGAAGAGAGCCATAGGTGTGTTTCCTGCTTCCTTCTGTGTATGACACTCTATAGAATCTGACTTTACATGTTGGAAGTCTTTGTGCTAGAGATACAACCAGGAGTCTGTGACTGATTGTGCTGCAGGAATGTGACAGGATCCACTGAGCCCCTCTGAGAGTTCAACCAGCTCCTTCCAGGAGGTGAGGGAAGAGCTCCTTTCTGTTCCTGAGTCATTTACACCAAGTATCTGTTGTGGTGATGTCAGCCTGAATTTGGTTTTGTCATTCCTCGATCCTCACCTATTTCCATCCCAGTCAAGTTTAAAACATGCAAGATTTCAAGGAGTTGATCAAAACCTGCAAGAGTCTAGTTATTTCTTGTTGAGGTACTGAGCTCAGTGGATACTGGATTTGACACTGTCAGGAGACAGATACCTGTACCCCATCCATCATTACTTGACCCATGTCACATCACTAGGTTAAAAGAAATCCGTGATTCTGGCTTTGTGAGAAATCCAGGTTTATTATACCATCAGCCATGCTGATGGCTGGTTCCTGTTATCTTTATTTGTTTATGTGTTGCCCATTTCAACTTAGTCACAGGCTGTTTCAAAGAATCAGGCAAGCCTTGAAATGAGGATACCTGACTAACAAGAGCTTCATTGTCAGAATGTTTTAACCCCATTGCTTCAGTAGCTGACCTGAACCTCGTGCCTAGACACCTAAAACCTAAGCTATCTGGATCCTAAGGACTGAAGTATCCTTTGTATTTGCAGATCTTTCTCAGCTGTCCCTATGGCCACATGTGTGATGTGATCTACTCAGCTCCCCTGGGGGTGACACATGACACATTGTCTCCTCAGTACTGGCAATATTGAATGTGTTGGGCACAGAGATAGACTAGCAAATTCTGCATTAAATATGTAGAATAATTCAAGTCTTTGGTGTGGTGGTATTTGGAGATGGAGCCTTTGAGACATGGGTTGGATCAGAGGAGGTCATGAAGGTAGCTCTTGAAATGGCATTGCTTCCCTGATGCCAAAAGCTTGTGTCCTCTCTCACATGTAAGGAAAACCATGTGAAGCCGCATGGAAAAGACATTTACTGCCATCCAACCAAAGCCCATGGAATACTCAGTGCCTGCTGCACCTTCTCCAGAAAGATAAGAAAAAAATCCTGTTGTTGAAGCCACCCGGCTCAGTATCACCCTGAAAGGAAGTCACTACAGGCCACCTTTAGAACTCACCTTCCTGTAGATGAGTAAGAAAGTATCTATTTCTTTATCTAGGGTAAGCTACATACAGTCTGACCTATAGTAGATCTCTAATAGCTATGTACTAATTGAATGTGTGAACTGTGGGGAAGAGAATAACACATATCCCACTTGGATAGTTTGAAGTCAATTCCTTCAGTGTTAAAGAATTTTTGTAATGGTAATTTGAAATAAAGATAAGTTGGATTATCTTAGGGCTGTGCACACAAACACACAGACACCACACCCCAAGATGTTAATGACCTCTGCTTTTCTTACTGGCTCAACCCCATGGAGACATAATGATAGTAAAATAAATGCAGTCAGCATGCTTTCCTATTTACCCAGCATGCAGCAAGCAACTGTGTCTAAGCATTAGTGATTTCATCAAGGTCTCCTGGAACTAACTCTTCTCAAAAGAGAGCTTTCAAATTTGGATGCTGGGTTGCCAAATCCTGGTCTTCTTGAGCTTACAGAAATAAAAATATCTGATCCTTCCTTTCACAAAGACTTAAAACCGTGCTATCAGCAGGACCTGTCCAGGTACAGTGGTCAGGCTGCCACAGCAAGTAGCGGAGTCTGACAACATGGTAGCTGTAGAATTATCTCTTGCTGCATAAGAAATGACTCAGAAGCTATAGGGAATTCATTGCATGCGGCTTGCTACTTGACAGCAGAGATGTGGTTTCCTCAAGGTCTGCTTCCTCTTTAATCACTTTAGGTGCAACTGAGTTCAGAGCTGTGGGTGTGTGGCTAGAGGAGCCTGACATGCTTAGGTAACAGTCTTCCAGTTGTGCAATAGAGAAACATACAGATAATATTAATTAGTTGGCTGAGTCTCTCTCCCTCTCCCTCTGTCTTGGTGCTAAATCAGGAAAACAATTCTAAAGTGGACAGTGCTGGCTTCAGCAGGCCTGTTTCTATCTACTGGACAATAGTGTTCTACAGTGCGGGTCTCCACATATGCTTCTATCTCGTGAACATGTATCTACCATGCAAGCCTCACCTTGCTGTTTGCCAGGAAGGCACGGCAGAGCTGATTTTAGTAGCTGAGGGAAGTCATTTTAGTTATAACAGGGAAGATTAATTCATTTCTCTTGCCGAAGGTAGAAGAAATTAACTTGTTTGCTAGAAAAGCCTTCCTGATTTATTGAGCTACTAGGAAATTGGTGTTAGCTTCCCACCCTCTAACACCGCCCAGTCCACATCAGCTTCAGAACGTTTTCTAATGAGACTTTCTTTTAAACGTCCAGTTCCTTCCTTCTTTTGCCGCTGTACAGATAGTCATGATAAACTTCATCCCACCAGTGTAAGCAGAGGCGAAAGCTTCAGTATGGCTATGACTAGGGTCAGGTGGAGGAGTGGACTCTGCAGATGCTTCCAGTCACAGGTTATCTGGAGTAGGGATCTTAGCCATAGTTCTTCCCCTTTGGCAGTGTGCTTGAACAGTGTGTGTGTGTGTCTCTGTGTGTGTGTGTGTGTGTGTGTGTGTGTATTACACATAGCACCTATATAACCCAGACTGATCTCTAACTCATAGTCCTCCCTCCTCAGCCTCCCAAGCACTACTGATACAAAGTGTGGAATAGGGGACGGTGACAGGAAACTTGGTAAGAGTGAGAGGGTCCATAGTTTCCAGCACCCAGATACCCACTTGAGGTACGTGGCTCTCTGCTCTCTACCAGATTCTGGACTGGAACATGTGCTACACTTCCTACATAGGAAAAGTGACCTAAGGTCATGTACCCCAGAACAGAGTTGTCCATGCTAATGAGGTATCTACAGGCCGAGAGGGTTTAGCCAATAAGCTCCCCTTCCTGAACATTTCTCCCTGTCCTGAGAAGGTGGTGTGCAGCCAATGTCTTCTATGAACAGCCAATTAACACTTTGGAAACAAAGACTGTCTCTTTCATCAAGAACTGCCATGAGAGGAAGCATGGAGAAGGCCTTTGACTACCGAGCCGTACCATCTAAGCCTCCTGCAGAAGTCCCCTTTGGGCCCCAGATAACCTCTGCCAAGCAAAGGACAATCACTGATGAGCTAAGCCAGAGTTCCCATTTCCCTGGCCCCAGGCTCATCATCTTCCTCAGTCTGAGGGCCTCTAACTCCATTGTTCCCAACTCTTTGTGACTCAGGAGTGCCTGGATGTCCAGGAGTTTGGGAGACCCTGGTCCTGAGCTCTTCATTCCAGGCCCATGGACGCCCCCAACCCTCTGTTCCTCATTCCTCTGTGTGGTTTTCCAGGAGTGACTGGATTCCTGGGAGTCAGGGAACCCCAGCTTTGGTCTCCCACATCTTAGACTGTGTTTTCCCTCCCCCTGAGAAGTGTCTCACTACTTCCCTAAAACTGTGACCCAACAATGGTGGTGCAGCATAAATGCAGTCAAGCATTCCACATTTGTCCGACCAGCACCCCAGCAGTAAGGTGGAACACAAACCTACGGCAATGCATCCTGAGCATTATAGAAGACTATGCTATTGCCCAATGTGTTATCAGTAATTAAACAATTATCTTTTTTTGTTTGTTTGTTTGTTTTCGAGACAAAGTTTCTCTGTGTAGCCCTGACTGACCTGGAACTCACTCTGTAGACCAGGCTGGTCTTGAACTCAGAAATCCACCTGCCTTTGCCTCCCAAGTGCTGGGATTAAAGGCGTGAGCCACCACTGCCCGGCAACAATTATCTTAAGTACCACACCTCAGTAGTTTTCTTAGCCATTAGGTAGATTAGCCTGGACTTGACTATTTGTCTATTTACATATCATAATTTAAAAGACAATTAATGAAGATTTAAAAATTCTTGTTTGAGTTTTCTAATTTTGTTTAGTGACTGCATTCTTCTGGTCTGTGAATGTAGATCAGATATACATAGGAGACACTACCAGGATCACAGACACCCGCCCCTTGTGTCTAAATGGCTTCCATTTTGCTTCTCTGGGTAGTCTGGGTTCAGGGAATAGGAGGAATCAACCAAATGGTGTTAAAACTATACTAAGACTGCAGGAGCTATATTGTCCTATGAGAAGAGAAATTGTGACTTGTAGTGGTGATATAATCTGTGGCATGCCTTTGGCATGGAAGAATATACCCAATTCCAGTTAGAGGTCAATGGAAAAAAATCAGCAAATATCTGAGATGGTTGCAAACGAGCACTGTACACAGATTCTATAGTAGCATCTATGCTATATATATACATATATACATACATGTGTGTGTATGTGTGTACATATATATTCATATAGTTAGCTCATAATCAGTCCTGCTGGGGAAAATTTCCTTTTTCTTTATACAAAACAATGTTAGGTTATCTTTAACAGCAAAGGTGAAATGTTTTAATATCCTCAACACTGTTTTCTCCTACTTTTTTCTAGTATTGGAAAGTGAAACTCATGGCTTTGCACATTCGAGGCCATTATTGTGCTGAGAAGCACCTACCCATAGATAGCTAATCTTCAACTTCTTTGGAGTAAAGGTGGTGTTTGGAGTATGTCAATACTATTTGTGATAAGGATGTTGAAAATGGAAGTGACCAGGGTACTAGAGTGAGAAGTGAAGCCCTCAGATTCTTTTCCAAATGACTCATACACTGATTCAGGCTTCTCTATAATAGGTCGGGCCAGGTGAACAAAGTTCATCTAGGATTTCTTTTGCAGAAAATGGTATCTTTGGAGGCAGCTGATAGAACCCCAGAGTACTACCATAGAGAGGGTGCTCATTGCCCTCTAGCATAATGGTCTACTATTTCTTCAAAATACTTAGTAATAACATTGAAATTCATATATTTGTATGTTTTTGTTTTATAAAACAGATTCTCTCTGAGTAGCCCAAGCTGGCCTTGAACTCAAAATCATTCTGTCTCAGCCTCCTAAGAGCTAGATTTAAAAATATGTGCTATCATGCCCAGCCTTCAATATTTGCATTCCATATGGTCTTGGATAGTGTTGGATTATTTAAAAGAAATTCATTGTCATTAGCCATTTGCAAAATTTAAAATTTTCTTAGTTAGGATTTCTTTTGCTCTGATAAACCCTTTAACCCATTAGCCACTTTGAAAAGAAAGGGTTTATTTCAGCTTATATGTCCTGATGACAGTCTGTCAAGAAGGGAAGTCAGGGAGGAACTCAAGGCTGAAGCCTAGGAACAGCAACTGAGGAAGTTAGGGAGGAGTGCTGCTTACTGGTTTACACCTCATGGCTTGCTCAGCCTGCTTTTGTATATAACTCAGGACCACCTGCTCAGAGTAGGCCCTACTTGCAATGGGCTGGACCCTTCTACATCGATCGTTATTTAAGAAAATGCTCAACAAACTTACATAAAGGCCTTGAGGAACATCTTCTGAACTGAGAGTCCCTTTGTCTCAAATGTCTCCATTTTGTGTAAAGTTGACAAAAACTAAGCAGTACACCACACTAAACCTGTAAGAAAAATATAGAATTAATTTCAATAATATATTTATGTCAGTACATTAAAATATTTCAACAAATAACCAAATAAAACTTTATTAAGTTTTATTCACATTAAGTCTCTAAGAGCTAGTCTACATTTTGACTTTACATAATACTGAATGCTCTAAATTTTCATCAGAAATATTTGGCTTTTTTCATGTTTCATAAAATGCATGCATTATATGTATGATATGTAGTTGTCCTCTACACATTTAAACAATATTGCAATAGTGAAAAATATTTTTAATTTAATCACAGTTATATAAAATTAAGCATTTTTTCTTTATTCACACTAGCCACGTTCTAAGTGCTCAGTAGTCTATCATGGCAAACAGACACCAGAGTTCTAAGCCATATGTGAGAACTATTGGGGAAGGTCCATAGGCACAGTGTGAGTGCTAGTGTTTCCATATCAGGGCACAGTGTTCCTGGGTCTTATCTATTCTCTGAATTTCTTTTTTAATCTTCTTTCAAGCCAAGTATTTTCCCTAACCCTTCCATCATCACTCTTTTATATGGCCCCTGAAGGGCCTTTCCTCATGACTATTCATTATTTGTATCCTGAGTACCCAGTGCTCTCTGCTTCATGGGCAGAAAATTCAAGAATGAGTTTAAGTAGAGATAGATCAAGGAAGAAAATGCATGCTGCTTCTCCTGTTATGAAGAAAAAGAATCATTTTCCTTCTGTGAGTTACCCCGAAGAGCTCATGCTCCAGGCACCTTTGATTCTGAAGTTGCAGTTCTTATGCCAGTGTCTCTCAGGAAGTGTTCTGAAGACCTTGTTCATGATTTGCCCCAATCCAACTAGGTGTGAATGCTGTAAATGCCTTCTTTTGAGCAAAATCCCTCAGTAATTCCTATACCTAACCACCCCAAATTGATCACTTTATGTAGATTCTCAACTTGGAAAGATGGGTGTGGTTGTATTGACATTGTTCTAGGGAAGGGCTCCATCTTTTAACATAGGCTAGTCTCCATTAAAAATTCTCCTGCCTCAACTTTCTGGATGATGACAGAGCTAGAATTACATGTGAGTACCACCATATCTGACCTGGATTCACCAGCCCTGGTTTTACTTTCATTTTGTCTTTCCATTCCTGGAATGTGCTTCCCCACAATGTGGTGTTTACTATACTTTCTCTCTATTCAGGTCATCTAACTAGGGTACTGGGGTACCAACATTTGGCTTATGAGATGTTTTCATGCACACAGAACAGAGAAAGCCTGAAGAGAACTAAGTCTATAAGATCATTGTAGATGAAGAGCCACATCAACATGCTGTGTGTCTTGGGAATATAGATGTGAGTCATATGCTGTTGGGTTGGAAGTTGGGTAAAAAAGCACAAATGGTTGAAAGGGCTCTGGGTTGGTTCAGAAAAGATGCATTTGGTGTTCTGCCAAACATAGATCTGAGAAAGAACATTGGAGACTTGAGACAAATTAAGGTCTGAGCAGAGAAGCAGAGCCTTGTGAATGATAGAGAATAATGTAATAATTGCTGAGTCAGATACTTCACAAATGTAGGAGATATACAGAGTACAAAGGCCTACCAAGGGATAGCTTGGGGATCAAGGACAAGATCAGGGACCAAGACAGAGCAGCACAAGGCCCATGGACAATGTAGCCTGAGATGGGTGATAGGCCTAAAATTATTCTAGACTAGCTGGGATCAGAGAATAAGTCAGAGGAATCGGAGTGAGAAGCCAGGGCTGTTGGGAACTTGAGAATGAGAACTAAATCCTCCTTTTTAGCAGCCCAGATGGCAAGAAGAAACCTGAGATCTTGGCCTTGGTGTTGCTGCAGACCTAGGAAGATCTGGGAGAGCCAGACGACCATTTCTGTGTTCACTGAACAAACAGCTATGAAGGATGGCAGTATATGTCCCACTGAGAGTACCTTTCTAGTGAAACACTTCCAAGACTCAGGCAGACTTATCTTACCTGGAACCCATGGTCCATGCACTAGAGTCAACAGGACAGAGTCACCATTCCACGTGCCTTGGTCAATGCAGAGGCACCTTTCATGGGCAGATCAAGACCAAGCCACACATCACATAGTCAGATGAGCACACTGTCATTGGTCCATGTATCCAGGTCAACACCATATAGAGCCACGCATCCACGCAGCTGTTTCAATACCATGCAGAGCCCTGCTGTTCTCCTAGATCCCTGGACTAGATGTGGCAGAAAGGAGCATTAAAAATCTTGGGGAGAGAAATAAAGTGCTGTTCCCAAGTAATGCATGGTGCTCAGGGCCTTGACAAATACTGTGCCCATTGACTTAAGCATATGAATGGTTTAGAATAGAGGAGTAACTTGATTGAATAAGTGTTTTCTTTAAAAATTATGCTTGTATAAGTAGGGGTTCCCACAGCTTTTTATATCGGAAACTCAGAGATTCAATTTTTCCAGGGTAAAGGTCCCCAAAGTGTCTTGGTCTATGAGGTTAACTATGGTAACCATAATAATAATATTAAGAACTGTTTAGTAATTTGTCAAAATAACAATACAAATTATTATTAAATTCATGTGATAAGAATTATATTTTTTCAAAAAATACTGTGTTGAAGAGCCTGGCACAGCTGTGTACATTTTACTGCTGCCTGGTGTAACAAAGGATGCTGGAGACACATATGCTTCTGCATTCACCATTTTTAAAGATTTATGTGTGTTATGTGTCTGTGTAAGACTATGTGCACAAATCTACATGTGCCTGCAGAAGCCAGAGACATAGGATTGGAGCAGGACTTTTAGGCAGTTATAATCCACCCGACATGGGTGATGGAACTTAACTAGGGTCCTCAGCAAGAGCAGTACCTGCTCTGAACCACTCAGCCATCTCTCCAGCCCCACGTGTTCACCACGCTGTCACACACATGTGCTTTCAGGATCCTCTACTGAATACTTGTAACAGACACAGAAAAATGAAGGCATATACCATGGCATACTCACTGGGAAGGAGAAAGAGGTGGATAGAAGTTGGCAACCCACAGGATACACAATAGAGGACAGAGAAAAGTCTCTGAGATGTCCTGGCCAGTCAGCAGCAGGGTGTCTGCAAGCTATGGGTATAGAAATGGGGACCTTCTGGCACGATCCCCAAGCCAAGCAGATGTCCTGCCTATAAGGTTGCACTGAGGTAGGAAGGGAAGACTGTCTAGTCTAGACAGTGAGCACTTTATAGCTTGATCTCCCACATGTTAGAGTCACAGCAAGCAGTTTTTGGGAGAGGTCAAGTCACACGATAACTGTGTGATCTTTGTCAACACACACATGGTATATATAGAGGGTATAAAATGACAGGAAATCTGTGACAGGTCTGAAGAGTGATCCCTGGCAGACACAGGGATAACATTTATGTCAGCGTTTGCCTTAGAAGCATTTTCTTGAGGCTTTTCAATCTTAACCTGATTAGGAAATGAATGAGAATGCCATCATATCAGGGGAGTGTAGGCAGCAGCTGTGTGTCTTCAAAGTTGTCGTCTTGTTGTTGAGATGAAGTCCCCTTAGGCCTGAAAACCTAGCACCTTTTTTGTCCACACATCTTATTTTAATGTTGCATGTATTTTGGTGGGGGAGGACAAGGGGAGGCATATGTATGTAGCATATGTATGTAGCATGGTGGCATGTGGAACCCAGAGGGAAACCTGTAAGAATCGGTGTTTACCTTCCACCACGTGGGCTCTGGAGATAACCTCAAATCCTTGGGCCTGCCAGCAGGGACCTTTCACTCACTGGCTCATCTCACCAGCTCTAGTGTCCATACTTCATGAACGGCCATTTTGCCAGAGAAGATTCACACCAGTTCATACACATCGCCTAGGAAACGTAACCACATTCCATTCAGTGTCCTCTTGAATACCACTGTGCTGTTTGAAGGGATTTCACATGGGTAAACTTTTGTGCGTATTTATAAGTACTTCCATAGTCATAAGAAAGATACAACAAGCATTGCAAAATCATTGATTTTCTTGGCTAATAATTTAAGAGAATGTCGGAAAGAGTTCGTCAGCAATAGTACAGGTGGAATGTGGCACAGTGAAGTGCGCGTGTGGAGTACTTGCGTAGAGTAACTGCCATGTGGGAAGCACTGACGTAACATGTTGATGAGGCTTTTGTTCTGCCAGTTCGGAAGAGACCACTCTACTGGGTGACACCTGACACCTGTCAAGCCTGTGTGATCTTCATTGGTTTGATAACTTATTCTTAAATGTCCTTTTGGGAACCTGACTTACTTCACAGCTACTTCTGATTGATTGATTGATTGTTTTGGATACTTAGAATGTTAGGCTTTAACCTGGATATAATTAGAGGAAACAAGCAGGCAAATTAAAATGAAAAGAAATTATGTAAAACAACGGGCCGGGCCATGGATTTTACACAGATGTCAGTGTCACAAAGTACATGAAAAAACAGGGCTGGACCAATTCAAATGAAAGGAAACCGAAGAGACATAGGCACAGAATCAGCATGTGGCCCTTCATGATGCCCACAGGAAGATAAAGGGCCATGAGGGGCACTTTGGAAGTCTTAAAGAGATTTGGGTTATAAACATTAGTCTTCATTAATGTAATGATATTCTCATAGATTATATTCTCAGCTTCAGTGCTTCATGATGGAAGTGCAAAGTACATTCATATACCCAACTAAAATTTCCATAGTGCAGTCTACGTATACATATCCACATTAATCCTCACACATGTTGTGCTCATCTATGGGTGTGTGTGTAAATAATGCACACATGTATATCCACAGACACACATGCATGTAGGCATAGATACAGTCACAGACATACATACACACACACACACAAATAGTAACATACACACATTTATAGTCTACACAAAATGCATGCATGGGCATGCATGTCTAAGCATATATCCAGATACACACACACACACACACACACACACACACACACACACTTAAAAGACAGAAGGTGACAGGGTATGAAAACCCAATTTGGAACATTCTTTCTCCATTCTTGCAATCTTTCTTTAGACTTAGACTTAAGACATTTCAAAAAGAAGTGAAAACTATCAGATCAGTTTGAGTTTGGGATGTCTTAGACATAAATCCAAAAGTCGAAAAACAGAATAGAGCAAGGAGCAGGTGTTGAGATGCATAAAATAAAATGAGCCATGAGAAGAATACGTCTCTACCATTCTGAGACCTGCCAAAGCTTTAGCCAACTACTCCCCAGACAAGATCTCACTACAAAGGAGTGATTGGCCACCAAGGTGGACTCTGGTCTCTGTAGCTGAGAAACAGTTTTGACTGTTTCAGTTTCAGTGAGTGAAGGCATTGCTTGTTACCACTAATCAAAGGATGCCAATACCACAACTCAGACTTTGCTGTTAGCTACGTGGCTTTGTGAATTTGCTATTCCTTCTGTGAGTCTTTAGAATGGTCACTGTACATAAATCTTGTTCTCATAGCTGGGGCAAGGCAGTTCACATTCAACCTGTAATAGTTTGCATTTTGAGTTTGAGCGAGAGAAGGTAGCTGAACAGGACAATAAGTAGATGGGAGACTTCAAACACTTCTAAGCGTTTTAAAGAAAACAAAACTGAGTGAAGATCAGACTAAGCCTGTCTTCTGAGGAAACCCTGAGCTGCAGTTTTTGAGAGCCTCTTGTTTTCATGCTTCTTTGCTAGTTGAGTTCACTCTAAAACCACCCCTCATCTACATCTCCCTGTTCTGCTGGATCTACTTAGGTCAGTGTAGAGCCTATGTCACATGATCACAGGTAAGACCCAACTGAAAACCACACACTTGTTCTCTTTCCCTCTGGCAGATGCATGTGTTGTCCTTGCTCCTTAGCACTTGCAGCACAGGTCTGCATGTCTCCACAAATGCTGATCCCTGACTCACCAGGAATCCCATCTCATATTGACAGATAGAAGAATGAGTTAGAGCCCCTGGAAGAAGTCCTCAGCACTGCCACCCTGGCATGCCTCTGAATTGCTATCTGCTTTTGCTAATTCAATGTGACAGGTTTCTAAAACAATTTCAGTTTGTGTCCAAGCAGGGTGAGGGAGAACAGACACTTCATTCTCCTTGTGATGCTCATCAAATCCATTTGGACTCCTTTCCTGGAGGCATTAGGTATGTTTTATCTTTTCTTCAGTCACCTTTCCGGTTTGTTCCAGTAATTATATTCTATCTGCAGTGCTCATGTTTCCCCCAGAGTGTAGAGCCCGTGATCGGACTCCAGCCAGGAGGCCACCAAGGACAAAGAACAGAAGCAATACCTCTTTGTAGTGAAGACAATTAAAGCTTTGAAACCCAGGCAAAATGCTTGCCCCTTGTGTGAGTTTGTGGCGGAGACAGACTATGTAGGATTCACAGTGTCTCTCTCATTCCATGTCCCTTGCTTCTAGCTAGGTGAACTGTGTGGGCTCCAGATGGCAGGGCTTTGAAGAAGCAGCCTGCAGTATCATAGGATAGGCTTGACCATCAGGCCATGAGCCTGGCTGAAGGCCTGACCCACAGCATCCCTTGTTGATATCCTCTTCCTCCATTGTGCTTCTTTGTCCTCAACTGTCCCTTCCCACCAGCCTCCCCTCCCCTGCAGCAGTCTGTGCAGAGAACCCACACTGTCTCTCTGCTGAACAGCTCCTGCACGCATGCTTCCTCCTTGTTCTGATGCCCCTGTCTCTGATGGACCATCCCACCCTTGCTGTTCAAGTTTCTGGGTTTTTAACCCAGAAGTCAATACAACAGCACCACCCCAGAGTTCTTAAGTCTTTAGCACTTTTCCCAGGTGGATTTTCTTCATAGCCCATCTGATAATCTGTGTTTGGTGTTCATTGCCTTACTTTCTCAACCCTGACTCCCATCAGAGCAAAGGCCTTGTGTCACCCACACCCCACTATACTAAACTGCATACACTAAATGCTCAGTGAAGAACTTAATCAGACTCTGTTAGAAATAGGACAGCCCACATACACACTGTTGAGATCAAATAGCACATGGCTTCTGTGAGCACTTTGCAAATTATAAACACCATGAAAACTGTACTTTATTAACCTCTGCCACATTGCTGTGAAGAACCTTCTGCCTTTGTTCCAGCCCCAAGTATCCCTTCTATAATTTTATAGCATTATACATCACGGTAGAGATGTGATGCTCCTGATACTCCAAGTGATCCTCATGTGGGAAATTTGAAGCAAGTGAATCTCAGAACCTGCTAATTAGCCAATAGCTCAGGGACACTGGTTCTGGTCCCATGGAATAAACAGCACTGAAACAGTGTCCAAAGCTATGCAGAGACGTTGTTCAGAGTTAAACCACAATGTGCAGCTTAAGTGCACCGAGACCGGCTTCCGGAAAATGACATCATGTCACAGAATTGAGACGTGTAGAGGCTTGCACAGTGGCATTTTGGTGGCTTTGGTTTATTGTAGCTCTGCAAGACAATGGTGCTATAATGAATGGCACTTGATGGTGAACACATCTAGCTTGTGGATGGCCTATGTAATTTTCATCATCTGCTTACCTTTGTGGAAAGGTGCAACCTTTCCTCTGTATAACCTTTTCATCCTTCAGTCAGGATGGAGAGTGTGTTGGCTCTGAAAGAGCCTTGATTTAAATTGTGGAGGAAGAGATAGGGGGTTCATAAATCGCAGTTCATTTTTCATGATGCTTAGAAAGAGGTGGATTTTTAGATGTGTGAAACTATCCTGGTGTAAACTGAATTAGGCAGAGAGCACTGATGTTGGCTGTTAGGAAGCCCTTGTTCCCTGACACCTTGTAGATAAGGTGCTGATGTTGCCACCCCACCCCCTCTGCCCCATTTTCATAAGGGTTGAAAAGAGGTTCTCTCATTTCAGAGGAAATGAACATACCCAGCTTAAGAAAATGGGACCAGGCTTTGAATCTGGGGAAATTACTTTGAGCTCTAAAACTGGGTTCTCCCCATTTTCTGCAACTTAGGCTCTGCTTCTAGCTGCTTTTCTGCTTTTCCTTCTTGAGAGAACCAGCATCATGCTGACACGGACAGATATGGGATATCTTTGTGACTTCCCCAGGAAGCACGCTCCCGGGAGGGCTCTCACCCACCGTGAAAGTGTGTGGAGCCCACATACTCTTAGTCATAATATTATTACTGAAGCATTTTTAGGTTTTAATTTGTCCATCTTAAATGTGCAGCACCAAGTTTGTCCCGTGAACTATGCCTTTGGATAGAGCAATGCGGGACAGAGAAAATGAATAGCCTGGCTGTCTCAGATTCCACGAGCACGCATTGCTCCATTAAAGCATCTTATGGATAAAAATGGAGATGCTTTGTGGGGAAGCAGTGTGTTTCTTGAGAAGAACACTATTGGACTCAAAGGTACAGGACAGCCCAAAAATATTCATTTCCCAAAGGAGGGATTAACACACAGTTTTCAGGAATGTTTCTGATGGGAGCCACTTACATAATCATGAAAAATAATCAGAAGGAGAGGCTGAGGTTCAGGCTGTCCTGGGCACTGCTTTTGTTCTGTATCATCTGACAAAATGCTGGGCTGTTGCAGGTGGAAAAATTATCCCCCAGAATCTTAGAATGGCCTGAGCAATCCTATACCTTGTGTGTAGGTTTGAGAAGCTTCTGTTGCTCTCACTAAAAAACCAACATTTGCGTTCTGATGCTCACAGCAATGCCTTGCGCCTTCTGATTTCTTCTTTGTGCTATTTCCTGGGAAGGCTTTACCTCAAAATCTTTTTGTACTTATTTATTTTTCGTACTTTATTTACATTTCAATTGTTTCCCCCTTTCCAGCTCTCCTCTTTGGAACCTCCCCATTCCTTCCCCCTCCCCCTGCCACTTTGGGGGTATTCTCCCACCCAACCACCCACTCACTCTTGTCTTCTCTCCTTGGCATTCTCCTATACTGGGGGATCTAACACCCTCAGGTCCAAGGGCCTCTCCTACCCCTGATGGCTAAGAAGACCCTCCTCTGCCACATATGTGGCCAGCACCATGGGTCCCTCCATGTATATTTTTTGGTTGGTGGATCAGTCTCCAGGAGTATCGGGGGGTCAGGCCAGTTGCCACTGGTGCTCCCTCCCTGGGGCTGCAAACACCCTCAGCTCCTTCGGTCCCTTCTCCAAGTCCTCCATCTGGGACCTCACACTCAGCCCTACTGTTGTTGCGAAGTGACTCTACCTCAAAATCTTTTAACAAGCAAAGCAACGTGAAACAACTGAAGACAACATTCCAAGATGCCAACTGAGTGCCTATTTTTACCGGACATTTTTGTTAATAAAATAAAAATAAATGCATGCTCCGGGGTTCCAGTTTTGTGACAGGAGACCTTGATGGACACACTTTTCTGTCACCTGGGAAAACAAGCTTCCTCAGTTGGGCTCTTCATCATTCATGCCAGCATTCAAAACTGCTCCTTCATGGCCCCTCCTCTTCCCTCACCCCTCCCATAACCACCAGATCCATTTTCTGAAGATGCCACTTTAATTCAATTGACTCTTTATTTAAAGTTAGGTAACTCAACTATCTGTGATGCCACAAGCTTGGACATGACACCACTTCTATGTTCATGATGGCCACGATTAGCATGATGGCTTTACTTCATGATGCTTTCCTGGTACTTCCTTCCATCTCTGGTGTGACCTTTGCTCAGAACTAGCTCCTATCTTGACTCTCAAGTATCCCATACTATTCTGTCCTTTTGCAGCCTCACATAGCACCTAGAAAAAAAAGAAGTTTCTGTTAACTGTGCCTGGCCTTTTACATTCACTCCAGCGATATCGTCTGCCTTCTTAAGTAGTCCATATATTTGTGTGTTTTCTATTTCAATGTTGGTTTAAAAGTAACAACATGTCTAAGATTATGTCTCACACTCAGTGCATCTCCCTCATCATCCGGCTGATCACTGTGCTCTGAACTCTGAGGGTCATGTAACGTGTTCTAGCTGCTCTGCTCTTCAACATCCACAAAACTGTCTGGCATGAAGACATGCTCAGTTAGTATGACATGAGAAAAGCAACTGAGGGGGCCAGTGAAGGGCCACAAGGTCCTGAAGAGACTGGAGTTAAGGGAGCATGTAGGAGCTTCCTGTGGGTCACAGCATTACCTTGATCCTTGAGGAGGGTGTCCACTTATCCATTGATAGATCAGGAATTTTATTCAGCCACAGAGAAGAATGAAACTGTGATCGTTATGCTAAGTGAAATAGGCCATGGTTAGACAAATAGTGTATTTTCTCTCATATAGCAAGTGTGTGTGTGTGTGTGTGTTCATGTGTGCTGTGTGTATGTAGGCCATGACAATAATAAAAGGGACTGTCTTGATTAGATTTTTGTTGCTGGGATTAAGCCCTAACCAGGAAAAGATTTGTTTTAACTTCCATGCTATTGTCCATCATCAGAAGTCAGGAAAAACGTTCACAGTAGGGAGGGACTAGAAGTGTGTAGGGACACTGCTCAGTGGGTTACTCTCACTAGCTTGTTCAGCCTGCTTTTATTTTAATTTTAAAAGCTAACCTCGGATCACCTGCCCAGGGGAAGTGTAACCTGTAGTGGGCTTGGCCCTCCCACATCAATCATTGGTCAAGAAACTGCCAAGGCATACCTGTCAGTCTGATGGAGACAAATCCTTAATTAAGGTTTCCTCTTCTCAGGTGACAAGTTGACAAAAATTAGTCATCATGGGCATCCCAAGAGGAGATGCAGAGACCTTAACAGTGAGGAGGAGAAAAACGTGGGTAATGGAACACAGGCAACATGAAAGCAGAAAGGGGTTCAGCAAGAGAAGAGGTGCAAGGAAAGAGGAAGGCAGTGGGGGAGGGGAGGCAAATTAACTACAGTTAGAACGTTTGATTTGTACTCTGTCAATGCCATGTTATCATGCTAGAAGGTACTTAGGTCCTATTACCAACAAGTACCAGAGGTTGGGGTTGAACCCTGGTCTGGCTTCAGAGCCTACACTCTCACAAGCTTTAGTGTACGGCCTCCTGCCATGCTGTACTGGATAGAAGTTAGCAGAGCCAGGGTTGCTCGGACAGTTTGTGATCCTGCAGCACCTCCTGGACTATGAGAAGAAAACAGCCAGCTGAGGTAGCAGAAGCCCAGAGAAAGCTGCATGTACTCTTGGAACCCCAGTAGTGTGGCCAGCTGACGCTCCGTCCCAGCTGAGGCTGGCAGGAGAGCCCCACCCTCTGTGGCAGCCTCTCCTTTTCTCACAGTCTCTGCTTTGGCACCTGTTCCTGGCATCATATGCTGCTGAGAAACGTTAGGTGTCACCTCATAGCTGTGAAGTTGGGTGGGAGACAGAAGCCGAGGAATGGCACCCTGGAGCTGGGAAAGAAAATGCAGGCAGAGAAGAGGTGGGAGAGCTCATGTAGGTGGAGGAAAGCTGGGAGGGCAGCAGCAGCTGCCTTGTCTGGGAGGTAAGGCTTACAGCAGGAACACGCTGGAACCCCTATCTACACCTTGCCAGCTCTATGGGACAGGATGGCCATCTTTCTGTGTTCGGGTGTTAAGTTAACCCTGGCAAAAGTACCCAGTGTTAGGATCCTGTCTTGCTATTTAGATCACACCCCCAAATCTACTTTAGATTGAAAAACAAACAAACAAAAAACACAGATATTTCAGGGATTACAATTATATATTTTTTTTAAGTATATGTTTTTTAATTCAAAGTTCTGCTAACAATGCTATGGCAACGCGGAGCAGAATAAGCAAAGCGACTCCCTGAGCAGCACCCTGTTAAAGACATGATCACTGTTTGTTTGTTTTTTTTTCATTTGAGGCTCTTCCCTGTGTTGTTCTTGAACACATCTATGCACATTTACACTGGGGCAGAAGCCCAGTGCTCTGATGTGCTGGAATCATTTTTCAGAGGGGATTTGCAAGTATGCAGCACTACCTGGGACAAGGTTAAGGGGTAGGAATGGCAGCATCCTGGATGACCATAGGCAGAAGTGGCTCCCACACACAAGATGGAGTGTGTGCACTG
Organism: Rhynchomys soricoides; assembly: GCA_019843965.1. Lineage (NCBI taxonomy): Eukaryota > Metazoa > Chordata > Mammalia > Rodentia > Muridae > Rhynchomys > Rhynchomys soricoides. Next base: position 854,113 of record JADRCH010000125.1, read on the forward strand.
AAAAGACATTGAATGAGCAGCCAGGGGAAATGCTCAAGGTTAGAGGATAACAACCCCTAAAAGATGACAAAATAGGCAGAGCTATGGAACCATCAAAGTAGGAAAGGGGGAAAAGGAAGAGTCAAGTGGTAATTAGTGAGAAGACATGGCTTCATTCTCCCTGACCATCAACCCAGATGCCTGTCATAGCCATGGCCAAATTCTGAATAGTTTCTCCAGCAATCTAGAATTCCTGTTGTTTTTCCCCAGACTGAAGTATGAAGGTGAAGAAAAGACTGGACATACACATGAGTTCAGATGGTGCAGAAACCTGCCTGTCATTAATAATGGTTTAGAAGCAGATGACATGTCAATTCTCACGAACCTGAGCCTCAGGGAGACAGAAGACCATAACACAAAAACTAGTAAACTGTCAAAGGAAGAAGGCACAGAAGAAAAGGCCAAAAGTGTCCTCAACACCTCAGAAAGATAACCCGAAGTTCTTAGATCCCTTGGCTGTGATGTCTGTTTCATGGTCTGAAGTGATTTCTCTGATACCAGCTCAAAGCCAAGTTGTAGGTATTTAGCCCTCTAAGAACTACCTATCTGTTGCAAAGAGCAAACTGTACCCATTCTGTGCTGAGGTATGTAAAGCTACAAAGAGATGCCACGTTGAAGTCAGCACATTTAGTGTCTAAAGAGATGAGTCATAGTACATGGGCAGTGGAGAGAATGCTTATGCTTATAGTGTCCATACCTGGTGGCACCAGATGGCTCTATTTTTTTCCATGACTAATTAGCAACCTAAAATAGCCTGCATGATACATTTCCTAGATGGGGAGAACAGTCCAGAGCCTGGCAGAATTTCTGGGATGCTCTTCTGTTCCCAGGCTGTTTCTAATAACCTGCACAATAATAGAATGGAATGATGATTTAAAATCACTCCAAGATTGGGTGTCCTTGAACAATACCAAGATGGATCTATAAAGAATTCTGAAGTGGATACTCCTGTATTTCCCAGCTGCTGTGTCATTTGAAGCTTGTCAAACAAGCAGAGGCCGACCATGATAGCAAGAGAGAAGTCTGGTGTGGATAGCAAAGGCACCCACCCATTGCTCAAAGATTTAACACATCTACGTTCCAAGCTACAATCTATACAAATTAAGTCAGAATCTCCAAGCAGGGAATATGGCATTGGTGGTTTAAAATTTACCAGGTGATTCAGATGCTTGGCAACAAATAAGTTGGGGTATACACAAGCTTGATGAGAGATGCCAGTATGTCACAGAAGCACTGCATAGTAAACAGGGACAGCAGAGCAGCAGGGAGTAAGTTGGACTCTAGAGGCAGAGAAAACAGTAGATGTAAAAGAGATGAGAAGAGAGGTGCAAAGCTCTTTATAACTGTGGCCTGGGAGCCCCGAGGGAGAGCAGGCTGAGTATCAGAAGGCAGCAGGGTACCTCCTAAGGGTCCTGGAATACTCAGACACTCAGCTCTCATAGGCTTTTTCACAGGGCATCTGCTCAGGAAAGGAGCAATTGTTTGCTTAATGTTAATGGTAAACAATACCAGAAAGAAAGCAGAAAGTGCAAGCTCCTAACTTGAGCCATTATATTGCCTTCTCTGGGGCTTTGTGCAGCATTCCTGGCACATTTCTTTAAATGGACATTTCCTCACTTGAGTCATTATGTTGCTGTCTCCAGGGGTTTGTATAGTGTCCCTGGGATCTTTCTTTAAATGGACTTGTTGATTTTTACTTAAATGTATCTATGCAAAGCTTCCTGTCTATATGTCCATCTTTCTATCTCCAATGTATCTCCTTAGAAAGATATAGCCTTTTTCATAAGTAGAAGTTCAATTTTTGAAACCAATACCAGGGTGAAACAAGTCAGGGTGGCTCCGTGGATAATTGTCATTCATCCTGTGTCTGAGGTGTTGTCCTTGTGTGGAAAGGGAAGTCAGTAAATGGCGTTGAAACAAAACAGTACCAATCGGGATAGGCCCCAAGGGTGAAGAAGACAGGGTGGCAATGTCGGCTCACAGGCAGGCATGGCGAGGACCTCGACAGATCCCTGAGCCGGAATGATGGGCATTTTGTTGGAATTGCCCTGAGAATGTGAGCAGAGTTGGCTTCCTGTCAACTTGAATGCTAACATAAATGCAGGAGGTGTGATTGCGGAGCCTGACAAAAATCACAACAGCTCATCTCTAAAATGCTTTCAGATGGAGCCATTTCCTCTTATTCTGCCTACAGAAAGGGCAACCCCTCTTGGCTTGATAAAATGTTTGCTTTGAATGTAAATGAACCTAACTTTGTACCTTACAGATGAAGAGACCATGACTTAGAGAGGTTGGGGGAGTGGCCAAGGTTTGTCTAACTAATTCACAATGGAGCCGACTCTCAAGCTGAGCCTTGTTTGGCTGTAAAGGACTCATCTCCTTTTACACCTCCTCCACAGTACTGTGCCTGGTTGTTCATTTTCCCAGATGATTTTAGCTCAATGATTTATGAGTGCCCTAAAGAATCACTGCAGGGTTGGAATTGATAGTCTCTGTAAAGCAAAGCAAGAGTCGTATTGCTGCTGTTGCTGCTTCTGTCCCAAAGAGGTGGCATGAGGACTGGACATGCATTATAGCTAAGAGTTTAGTGACAAGTTAGTCCAAGCATGGAGTGGCTCAATACAGTATACGTGTTGGTAACATGATTTTCTGAGGATGTTTGAGGCAGGTGGTGGCGTGGGGATTATTGCAGATCACTTTGCTCTGTTTGGGAAGAGAGGGTTTATTTTGTTTATAGTTCCAGGAGATACCGTCATGGCAGGGAAAGAACACTGTAGAAGCAGGAGGTAGTCACGTTGCAGCCACAGTCAAGAAAGAGAGGAATGAATGTCTATGCTAAGCTCACTTTCCCCTTTCTATCTATTCTGGGACACCAGACATGGATGATACTGTCCACACTCAATTAACCTAATCAAGATATTCCTTCTTAGATAAGCCCAGAAACGTATTGCTGTGGTGATTCTAAATCCCCTCAAGGCACCAATCAAGATTACCTATTTTAGGGACTCAGCTGACTACACGTTAGCTGTCATCACTACACAGCCTCTAAGATCGCTCTTGCTTCCATCCTACACATCCACTGATAGAGACGCCCAGAGGACCAGGCTAGGGGACTCCCAGGAACCAAGTCTCAGAAGAAGTATTGACATCTACTCTGATTATCATTTCATTGGCCAGAATTTAGTCACATGGTTACCCTTATTTATAAGGCAGGCCAAAAGAAAATAAATGAGGAAAAGAAAGAATGGGTCCTTGAAAGCATCCCTACCAGAGAAGTAAAAGAAAGGCACCATGTGTAGAAATCTGAAGATGGACTATCAGACTCTAATTAGAAGAGCCACTTTGCCAGTTTGCCCATCTGAAATCACAATCAAGAGTGCCTGTTGCTTTCCATTCCAGAATAATAGAAGATCAAAACTGAAGAAAAATGTGCTGTGCTTGGTAAAGTAACCAAGTGTTCAGCATGCACACAGTCTGAGACTGGAAGAGAGAAGCTAAGCTTAGATCCTAACTTCTGCCATTTAGTAGCTGTGTAAATCAGCTCACTCATCCAAGCACTGGGAGCTGAACAGCTTTTAAAGTAAGAACCAAAGTGCTGGTGGTACCATTTTCATGGGGTCTGGTATTTAAGAGACAGGCTTATAAGAAACAATGAAAACTAAGAGATGTCAAACAGGTGTCCAAGTCATTGCTCCATCCATAGGTCAATTAAGTTCAATGTGTAAATTTGCTCTCTGGCTACCAGCAGGATGTGGTGGCTTCAGAGTAATACGGATTCACACCTCTGGCATGGAGAACCATCTCTGGCCCCTCCAGTGTAGCTCTCCTTTGGGTGAAGCTTGCCCTCAGCTGTCTCATTCCACCCCCATATTTGCTACGTCACTTCTCTGAGTTGATGGTATTACTCATTTAAACAGACTCGTCCCTGCTTCACGCCTTGAGGAGCTCCAGAATTAGAGCGATTCATTAGACTATCTCCTTTTGTTCTTCTTTCTTTGGCTAGAGTCATTTGGTGCTTCGCTGTTCTAGCCAGAGCCCACATCACCTTTGAGGTTGCCTTCTGAGCTGCTCATTAGAGGATGGTTGCCTGGCCTTGCTTTCTGTACATTGCTGAGCCGGTACAGCTGTCAGTTGATAGGCGTATAGTGGAGCAGAATGGCACCCGTATTCCTGTTGTTTCGGGTGAGGATGTGTCTGCCTTTTCAAGCTTTAGTAAGTAGATAATAAGAGAGATTAGAGAAAATCAGGAGGAGACTTACCACATTGATTATACAATCTCCTGTGTTGTACTTGGGGCCGATTAGATCAAAATAATCTTGACTCTCTCCCGATCAACCAACTGACAAAGTCATCATTTGGAAGATCAACTCAATAAAATACAATTCACAACCAAATTACCTGCACAGAGTTAATTGTGTGTTTTTCAAGCTTTCATGTGCAGAGGACTCACCTGCAATTTTAAAGGGGAGGGACTGGTGACTCTACCCAGGTTCCTGGGGCTGCTGGTACTCCAGCCTCCTATATCTTGGGTTTCAGGGAGCTCCTGAGGCAGGTTCGAATCTTACCAATCACTTACCTTTATACAAAACACTTTCAGATAATATATGTCTGTGGGAAATAACTCAGGCTGCACTAACAAGAATAAACAAAAGTTGCAATCAGAGGAGAACATTTTGTTTTTCCAGTCTATAGTATTTTTACCAAGTGCTTCCTCTAGGTTGTTGGGAATAAGCGTGCCTTAAGTAGTCTCAGGTCCAAGACAGGTGGAATAGGAAGGAGCAGAAGCCTTTCCCTCTTGTGGGGGTGAGGACATGACTACAGCAAATGGTTGAGCACAGAGTGGCCAGCATGCATTCTAAACCACAAGCTGATGATCTGAATTAGGGATGGGTGCTAGCTCACTTGATGAGAGTTTTGTGGTGTTTGATAGACATATTAGGAACATTTCAAATAGACTTTTTCTATCTTCTCTTTAGTTTCTTCTTTTTCCTTTGGCAGTGATAGGAAGCAAACCTAGGACCCTCTACCTGCTAGGCAAATGCTCCACGATGGAGCTGCAATCCAGTGACTTCTTTTTTATATTTATTTTAAGACAGGGTCTCACAAAGTTGCTCAGTCTAGCTTTGAACTCACTCTGTAGCCTAGGCTAGTTTTGAATGTATGATCTCCCTGTTCCAGCTTCCCAAGCAGTTGGGATTACATGCCTATGACACATTGCACAAACATTACTACTAATATTACAGGTACTATGCTTGCTAACCTTCATACCAATGGTAGTTCGTTTAGATGCTCACAGAGATCGTATAAAGCAGATCCTCTTGTGATCTCCTCTGCAATTGAGAAATGGAGTTACACAGAGGCTAAATACATTCTCCAGATCAACCACACTCGGAGATCTAATCAGCAGGCTAGCTCCCGCTGTTAGGCAGTGGTTCTTCACTGGTCTGACAGAGGGGACGCCCGTATTCACCTACACATAACTTTTAAGGCATCTTTCCACTAACCTTTTAATAAATCTTCCAGTCTTCATTGACCAATGGAGGAATGGGCTTTTCTGTGCTCTGAAAACCTCTCAAGATTGTTGAGGAGTAGAAATAACATAATCCAAGAGAAATTCTGTAAATAACATACGAAAGTACAAAGAAAGTTCTGGATCAAGATGGAAGTCTGTGGCTAATACACTGGATTAGTGCTGAGATCTTTTGAATAGCAATATCTAAGTATCTAATGAATGCTGTGTTAGTCTCTATATCCAGTTTTTTTTGTGACATTTTCAGGGAGAATTATTTTAACCTGGAGTCTTATTTAAATGACCAAACCAAACAAAACCTGTTTGAATTTGTTTTGTTTATGTCTAAAGCTAGGATGTTTCACAGAGGCTTAACTCCAATAAAAGATCTATCAGCTGGTTTTATTCATTCATATATCATGAAGGAGTATTTTCTCTAGTTTGCTCTTGGAAGTGTTTTCTCATCTGGGTCGAAATGAATCTCTACACTGCCTATATTTAGATCCTAGCTGTTTCATGGTGAAAGCCATTTCACCTGAGCATTTCACACTCAAATTTAGACCACGATGCTGCTGCTGTTTGTCTCATCCCCACAAGTGTGCTTTCTGCAAAAGCTCTCCCATATAGAAGAGTGTCAGGCTGATAGATTCACACATTCCCTCCACCCCCTCTGAGTTTTAGTAGAAGATGGGAAACAGATTTTCTTGCCAATGAATAATCTGTCCAGTGGAAGAACTTAGGAGCCTGTGGCTGGGTGTGGTGGTACCCACCTGGGATCCCAGCACTTGGAAGACAGGAGCAATCAAGAACTCAAGGTCATTCTCAGCTAAATAATGAGTGAGATGATTTCAAATCAGTCTCAACTACATGAGACACTGTTTAACTCCATCCACCCCCACCCCTAAGCTCACCAAGATCTCCCTTCTCCTATCAGCTATCAACTGCCAAGATTTCCTCAATAAGGGCTGAGATGGGACCTAGGACCACCTCCTCTCTCTGTGCTGGTAGATTCCACATGCTCAGCGGCATGTCTCACATACCATACACATACACACATGGGTATCTCCAACTGAACTTCAGTTATAAATAAATAAATAAATAAATAAATAAAGGCATAAGGTTGGGAAGGAACTATTGGCAGAATGTTAGTGGAGTGGGGGGGGGAATGGAGGACAATTGTAGTCGGGTTTCATTGGGTACATATATGGTCTGAAGAATAAAGAAAAATAATACAGTAAAAATATAAAACTAAGCTAAAGAATTGAGGTCATAGAGCCTCCTGACCACAGAATGATCTCTTTTTCTCTGTCAGAAAGTGACAGGAGAAAAGCAGAAGACTTTTAAACTAAGCCTTTGTTCTGTTTCATTTGATTTAAATAGATCACAATTTTTTGGGGGGGGGACCATAGAACACCATCATTTTTAAATACATGTTACTGTAAGGTATGACTAGATCTCTTAAGTAAATTATTGAATTCAAAACAGAACGAGATTGGGATGGGTTTATGTGTGTAACTCAGTAACATTTTTAAAAAATCATTTAGGGAGAGGAGAGTGCCAGTTGCTAGCACCATCATTTTCTCTACTTGGCTTCCATAACAGCATTGCTCACTTAGACTTTTGAAGTGGCCTCTGTCAGACAAAGTGGTGAAAATGTACAGTGTGTCTTCCAAAGCATGGGCAACTTCTCTGGAATTGCTGTAGACGAAAGTTAAATAAAGTAGGATGTTCTCTGAGGTTTTGGTTATGAGATGCTTTTGTGTAGAACATACAGATAGAAATAGGAGGCATGGACACCCAGTGGAGAGCAAGTGACTAAGGATGTCTGTGTCTGACCTCAGCCTGTGGAAATCAGTAGGCTACTTTTCTTTCTCAGTCCTCTATATTTTAACTTTACAATGTAGATACAAACAATATCTATTTCAGGAGCCTTGGTTGGGAAGACAATCATAGAATGGCACTTAGAAAATATCCTTGCAACAACAGAAACTTTCAACGTAAGAATTAACATTCAGGAAAAAAAGTTTTATCTTTGATTTACCATTAATCTACAAGGCACTACAAACACTCCAGCAATTTTCTTTAGAAAATGAAACAATTTAAAAACATTCCAAATAGATTATTAGTGTCTTTCAAACCAGTGAATATAAATAACCTAAGAAGTGTGTGTCATTGACTAAAATCACTTCAATGTGCACACATGTATGCACAGGAACCACACATACATATGACCTTTGCACACAGAAAGTATATCTCTTGGTGTGGACCTAAATGGTCCCTCTCTTAAGACCATATTTGCACTGAGCTTGTAAATATCATCTCTGTAATCATAACACTTAGAAAGTCTGAGTCTGAGCTGTGAAATGAAGTCCTGTCTCAGAATAATAAATAAATGTGCAGGTTTTTATTATCAGCAGGGATCTGCGGGCAGTCTAAATACCCAGGCTGTTCCCAAAACTCACTTCAGTTTTCTGCTCCATCCTGTTATTATGGCATGCTTATTTACAGTAAATTGGAAAAATGCTAATTGGTAAGATGTGGGATTACCATCCAACCTCTCATTCTCCACACCTGTGAATTTCATGCCTTTGGCTCTTCTGTCATCTGTCTTGATCACCATACAAAGGTAATTTATGTCCTCCTTTTCACATTTCAAGCATCCCTCTAATGACCAAATTATCTCACACCCAGTGTATCATGGCAGGCAGCCTAACCAGCCTCAGCTCAAAGCATTTCTGTTCCCCAGTTCTTCACTATTCAGGTGATGCAGCCATGACTGTCTGTGCACAGAGTGTTAGGCACTTATGGTGATAGGCCCATGCTTCAAGAGAAAACAAACCTATATTACTTGAGCTGCCATGCCATTAATACCACTGTTCTTGATTTCTAATGCATATTTCATGATTTTGTTTGATTATTTCAGCTCAAGTTCAATGGCCAAGCTGATATCTCTTACAGGCTTTTAAAGCCTGGAATTTCAGGAAACCCATAATGGCTCAAATGGACAGTCCTTACTCAGAAAACCTGAAAGATGGCTGTATTCTCAGAATCCCTTAGAAACTTCTAGAAAACCGGAGGATAGAGGAGCCTAATTTTTTCCCAGGAATGTGGTTGACCTTAACATACGTCCTTAGCATCCACTTATCTGTTCCAAAATTCAGTCTTATTAGCCTCACCATTAAAGAAATAGAAATTTTAGACCTTTAGTGAAAGCTGCCTTCACCGTTCTCTAATTGGGTCATTTTTATTTCTAGCTATTAGTGTTAGCTGCTCTGTCACTTTTTCCTATACACCACTATAGATAGTTACCTTTATTTACTGTCCTTAGATGTGACCATGCCCCACTTGTGTTCCTAATTCAGAAATTTGAATACTTGAATACAAAGTTCTTGTTTGTTAACTTCCTCGGGTCTACACATGGAAGTAAAATGGTTGCTGGAGTTCATAATGAGCAGCTGTTCTACTGCTCTGTCCCATCGTGTACCCCCATCGTGTACCCCCCCCATTGTGTACCCACCACTCACCCAGTAGCTGTTTCACACTCCTGATATACTTGGTAGTTTCCAGTCCAAACTCTAAAATCTCTACCAAACAGGTCTTACCCCTACCTAGTTCACACGGATTGTCCATGCTGCTTTGCTGCCTGCCACAGTGATAGACAGACAATAGATGATAGATGGATAACTAGTGTATGGAAATAATGGAACCACACAGAGACACATTATACATACATATACATATACATATACACACACATACATATACATAGTCCTAATTAGGGTTTTTCTTCTATGAACAGACACCATGACTAAGGCAACTCTTATAAGAACAACATTTAATTGGGGCTGGAGTACAGGTTCAAAGGTTCAGTCCATTATCATCAAGGAAGGAGCATGGCAGCCTCCAGGCACGCGTGGTGTAGGAGGAGCTGAGCTTTCTACATCTTGTTCCAAATGCAAACAGGAGAAGACTGGCTTCCAGCTAGGACAAAGGTGTTAAAGCCCACACCCACAGTGACTTACCCACTCCATCAAGGCCACACCTTCTAATAGTGCCATTCCCTGGGCCAAGCATGTACAAACATACACAGACACAGAGAGAGAGAGAGAGACAGACAGACAGAGACAGAGACAAAGAGGTAGAGACAGAGAGGCAGAGAGAGAAGGAGGGAGGGAAGGAGAGGAAGAGAAAGGGATAATGGATGGATAGATAGATGGAAGTTAACAGGTAGGTACTAGGTAAAACATAACTAAAGAGACATGGCTAGATGACAGATAGAAAAATAGATGATAAAGTGACTAAGGATCACACAGGTTTGGTACGTGTGCATATGTCTATTTTAACACTACTTGCTCCTTTATTTTTACTGTTTGAGTGAATGTCTTGGTCTCTTGGGAGGAAAGTGGATATTTTGGTCCTGGTATTTCTCTGATTCCAGTCACGGCCTCCTCTTCTCACTGACCCAGCTGCTTCTTTGGTAAACAAAGTAACCTTTCCTTAAGGTAAGAGCAAATGTAAGGTCCAGTGCTCAGCTCCGTCGCTCTTCTGAAAGCTTAGCACTTGCTGAATCTTCACTGGTTGTCACTTCTTTCATCTAGAGTTCTGAACCTAGGAAGTTAAATGGAGCAGGAGAATGCCAGCAAGAAAAGGTGATCATCTTCTGTGTTGGGTCACTTTTTTGGCCGAAGACACTGAACGCTTGGCAGAAGGGCTGCTGGGTACCTGTGCTAGTTGGACCTTGCTATCCTGTCTCCCAGTGTATCAAGCTCAGACAGTCAGAGTTTAGAGTTGTACTTCCAGCCATCTGGTGAAGAAAGGCATCAGATACAACATTTTGCAAGCTATTCTCATGGGATTGCTCATTTCCCACCAGCTTTCGGCTTTGATTGAGTTCTGCTTTTGAGAAATGTGAACATTTCAGAATATTATCTCTGAGCTGGGGGTAAATGTCATGTTTGTTGTGACTGAACAGTAAAGTTGGAACTATTTGCCTTGCCAATTGTTTTCACCAACCTGCCCCAACAAAAATATATTTTAATTTTAATGTTTGTCCTTCTTGTAAACATTTGCATGTCTCTATATGTAGTTCTGTTATAACTTAAAATTTTATTAATTTGCTTAAGCAGTACTGAAAAAAATCAGAAAGGTTTCATTTAAAATAATTATACATGAGTCGAGATTAACTGACAGGACTTGGGTATTAATCGCACCTGGGGATTTTGCTGATTGAGTATTCTACATCAGTGCTAATTGGAGCTCTGTGCGATTTGCAGCATAGATGAAGTTTTCCATGGACATTTTAATTTTAGGATATCAGGGTTTAGTTTTGTAAAGTGGGACAGTAATTCACAGTGTGCCCATTTTAGTCCTTGCCCTAAAATGGCCAAATGGAAATGTTAATGACTCTGAGCATTGTTAGTGACTCTTAGCATTGTTCAGTATAGAGCCTGGATTCGCCTTTCCTCCTGCTTCTCTGGTATTCAGCCCATTAGTCTGTCAACACATTAGCACCATGCTTGCCTACTTCATTCTGTGACTTGAGTGAATAACTAACGTTCTTGGGAGGAAAGTGGATACTTTTGTGCTGGGTATTCTCTCGGTTCTTGATGGTTTCAGTACCCCTGGGGTTCTTGCTCCTTTCAGTCGGATGGTGTCCAGTGGGGACTATCATCATACCTTCTATGTGACTCCTTCCTTCTCTCTCTTCCTCTCACTCCTCCCCTCTCTTTGTGATGTTGGGGATTGACTGGGGACTTCACACATCAGAGCCTATTCCCTAAGCTGTATCTCCAGCCCTTGATTTGGGGTCTGAGGGAATGGGATTGGTTTGGCTTGAAGACCAGGTTTGTATCTATGTGATTTGGGCTGGACTCACTCTCTGGGTCCTTCTACCTCTATCATTTCTTATGTGCCACGGAAAGGGTAAGGAAAAGGTTTATTTGGCTATAAGTTACAGTTCAACATCAAAGGAAACCAATGTAAGAACTCAAGACTGGAGTCTGGAAGCAGCACTGGAAGGATGCTGCTTACTGGCTTGCTTCCTGCTGGCTTGCTCAGCTTGCTTTCTTAGATGGTCCCAGGCCTACCTGCTTGGAGGGGAGGGTAACACTGGACCCTCTTCTATCAATTAATGACCAAGAAAATGCTCCACAGATATGCCTACAGGCCTGTCTACTGGAGGAAATTTCTCAACTGTGATTTCCTCTTCTTGGAATCTAAGTTTGTGTTTAAATTTGTGTTGCTAACAAACCCTAAACATCACATTCTATTATCATCAAATTCCTCCTGGGTTTTCTGTTTCTTACTCCCATATTTTAGGTTTTTTCTGGCATATTTTGTTTGCTTTTCATTTGCTGACTAACTTCCATCCATACTTGGCACTTAGCTTTACCTCTGCCTCTTCCTAGAAACTAGGGCACATACTTTCGTACCACTGCTGATAATTTCAAACCGGTTCACATGCCTTCTTATCACTGTGCTCCTGGCTGTGATTTCTCTGAGGGCACAGGGGATACTCTTGGCTGTCCTGTTCTCAGCCTCTCCTGAATTGCTGGGTGTCTAGTGGCCATTACTAGTAGACTAGCAGATCACCAGCAAGTTTCCAACAAATGAGGGTTTTAGCATACTGTCCTAGAAGAAAACCCTGAGCTGAAGATATGTATGAGATGTCATGTCTGGAAAGTGGTCCTATGAGCTGGAAGTGGCATAGGGAGTGAGACAAAGAGAAGGAAACCCAAAGAAGGGGTGTCACTGAGGCTCAAAGAAGGTACTTTTGGCTCATCTTTTCGGAGAATGTTGGATCTACTTAAGAGGCCACCTTTGGCAGCCTGCTATGGGAGGCAGTTGCGATGTTAATATTCTCAGACCCATCAGCGTTGATATGAAGGTGCCTTACCCTCAGGTTTTACAACCAGTCATGTGACTTTCACATGTGCATGTCTTTGGGTCTCAAAGGCCAGCAGGTATTGGACATAAAAGGCACAAATAACATCAGACTATTGGGCACCCTTCTAGTTCCATTCCATGACAAGAAGCGACTTTAGAGAAGAATGGATTGTTATGAGTCAAACTCTGAGAGAAATCAGGACAAGAGCTCAAAGACAGAAGGAAAGAGTTTATTTGGCTTTAGGTTACATGGAGGAGTGTTACATTGAAGAACACCCTTTGTTGGCTTGCTCTCAGCCTCATGTATAGCTAGATGTCTAATATGGTTCAGAATCACCTGCCTAGGGAATGGTGTCCTGTACAGGGATATGCCCTTTTATCTCAAAAAGCAATCAAGGCAACCCAAATAGACACAATCTCGGGCTAGTGTAATCAGAGAAATCCTTCAATTAAGACTACATTTTTAGAGCTCCATGTTATGTCCAGTTGGTAGTTAAAGTTAATTAAGACTGTCCTGCCATTCCCAGAGAGTCAAAGAGATCCAGAACAGAGTTCATGAGATTATATTACCAACAAATTTGCTAGTGATGTTAATTTGCTATCTGTGGCTTATTCCCTTTGAAGCTGTGACTTAAGGAGAAAGGTCATGGCTACTGAGGGCCACCCTGTGATAAATGCCTGGATGTGGGCAGCTGGGGATGAAATCACACCAGAATGCCCTGTATTTAGATATCAAGGTCGTGGGAAAAGTATAACAAAACTAGCACCTGTCAGTCCTATTTTCTATTACATGTCTAGATCCCAGTTTGTAGGACTGACTTATCCCTAGCTACAACTTCTCAATCAAACTTCACTTTGTTGAGATAGAAATCACACACACCAAAGCATCCCTTCTTATCATTCTTGCTCTTTTCCAACCTTCTTCTCTCAGTTCTGCTAAAAATACCTCCCGGTGGCTCTGTTGCTTTGTCTTGCAGGTATGTTTTTCTTGCCAACTGACACCTCCTGTGTTCTCTTCTCTTGTAATCTTCTAAAACAAACTTCAAAATGTTACTATCTCAGAAAGGAGTTGAATTTAGTATTGACAACTATAGAGAGGAGGGTCAAAGCATAAAAATACACAGTAAAAAGAAAATGAGCAAACACTAAAGTTCACTGAATGAACAGAAAAGAATCTGAAATAAAAAATTAGTTTATTGATTTACAAAGCATTATTTGCAAAAAAATGAGATGTACCCCTGACAGTCATGGGGATATAGTCAGTCCTGAAGCATTTTAGAATAAATAAAAATGATTTAAATACACATAAAAGAGGCATTTCTCTTTTATTTTTTAAAGACAGTTTCTTCCTGTGCTGCCCTGGTATGAAAGTGGCCCTGGTGCCCCTAGGAGCATCCAGTAGTCGCCAAAGTAGCTCCTGTACTAGAAAATCTGTCTGACTTAGTGCCTTGATATAAACATGGGAAGCAAAAGCTTAGTGCAGTGATTAAGTCTGACATCACACCGGAGCATTTCCAAATGCCATAAATCATTCAAAACTCATGAAAAAGCTTTGTACTTACTCCTTGCTTCTTAATTCAAAATCAACACAGAAAGCTCCCGAGAAGCAAATATGTGTAAAAAGCATGTGAAGGAGAACCATGGAGAAACCAGGGCCTCTTTCCTTACCCACCAGCTGCTTCTGGGGGACAGAAGCACCATTTGGGCCCTGCATTTGTTAGAATTGGGAGAAAGCAGTTAAACTGCTTCTGGGAAGAAAATAGAGCAAGTGAAGAATAGCTGAACACCAGCCAATAGACAGTGGGTGCTGGAGAAAAAGGGAACTTAGAAACAGCAATTCCAGTTTAGGTACATTCATTATAGAGGAATGGATTCTTTTTTACTGAGATATAAGTACATATACATAAAAGGGCTTCTCTAGAAAAATAAGAAGTTGGCGGGATGTAGCAAGTTCCATTTGAGAGGAGGATGTTGCCATTCACCTCCTTCCCACTACTGGGCCAGAGTTCCGGTCCTCACATATGTAACAATCTTCCCAGCAATCTGGCAGCACATACTACAGTCTCCCCTTTATTTACAGTGTACTTAGCTGTACAATGATGTTGTGAAGGTGGAGCCAAGAGCTTTTCTGTCTCCTGTCCATCCCCTGTGGCTCATGGCACACTGTAGTCTGGTTGCTTGCTACAGTTTAGACTTTAGTGCTAGCTGATTACCATCAGCTGAATGCCAAATACTATGCAGCTAAGCCACACCCCCATTGATGTGGCTTTCTTTTCTGGGATTCTGTCACATTAGTGCTTACAGTTCCTCAACCCTGTCTCCACATCTCCTGATCTGTCAGCATCACTGGTATCATAATGTTAACAGGTTTTAGAAATATTAGTGAGATATTCTGTAGAACAGGAATTTTTGTTTTAAAAGTAAAATACCAACTTTAGTATTTTCAAAAAAAATTGGAGTTGGGCTGAAAAGAGAGATTGTGTATATTATCCATGTTTGTTAATACAATTAAACATAAGAAGTCATTGCTATATAGTAAAAGCCCAGCATCTCTAAATTCTGGAAAATTATCTCTCAATGATTTTTTTAACTGTGAGTAAAGATCCATTGTTGAGAAAACCACACCTACTTAGACTGCTTTGCCCAAGCCTATAGCTTTCATTTCTGATGAAAGATTAGACGTGATACAGATAGAACCTTCTAAATGGGTTACTAAGGATCACTAATATTTGGTAGACATGAACTAGATCAGTATGTGAGGTTTAGTAAGGGTTCTAATGAAGGATCCTGCTAAAATCTCGGGCAGTTTCCTAAGTTCTACATATCCCTTAAGATTGGTTGGCTGTAAGTAGAAAGTTGGAAAACAATCTTCCCTGCATCTGCAAATTCAATTGAGGCTTAGCAGAGTGAACTTAAGAGCTACAGAAATGGTTGAAGGACCTGGACCTCTCAATTTCACTGTTCTACCATGTCGAAAATATGACCCTTGTCATCCTTATGACCTGGAGAAGCTGCTGAAGCTCTAGGTATCAGCTCAGTGTTCCAGTAACCAGAAGGAGCAAGAGAAGAACGTGCCTTTCTTTTACGAAAAACTGTCCAGAAAGTGCAACCTATTTTTTTTTCTTTCGTAGGCCAATCAGTTGTTCTAGGACTCTTCTAAGTTGAAAGAGAACTGTGTAGAATGATGGACAATGTCGATGGTGATGCTTCTGGCAGCAGTCAAGCTCCACTTATCAGACAGATGGAGACAGTGTGCACTCTGGCAATGTTTTCCAACAACTCCTTAAGCATACAGGCAGAGAGTAGTGGGTTATAGAAAACTTTCAGGGCACCATCAGTTTTGACTTGTTTGGAACAATCTCTTAAGTTTTGCATAAGCTATGCTCTACACATAATAATGAGAACATTATTATATAATGTAATGTCTACATTACAGTTAAGTAGTTTTAATAACAGTTTTGCTCTCTTGTATAATCTGTTATGAGTCCATATAATATTAAGCTGCTTTTCCATGAAATAAATGAGCTATATGAGAACTAGAGAATTCTTCTATAGGGAATGTTCTGAGGGACGAACTTTTCTAATAGGCCATGAGGTCTGTAAAGGCCAAGGTAGAGCAGAGAAAGTAACTAAAGGAGTAGGTGGGTACCATATAGCTCTGTGATCCTGAAGTCACCAGGTGGCTCAACAGGGAAGACATTAGGGAATGTGCCAGGAATTTCTGCATTGGAAATACTGTTATCCTGGCCAGTGTGAAGGAACATTTATAGAAAGAAGAAACATCTCACATTGGACCTTCTTCAAGGTTGACTAGAACTTCAGTGATTTGGAGTGGTTGGAATATTGCAAGTCCAGAGCCTGATGATAATTCTTCTTGGAGCATATTTAGCCCACTAAGCTTTTCCTCTCTGACAGCTATGTCTGACCTAACTTCCTTATGACTATTCTGTGGAACTTTGGGGGTGCATTATCAGACCACTGACTCCTACCTAATCACTACTGAAGAATATAATCAGCATCTGAGACCTAGAGCAAAAGTTTCTCTGTTTTTCTCTAACTTACTCCCTGATGATCCCAACAATGTATATGAAAAATGTCTTAAAGTATAGCTTTCTATGTTACTATCAAAACTTCATTGAATGCTTACCACATTGGAAAATGGAGTTTGGGATAACATAAATATTTTTCCAGGCAATGCACACTTATATTTAGCTC
This sequence comes from Rhynchomys soricoides, assembly GCA_019843965.1. NCBI lineage: Eukaryota > Metazoa > Chordata > Mammalia > Rodentia > Muridae > Rhynchomys > Rhynchomys soricoides. The sequence goes on from JADRCH010000125.1 coordinate 870,761, forward strand.
TTGAGTAAATGATCTCTTACTCCCTTGGTTGTGAAAGCTGTGTTCTGTATCAACATCTGAAACTTATCTTTTATGTGGTGTCATTTATGTATACTTAGTTTCCATCAGTCAACAAGAAAAGGTCTCCAGGAAGATGTGAAAACATTTAACAAGAGCCTAGTTTAGGTTTACAGAAAAGTAGTATTTCCTGATCCCGGGGTGCTGGGACTGCTTATTAAGTCTTTTGTGAATTTTTCTTTTTAAAGTACATAAATTATCATCATAGAAAATTTGGGTAACACAGAAAACAAATAACTAACCTAAAATGTTACATCCAGTGGTAAAAAGTTGCTGTCTTGATGTGTGATTCTTTTATTCTTTGTCAGCACACAAGGACTGCAAACATATCAGGATGTCATACTGAAGTTCCTTCTGAAACTGTATTTGATGTAGGTACTGTGAGAGGAAGGTTTTGTTTTTTGTTTTTTTTCATTCCAGCAGCTGAATTATCCTAAAGAGTTATGATCCCCAACAGAGGTCCCCAAATCCACATGCACACTAGACTTTATCTACTTAATGATTGTACCAGTGTGTTCCATACATAGTCAACATTAGGTAGACATACAAAACTGTGTTGATATTAGTAAGTGTAAATTCATTTAAAAAGAAAGTTGTGAATGTTGTGTAACTTACACCAATGGTTGTTTTTCTTTTAACTGATGAACACTGAATGAGTTCGAATCAGTCATATATTATGATAGACATGAAGATGCACTGAGAAACTAAAGTTTCTTCTCCTGTTTGCAGAGCAGAAAGCAGAAAGGTGAAGGGAGAATGGGTGACTGGTGGAGGATTCGCTTTTCCATCTGTCTTCATTACTGTTCTATTGCTGGGACACCATGATCAAGGCAGCTTAGAAAAGAAAACATTGAATTTACTTACAGTTTCAGGTTAGTCCATGATCATCATGGTTGCAAGCATGGCTGCAGACAGGCAACCGTGGCACTGGGGCAACAGCTTAAAGCTTACATCCTGGTCCACAATCAGGAGGCAGATTGAAAAAAAGTGTGACGGGGCTGGCTTGGGCTTTTGAATCTTTGAAGTCTACCCCCAGTAGCATGCCACCTCCAATAAAGCTGTACCTCCTGATCTTTCCTATAAAGTTTAATCTACTGGGGACCAAGTATTCAAGCATATGAGCCTGTGGGAACCATTCTCATTCAAAGCAACACCCCATGTCCTACTTGTGAGGTTCCAGCTTCTTTAAAAAAACCTGGTTTCCTTGGGTTTTCCTCTTTAACTCCTTTCCTGAAGGGGAGCTGATAGCTAATGTCACGGGGTGCTCGTCCTTCCACAGTTGGGTTAACAAACCCGAACTGGCACCATTATATCAGGGCATAAAGATTCTCTGACTTCATGACTGTTTCTAAGATAAGATGATGGGTATGTATTTTTATTCTCAGAATGGCACTGAGAACCATGTAGCTGAGTTCCAGTATTTCTAATCTCTTTATTCTTGCTCTTTGAAATGTACTCTCTTGGTAAAAAAAAAAATCTGTTGTGTTAAGAGAACAAGCCAGCAACATAGAAAATAAGAGACTTCCTGTCTGCCATTAAAATCAAACTATTTCACACTTCATTACTTCTTCCCCATAGTTGAATCTTTCTTAATGGTCACATAGTAACAGATGACTTCGCTTCCATGATTAGGTGTGTAGAGGAGGGCTGTGCCACAGTGATTGTTTCTGGTTATTTTGATTTGATCTGGTTTAGCCAGATTAAGTTGTAATCTGTGGGGGAAGAACTATTCTTAGCCATCCCATTGCTTTCCAATCTTAATCACCTTTCCTTGAGCTCGATTAAACACTCCTCCTCGGGCTGGAGAGATGGTTCAGCGGTTAAGAGCACTGACTGCTCTTCCAGAGGTCCTGAGTTCAATTCCCAGCAACCACATGGTGGCTCACAACCACCTGTAATGGAATCTGATGCCCTCTTCTGGTGTGTCTGAAGACAGCTACAGTGTACTCATATAAATAAAAAAAAAAACAAAAACACTCCTCCTCTCTGTTCCACTTTATGAAAACTTTTAAGCTTTGTTTTTATTTTAAGCATATGGATATTTTGCCCATGTACATACAGTGTACACAAAGGTCAGAAGCAGGCATCAGATTCTCTGGAAGGGGAACTCAGAGGGTTGTGAGGCTCCTTGTGGGTGCTGGGGATCCAACCTAGGTCCTCTGAAAGGGCACCTGCTTTATTTTTAAGCTATTTGAATTTCTGTCCCTCATGTTTTCTTTACCAGACTGAGTTTCAAGCCACACACGTATTTCTTTCCTCTGGTCCGTTTGTTTTTATCCTGTATACTTTGCTAGTGAATTTGGACTTCGATCCCAGAAAACGCTTAGGGTTGCTTAGGTGAAGTGGTACATTTCCTGTTGGCTGCCTACATGTGAAGAAACCACCTAGATGTGAAGAAAAATCATTTCATCTCTTTGCCTTTCAACCACAAGGGGCTGGCAGCAGGGCCCTGAACAGTGCACAAGGGGTAGACAGGACTCAGAGCAGTGTACTTGACCTTTCATACCTGTGGCTTCTGTGCACAGGGTGTGCTAAGAGGATGGGTCCTGCAGGGCAAAATACAGTGTGTTGTGGCTCCAAGCACATAACTTTTGTGTTTTAATCCACTAGAGCAAATGATATCCCCAGGTTGTTAGAAAGCCCATGCAACACAGCATTTGTTATAGAAATATCAAAACTCATTATCATGTTTAGGGTTTAATTGACCATGTAAATGTGAAAGCTATTGTTCCCTTACCGTCTAGTGGGGAGGTAAGTAAAAGATTTTGTTGTATGACTTCTTGTGTGTCGCTGCAGTCAGGGTAGAGAGACAATTTTAGGACTCTCCAGTGAGAGGCAGCATGCATCTGCAGGCTGGGACAGGGAGAGATAGCATGCATCTGCAGGCTGGGAGAAGGAGAGGTAGCATGCATCTGCAGGCTGGGAGAGGGAGAGATAGCATGCATCTACAGGCAAGGAGAGAGAGAAGACACATGCATCTTCAGGCTGGGACAGGGAAAGGCAGCATGCATCAGCAGGCTGGGACAGGGAGAGGCAGCAATGCTCATGGCATGCTCTGTGTGATAGCAGCGCACAGTGAGAGCTGAGTAACTATCAACGGTTTTATTGTTACATGCAAAGAGCTTCCAGTGAGCATCTTGGTACTGAGTTATTTGAGACATTGTGTACTCCACATATATACCATTTGTGTAATGCTGTGTTCAGCACTGGGAGAGATGGACAGAGCTCATTTCCTAACATGTCCTGCAAAATCATTTTTTTACAGATGGAGTGGGCAAGTCTAGACCCATTTCTCAGATTAAGAGGTTGAAGCTCACAGGTGAAACGTACTCAAGTATATTCAATAGATCTTACATGAGACCTCACTCTGAACTCTCAGATCAGTCCTAATGTTCACCCTTTTACATCTGAAACCTGGCATTGACCTCTTTCTTCAGCAGCGAGCTGCCAGAAAGGCTAACAGTAAAAGTGCTACATATTTTAATGTGCCATCTATTTAGTCTGAAGAAAACTTAAAACCCAGAGAAGTTATCAAGGACTCACTGCCAAGCTCATTTTAGATTCCTTCCTAAATAGTGATCTGTGTGTCCTTCTTCCTCCTCATCCCAGCTTCAATGAGATGAGGCACTGTTGTCCACCATTGATCTAACCAAATATCTGTTGTTGGGTGAAGCAAGCCAGCCATTCTTTATCTGAGTTTAACCTCACAGGGAGAATCATCTATAAATATCAAATACACATATACTTAAATAAATATATTACATAAAATACATATTATATTATGAATAACTATTAACAATGTATTTACTTATACACATATATGTGTGCCTAGACAAACATATTGTAAGGCAATGTTAAGAATTCTCCTTCAAGATTATCATTGAAAACGAGGAACAGTGATATAAACCTGTAATCCTTGCAGTGACCAGACTAAGCCTCCTCATTAATTTTGAATAATTAAATTTTAAGCTAGTCTGGACTACACAGTATCATAAACAAAGAAAAGAACAACAAAAATTAAAACTGGGTAAAATTTTTGTGGATAAAATAATTCTGAAGAGAATATTTATTCATGTGGCATGCATGTAGACGCACACCTGTGGTGACCAGAGATTAGCACTGGGTATCCCCCACAAGTGTTTTCCATCTTATTTTTTAGACAGAAACTGCAGCTTACACATGTGTTTTTATGGTCAGCTTTTACATGGATGCTGGAGATCTTAATTCAGGCACCCATGTTTCCAGAGAAATTACTTTGCACATTATGTCGTCTTCTTAGATCAAAAATATCTTTTTCAGAAGGTAGAGTCAGAGGTAAAGCTCAACGAAGAGGGGTCGGGAAGGAGAGCACTCTTTTAATGATATAAAATGTAGTTCCCCGTGGGCCACAGGCAGCATTGCCATCTTCTGTAGTGGGGTAACAAGCTGTTTGTGACAAGCTGGCCTAAATTTTTCTTAATTTAATCTCAGAGGCTATATCAGTTCTTAACTGCTTTAAAATAGCTGAGATATGAGCACTATTTCTATTAATTTTAAGATAATTAATAGTAAGTTATGGAGAGCAGACACCTCAGTTTGCTGATGGCATTGTGTGAAACACCAAATTTGGAAAGGAGCATTTCTCTATCACCTACTTTCCTAGCAGATTGTATTCAAACCTTGTTCCCTGCTGGTACCCTGGCAGTACCATTTTTGTTATGAAATACAAGAATATCAAATTTATTATAGGAAATCTTAGTCTTTTCTTCAAATCCATTGCTAAAACTGGAGTAAATGTCCAAGTAATTGCTTAAGATTTGGTAAAGCAATATCTTTGATTGTTTTCCCTGTCTTGGAAAGAATTTCTAGTAAAATGTTTCTAACTCTTTCTGGAACATCTTCATTCACACACAACTCTATAGCACACCCTTTGGGGCATGGGGGGAATTTTGGGGGTACAACAGACCTTTCAGCATTCTGTCAGAGCAGCTGTATGTGCAGGCCTGAGGATGCCAGGTGGTGAGCATCCTTACTTTCTTACTATTTAAAAGTCCTTCCTCACCCCTTGTTAGTCCATGCTCACAGCATCTGGGACTCAAAACCTGGCTTTGGCAAATGTCAGCTCTGCTCTGTGAGGCTATTCTCAGGGACTACTTTCACATAATCCAAATAGATCTCTGCTGTCTAGTCAAGTAATCATGGTATGCACAGATGTCAAATTAAAAAAAATCAAAGTTTTCAGATTTTCTTATTACTATTTGCTACAGATTGTATTCTTTTTCTTAGGTGAAAATGGAGTTTGTCCATACAATATATTCTGATTACAGTTGTTCCTCCCTCAATTCATCTCAGATTCTTCCCAATTCCCCATCTACCAAATTCATACCTTTTCTTTTTCTCTCTGGTTAGAATACAAATGTGCATCTATTAATAATAATAATAATAATAATAATAATAATAATAATAATAATAATAATAATAAAAACAAACTCAAATAGAAAAAACAAACAGGAAAAAAAGAGCTATAAAAGCACAAAAAATATATAGATGCTGAGACACACACACACATTTGCACACATAGAAAACCTATAAAAATAAAATTTAAAAACATAACATATAAACAAAAGACCTATAGGAAAAAAAGGAATGCCTAGACAAAACACTGAGAAAATAAAACAAAAACAAAAGCCCTTCAAAAGTACCATTGAGTTAATTTTTTGATGGCTTTCTAGTACTACCCATGCTACCTAAATTTAAATGTTGTTTGTATACCTCGTGAAACTCAGTTGGAAATACTAATTTTTCCTTTGTGGGTCATTATCAGTTGAAGAGTGTTAGAGATGGTAGAGGTGTTGACTTGCCTTCTTGGTGCTAGGACTGGATTAGACCTGTGCAGGCTCAGTGCATACTGACATAACATCAAACTTTCTGTGTCTAGAAACACTGCTTACTTGACATCCTGCATCCTTGCTGGGTCTTACAGTCTTTCTTCCTCCTCTTCTGCACAGTTCCCTGAGCCTTGAAGGAAGGGATTTAATGGAACACCCTATATAGTACTGAGTATTCCAGTGTCTTTCAGTGTCTGCACATTGTCCAGCACAGGGTCATTGGGAGTTATTTTATTACTACATTTCTTTAGAACAATAGTATCTTCTTTTCCCCTAGATCTCTTGCTTATCTAGGCTCAGGTTCTTGTTCACCAGGGCAAGGTCAGGCATGGGTTCCATCTCATTGACTGGGCTTTAATTCCTATCCAATAGTGGTTAGTTACTCTCCCAACTTCTGTGCCACTATTACACCAATGTATCTTGCAGGCAAGTCACCATTTTAGATTGAAGAGTTGGTATCTACATTGATGATTACCTTTCTTCTCTGGTTGTATATAGAGAACTTTCCAGTACTATGAACACAAGTCAGTAGAAGTGAAGGCTCTCTTTGTTCAGGGAGTCATGTAGGTGTTGTCCTCAGAAAAAGAGCCTTACCATCAGTTTCTATAAGGCAGCCAGTAACCTAGGCAATAGCCTGGCTTATTTGGTGTTTCCATGGGACCTCTTTGGCCAACCACTCATACAGCTTTCTGAGAAGTATCAAGGTGCAATTGCTGAACCTAGAACATAACACACACCTTATCTAAGAAGCTCTTCTGAGTTTCTTAGGTGTGAAATTGAATCCTAGGTTGTGGACCACACTGGCAATGGATGCAAGCTGTCTGAGGCCTACTTCTATCCCCTATTCTAGTGCATATTACAAATAATGGATTGATAATCAAATAAAGAACAGATTAATAAACAGGTTGTACAATAATGATAAGGCATTTGTATTCAGCCAGCTTATAATTTGATGGGAGTCCCAGGAGGCACGGGTATTCTCTGCCTTCCAAGAGAAGAATGCAGGTTAGTCAGGAGAATTAGAGATACAGTCTCAGAAATGGGTTCGGATACCATCAACACCTATAGGTAATCAGCAGAGACCATCCCTCTTCAGTCTGTGGTAAGTCACAGCATCTCCAGTCTGACAGATGAATTATAACATTTGATAAATATTTTTGTCATATTGATGTGGGACAAAAGTAAAGCATGGATATGAAAATATGAAAATGAAATTGAATGCACTGAAGTAAAAGTAAGGTTTTGACTAAAGTAGCTGGAGCCAAGTAAAGAAAACTATGGGTCATATGCAAGTGACTGAGTGCTGGCTCTGATCATGTTTTCTTGTAAAAATGAATGAAGGATGTCTTTAAATCCACACGCTGTGCCAGGCAGTGGTGGTGTACGCCTTTAATCCCAGCACTTGGGAGGCAGAGACAGGCAGATTTCTGAGTTCGAGGCCAGCCTAGTCTACAGAGTGAGTTCCAGGACAGCCAGGGCTACACAGAGAAACCCTGACTCGAAAAAAACAAAAAAAAAAAAACAAAAAATCTACATGCTGTATTTCAGGGTAACCTTCTGAAAGAATCAAAGCAGTGTATCAGTTACCACAGGTGGTGTTACTATTAAAACACAGATTCTGTGTGGAAGCAGGGCCCAAGGTCTTCCTTCCTCTTCCCACTTAGAGCACAATATATCTACCATGAAGAGTGTAGACAATCGTGTGGATTTAGAAATACCTACAAGAAATCACAGCCTAAAATATCCCACAAGTTCCTCAATACCCTTAGAGCCTCTCAAGAAGATTTCTCAAGAATGGGTCTATTCTTGTCTCTTCTCTGTCTTCCCTAATTCATAAACTGTTCCTCCAGAGTCTCCCCTCTCAGTCAGTAGTTTCCCAACATTGTTCTGCCCAAGTTCCCTCTTCTTGGATGTTTTTCAAATGGAAGATGTTTAAATGTGTTGAAAAACAGAGAGATGCATTTCACAGTGTTCTCCCCATGTTGGGTCCTACGACTAAACCATCAAAATTTCCCCAAGGCACACAACCAGAAAGGACACTATATCTCCAGACAGTAGTTAGTTTGGACCTTTATCTGTGTGGCATAGTAGTGATTCCCCTTGGTTATTCTGACCTTATTTTTACTGCATAAGTCTAGATGTCTGTACTAAGAACTCAGAGCTGAGGACTGTCTGTCTTTCTCTAAAGCAATAAATCAAAACATTGAGACATGGCGGAACATAGTCTGTGGTCCTTGATTTAGAAAATGTTTTATTTTATTTTTTAAATTGAACTTATTTATTTGTGTGTGTGTGTGCTACAGCCCAAGTGTGGAGGTCACGGGATAACATCCCACCTTTACATGGGTTCACATGTGCTACAGCCCAAGTGTAGAGGTTACGGGATAACAACCCACCTTTACATGGGTTCAAGGGTACAAACTCTGGTTGTCAGACTTGAGCTGCAAACATTCTTATCTACTGAACAATTGTCTCCTGCTTTATAAGGGGTGTGTGTGTGTGTGTGTGTGTGTGTGTATGTGTGTGTGTGTAATATATTCGGGGATTGATCCTTAGGCAGCTGCTCTAATCTGAACTGTACCCCTAGCCTATGTCTGTGATTCTAAAACTGGGTCTTCATATCAATATCTGGAATTCCTTTAAGAGATAGCTCCAGCTGGTGGGCTGGGTCAGGCTTGGGACATCAGCCCTTGTCCTAGCAGTGACTTTCAGTGCCACAATTCCCTGCCTAGAGCACTCTTTCCTTTCAGCCAGACACACAGTCTGCCAGCTACCCACGGTCTCCCTGGAGCTCCAGAAAGAGGGTGGGAAATCCGCTGGTGGCATGGAAACAATTAATTCTCAACTTCTTCAGTTTGCTCAGAATATTCCAAGCTGTGTGAAGAAGCCCCAGCAAGTGTTATTTCCATTTTTGCTAAATGGTGTGAAACTGGAGGTTTGACAATGTTATTGATAAAAAGGGAAATTAACTGGTATAACTGCCTTTCTTACATTGTTGAACACACGTGCAATGGAACATGTGTATATATGCATACCTGGACATCAGGCTTTTATATGTTAAGTCATACAACGTCATAATAATGGAGTAACACTCTAGCTTTTTGTTTTTCAAATGTAAGATGATGATATAAGATGCTTTGGTGCTTCTTCTTCTTCCTCATGGAAAACCAGCTGTTATTTTAAATGACTTTCTTGCTATTCTTTATGATGAAACATGTCTCTGATTTCATGAAATAATAGTGGCCTTTGGCATTGTATAATGTGGCTGCCCCTCTGTTCTTGGTTTGTTTTGTCTTAAACATTTAGTGCTCATGACAAAGAGCCCAACAGTATGCTTTGGAAGATGAGAGTCCAAGGTTCACTGCTAGTACTCACGGGATGGCAGTGGACCCCAGAAGTGGCTAGATTCCAAAGCCACAATATAACGCTCAAAATGCAGAAGTCTGGTGAGGTTTCACTGCTAAGGAGAAATGGCATTAGACCAAGGGTCATGCACTCGCCTCAGGGTCAGAGAGCAAGCTTTTCTGATCTAGTGCCATCAGGAGAATCATAGAGATGACTCATCTGTGCTCTCCAGTGCCCCATGGAGAGGAAAGCCATGCCACTTTCCTCAGGGGAATGCTGAGCTGTCAGGAAAAACAATGTCTATCAAGTACTTGAAAACAGGATCACTACACAACAATCAATACACAAGAGCATACAGAGGTCATGCTTGCTTCTGGTGGGGTGGGGTGAGAAATAGGTGATATAGAAACTATTTCACCCTTAGGGCTGTGAGCTATACAGACAGAACCACTGACCTCAAGTGGAGCCTAGCCAGTGGCTGCTGTTCTGGGCGAGCATTTGTCTGTCATGGAATTGGCATGTCTGTCAGGGGTGCAGGCCCTCCCACCTCTGTCCTGGTAGACTGTGGTACAGTCATGGTGGTGACTGTGAAAAGAAGGAACAGCTGTATAAGTCACTGCAGACTAGTGGTGGGCCAGTGGTCAGGGGATGCCAGGAGCACCCCCTTCCAATGCTACAGCAATGAAACGAGATAATGCCTAAATTCCAGAGTACTGCTTCATGAGCCATCTTCTCACTCATGGCAGAAACTGAACTGCTGATACAATTGTCGGTCAAGCAATGATTCTTATAAGTGATCATAGATTCATAGGAAAATCTAAGCCTCCTTCCCCAGAAAGTTTGCAAACATCTGGCAGAGAGAGCATTCTTGATCCTGAGGAATCAGAATCTGCTTCCTGAAGACCATCTCCATTCAAGATTAACACCAGAAAGCAGGGGCTGCCCAGAGCCACAGGAGAAGCCACTTTTAGAAAAGGATTGGAGGCACACCTTCATGGGCCATGAAATTATAGGAGCAAATGACCAGACATCAAATAGCCTTTGAAGGTTGTGCAGCTCCCAATTTATATTCTGTTGGAGGTAAGGACAAAAGGCTGTGAGAACAAAGAGGAAATAAAGGCTTTCTGGGAGGAAGAGTTAGGGCTTCTTCCCAGCAGAAAAATGAGAGATTGAGGAGAGTGAAAATTTATACAAAAAGTCAGATCGTAAATACTGAGTAGACTCTCTTCCTACGTAGGCTGCTATCCTACGCTGAGCATGGCAGCGATAAAATGGCTCACCAGTCACAGCAGAGGCTATTTTGCTTTGGGTACACATAGTTGAGAGTGCTGGGACTTCCCGTTTACTTACTCAGTCTTCTAGACATTGGAGCGGGGTGGGGCAGTGTCCTTCGGTAGGGGAACTTTATCAAAAGCACTGTGGATCTTCAAGGAAGGCAGTGATCTGATCGAGAATTCTAGGCATTGTCTGAGATCCAAAACAGGCTTCTCTGTAAGAAAAGGAAAGGAATTGAGTTATTTTGACCCTTGAAGGCACTTGAGGTGGACTCTCCACACCTCTTTCTGCTATTATCCTACCACTGTGGCTGATCACACACTTCTTGTGCTTTCCTAAAAGTGGAGGTAACATACAGGGTTGGTGCCCTCTGTGGCTTTTGCCCAGAGCTTTGCTTCATCCATCCTTCAGAGACTTTCATACCACTCTGCCTCTGCATACGACGCTGCTAATAAAGGTCCTAGCTGAAGTGCCTGTTACTCTCCGACCTGTTACTCTTTCACATCAAGGCATACGTGTGCAGAGCATTCTGAGGGCAGATACATGGTCTGCTAGACTTACAGCTCTATTGGGAACTGGCAAATAAGAGATCTTGAGAAAATATTTGCTGAAGGAGTGATTGAGTGACTGAAAAGGGGAGGGGTCATAGCTGAATTGGAATCCCTGCATCATGGGGCCTGCTGGTCACTCACTTCCTTTCCCTCTTCAGCCACCAAAAGAGGCCTACCATGAGTGACTCTAGAAGTCTGAGGGTGAGGAGCCTATGATTCTGCATTTCTAAGACCCTCTGAGGTGCCAGGTGCCTGCCCTGCTGCTTAGCAGGCTGAAGAGGACAAGAGTTAGTTAGTAAGCATGTCAGCGGGGAGGAATAAGTCCCAGCCTTCTGCTTCTCCTCCCTCTAGGTCTCTGCTGCATCTTGTGCCCTCATCAATGAAAGGAGGAAAAGGAACGTGCTTGATGAGTTTGGGGCAAACTCTGCCCAGGGTTACTTCTCATTCCCTATTAAACTTAATTCGAAACTTAGTTGTTCAGGTAACAGTGGAGGGACCTGTAAGATGTCAGTCAACTTCTAGGGAGCTGGGAAATCTGGGATTTGCATATTTTGACTAAATTTCTTTTTAAAAAAATTAAATCTTATCCTTGGTTTTGTTTTACAGCTCAAAAGGTAAAAGGGACTGTCCTGGACACTTTTCCCACGTATAACCACACAGTTCCAACTTCCATGTTACTGTTTTTAACTATAGTGCCAAAAAAAGTTTGGCAAGGTAGGTTAGTAGTTATAGACACTTGTCATCAAGCTTAGTAGCTTGAGTCTGAACCCAGGGACCCAGATAAAGGAGAAAAATGGCTCTTCAAAACTATCCTCTGATCTCCGTATGTATGCCATGGCATGCCACACACACACACACACACACACACACACACAAGAGCTAAAAGAACATAGGAACTTTTTTATTCACATAACGTCTTAATGGATTTTAATATCAACCCATCTAGACTAGACCATGTGAATGGACACCTAGGGGACAAGAAGTTATACACCATGTGACTAAAGTAGGACTGAGACAGTGACAGAGCATGTCACAATCACTTAGCTACAGACATACATTTCCGCAGTGTAGAGAAATGAGAGAGACTGTTCACCTGGGCAAACATCAGTGGCTCCATTTATCCAGCCAACCCCATTCATCGATATTTGGAACCCACTATGTGCCAGGTGCTAAGAATCATGGGTGCAGAATAAACACCACAGAGACCGATGTGCACAGCAGTGACTAGACACTAGTAATCTTTCTTCTCAGGAAGGTCACTGTCTTTGATGATCTGTTTATGAATTGATCACATGTTCAGGGAAACTTCTTAAGTATTTCACAGCTCCAGAGATAGAGAAATCCCCGTGTTAAGTAGTAGTAAGTAACTGGTTTCTTTACCCCGTCAATGTCTTTATCAGAACAAGAAAGTACCTTTTCTATGTTTCATTTAATAAAGAACAGCAGGCTGAAAAAGAAATGAAAGATGATACAGTCTTGCTTTCATTTTACAGATAATTTACAAAATATTAGAGCCATTAGCAAAGACTGTTCGGAAATGAGCTTGGGAATCCCTCTTTCTGCCCATGACCCCTTGTTGTCACCAGTATTTAGGAGTTGTCAAATAATAGGCAACGGCTCCCTTGTGTAACATGTAGTCACTGCTGTGCATATTGACCTGTGTGATGTTTATTCTGCATCCATTCTTCTTAGCATCTGGCACATAGTGGGCTCCAAATATCAATGAAGGGAGTTGGCTGGATGAATGGAGCCACTGATACTTGCACAGGTGAACATTCTATCTCATGGAGATTTTCTCCACACTGCAGAGATGTATAGCATGTCTAAGTGACAGTGACATGCCCTGTCACTATCTCAGGTGCCTCAGTTTTACCTTAGTCACATGGTGTATCTTCCTGTCCCCTAGGTGTCCATTCACATAGTCTTGTCTCCATCCAACCTCCTACTCAATTGGACAACAAACATCATTTGGGGGGCTATCATCTAAAATCCTTTATTTAAGAAAATAAAAGCAGCAAGACTATCTGCCAGCTTATCTCCTATGCCGGGCACCTGAAAGAGAAGTAAGGCCCAGCCCTAAGGATTCGGGACCCAAATAGCAGGATAGCATGTTCCTGACACAACCTGGCATGCAAACTAGTACTTTATCCTTCCACTCTGAGTTACAACATACAGTGGGCAGCTTCATGCCATTGTGTCTGGCAGTCTTCAGAAAAGGATCTGTTGATCCTGGATGTTTCCTGTTCTCTGAGAGGATGGTCTCCTTTGCAAGAATATCAGAATTTCCAGGTAGCATGGGCTCTTTTTCTGATCCACCTGGCCTGGATCCACTGTCCTGAGTGCTCAACCTATGGCAAACATACATATGGAAAGTATGACGATAGTGAACCTCAAAGAAGGGAATTCTGTGCTAAACTCATCTGGTCCTGGGCTTTTTTTTTTTTTTTTTTTGGTTGGGAGACTTTTAATGACTGCTTCTATTTCTTTAGGGGTTATGGGAGTGTTTAAATGGTTTATCTGATCCTGACTGAACTTTGGTACACGGAGACTGGACCACCAACCAAAGACTACACATGGAGGGACCCATGGTACTGGCCACATATGTGGCAGAGGATGGCCTTGTTGGGCATCAGTGGGAGGAGAGGCCCTTGGGCCTGAGGGTATTAGATGCCCCAGTATAAGGGAATGCTAGGGAGGGAAGACGGGAGTGGGGTGTGGGGGTAAAGGAGCACCCTCATAGAGGTAGGGGAGGGAGGATGAGATAGGGGGTTTCAGGAGGGAGGACCTGGAAAGGGGATAACGTTTGAAATGTAAATAAAGAAAATATCCAATAAAAATAAATAATAATAATAAAAAAGAAAGGACAACCACTCCCCTGCCTTGCATGTAAAATGGCTGAGCAACAGGGAAAAAATAAGTTGCTAGAAATTGCACTGGTGTTAACCAACAGTTGCAGGCCCACAAGATCAATTTTCTTTTTATAGAAGACATGTCAAATATGGTTGATAATTAAACCTATTTTATTGTATTTTTTTTTAAATCAAGAGAAGGAAATACAAACCTTTACTATTAACTGAAATTAATTCTCAGAAAATTTCACAAGGATATGAATCTCCTAGTTCCTGCCCCAGCTAGTATTTTAGTACTTCTGTGAACCAAAGGATAATAATTTTTGCTTATTTTCTCAAAGCCCCTGGCATTAATTTCCTCATTGAAAATATTCATTTAGGAAGAAAATATTAAGTATAGAATTCCAGTCTCTTTGTGTGCTTGGGACTCCTGCTAAGTTCTGAGTTTGAGCCACATGTACCCAGGAAGGAATCTTTACCTTAGCTTCACAAGTCCACTGGGAGAGAATTCTGCTGGGTATCACTTGTATCCAGTCTGTGCCAAGTCAGTAATTGGGAATTCCTTGATGGATCCTTGAAATGGGACTTTACAGCTCACTCGTTTTCCCACCATGAAAAGGTGGCTGTAAGATTCTTCTATGACCCATTAAGCACATGGCAAGCATGCAGTTTCCCTCTGGAACATACAGCTAATGCACAACTGGCCTCCATACCTTCCTACACAATGTATAAGCCATGAGTAATGTGGAGAAACTGGTTGGCTTGTCGCAGTCTTAGGAAAAAACTATAACTGGCTCCTCCCTCTGGATTGTCAATTTTTTTTTTTATAAAAATAAAAGCATGGTATTGCCTACTTCACAGTGCAGAATCTGTTTTGACATGTGGTCAAACACAAATTTATGAATATTTTTAAAAACCATCCTTGCCTAGGTGTGGCTTTCTTTCCTATTTTGTTATTAGCTACTAGATTTCATCTTAGAAGCTAAAGACTAAAGGTGATACTGGACAGAGAGGAAGAAACATGATCTTTTGTTTTCTCTAATATTTATTTGGTCACTTGTATACTAAAAAAAAAGATGGTTGTGCTTGCTAGTTTTGCATCAACTTGACACACTCTGGATCACCTGAAAGGAGAGAACCTCAATTGAGAAAATGGCTCAATAAGATCTAGCTGTAGGGCATTTTCTTGATTAGTAGTTGATGGAGGAGGATCCAGCCCATTGTGAGTGGTGCCAACCCTGGACTGGTGGCCTAAGTTTTAGAGGAAAGCAAGCTGAACAAGCTACAGGGAGCAAGCACCCCTCCGTGACCTGTGTATCAGCTCCAGCCTTCAGTTTTCTGCCCTGTTTGAGTTTCTATCTTGACTTATTTCAATGATGGACCAAGATATGGAAGTTTAAGCCAAATAAACCCTTTCCTCCACAACTTGCTTACCGTCAAGGTGTTTTATCATAGCAACAGAAATCCTAACCAAGACAATGATTCCCGGGGGAGTGAGAAAGGCCAGAAAGGAGGGAGGTGAGCCCATTCTTTTCCCATTGGTGTGTGCTTGATTGTTTTTAATTTATCTTTTGTTTTTATGAAAGTCTTTTTAACTAACCATGATGCCAATTCTGTGGGAACAAAATATTTTTCATTAACAAACTAATGTAAGTATAGATTTTGTAAAGGAAATGTTGTATTGATTATGTAGTTGTAGCAGGACAATTGATTGTAAAACTAAGAATAAATTATATTTTTAACGGCATCATAGCAGGGACATGTGAAACCACTCTTTCTCCCAGCTTCCTGGGGCATATTTGTTGTGTCTCCTTTGCAAGAGGCAACAGTGCATACCGGTTAGGAATCCTAGCTCTTGAGTTGGAAAATCAAGACCAGGCTTTGCAACTGATGTCAGAAGACTTTTCTGAGCCTTGATTTCCTCAGCTAATAAAATGGCTGAGGTTCATGGTTTGGACTTTTGTAGTGACTCTGAAGATACAATAGGTAGATGTGTCAGCACAGAATGCAAAGTCCTGAATAACACTCCATCAACATCAGCCACAATAGTTACAACAGTATTGTACTCAGTGCTGTGTCAGCTTTAGTGTCAATGACTGGTAGGGGAAGCACCAGATGGTTGATGGCCTTGGTATAAATAAAAGTGTTTATGAAATGATGAAGGTTCTTGAATGTTTAAATAAAGTAATTTGTTTAATAAATCAGTATATGTAGTAGTGTGTTTGCCAGATTATTGGTTAACTAGATCCATTCTATACTATAGCCAAGAAAATCTCACACTGCTTTATCGCAGTCCTTTGTCTTGCCCAACTCTGTCCTAGCAAATGCTCAGGTTCACTGAAGCCCTCCTCTCATCCCATGCCATCACAGTATCTCCTGTGAAAAGCTCTCTGATACTTCTCTGGTACTTCCTATTACTTCTCCTGATTACTTGAAAAATGACATTTTCATTTACTTTGTTCTTCATGGGAGGAGCTGTTTATTTCCGTCTGGGAAGGACTGCTATGAGCTAAGGTATTGTTTTCTAGCCAAATACTGTTGGAAAGACAGTTGCCTCCTGGACAAACAGGAACCAATATTTGAAGATGGCTGTACTTCACTGTGACACAGCACTGCCAATGTAAGTGCTCAGAACCTCACTTGGTGATGCCGTACCCCAGAGGAGGGTCCCTTCCTTGCCATTCATTGAACATCACACACTGCAGCACTGTGGTGTCAGAGTACTGGTTTCCCTCTAACTTTGTTAGCTTTATGTTCCCTGTTTCATGTTTCCAGTGTATTTACACAAAACAACGCAAGAACTGAAATATTGGTGCCCATGGCATAAAAGACTGATAGGCAGAAGCAATCCCAGCTCCGTTTATTTATGTCTGTAGCCCTGGCAGCATAATTTGAACAATTTTTTCTTTCTTTTTTTCTAAGACAGTTCTCATTATGCAGCTCAACCTGTCCTAGAACTCATGAATCTGCAGGTACCACTTCATCAGACTTTGAGAACTTTTGTTTTCTAGACATAATTAGGACCTGCCATGACTTCCAGGATACTATTTCAGAAGGGGAGACAGGAGAAGTCATAGCAGAAAGGCAAAGCTGGGAAAGTATATAGGGCTTGTTCTGTTTTGTGTTGTGTTGTGTTGTGTTGGGCTGTGTGTCACCCTTTGAGAAGTGGCCTGCATACTAACTTCAAATGTCAAGTGAAGGGAAGCGAGTATGTGGTGGACATGACCACATGACCATTTAAGATGGTGTTTCAGCAGCATGGCTTCTGATCTGTTGAATACTCTGTGGTGAGGGCTTTCCAGATGCTGACAAACCTTGCATTTTGCAATTGCACTATGATGGTCCAGACCCATCAATCTGGCCTAAGCCCCTTCTTTGAAATTCTGCATAGGGTCTTAGGGAATGTACATGTAGTCTAGCCACCAAAGTTCCTGAACACATAAGGAGATTTTCAGTGTTTTAGTCCAACATGGAGTAGGCAGATCATGGTTGAGTAAGCTTACAGTGTTTAAGAATGGCTGGCATCCCTATAAAGAAGTGAATCTAATCTAAGACTCCAATCCTAAATTCCTTCCTACAAAAAAAAAAAATAGCCACCCCATCTCCCTGTCCAGCCCACTGGCCTTCTGTCTTTTCAGGTCCAAGATAACAGCCTGGTCTGATTTCCATTCCACACTGTTCTTTTGCCTGCTGGGGCAGAGCTGGGCTGTGGCATGCCAACAGATTGTCTCAGGAATAAGACTCTGTTTTCACTTCAGTGCATTTTGTCTGGTGAATCTTCATGTGAGGCAGAATCTGACCCTCAGTCCACAGATAATTTCTCTCAATATTTTCTTGGATTCTTCCACCTGAATGCTCTGCCATGGATCCATCTCATTTCTGTTAGTGAATCAGCCAATTTAGATGATTTGCTCAAGTTATTCACTCATGATCACGGCTGGGTGAATAATTTCTTGGAAGCGTCCCCTGTCTTGAAAACAAAGTTGAGAACATTTTAGGTCTGTCTGCAGAGACTTTTTAGTTGATAAGAATGGCCAAGCATTTTATACGGAGCTGCTGTACCCAGCTGGTTCTCAAGAAATCAAGTCATGTTTAATCTATGGGGCATCGAAGGATCACACAGCATTCAGAATCTTGCAGGAATCTGGACAATGTCACAGCTTTGACTGTTAATGCAATACATGTCACCACCTCTCTTCTGTCTCTTGTTGACACTGTCTGGTCTACTGTTTCCAAATCTGGCAGTCTTGGTGAAAAGTCCCTCTCTTGGCAGTCCATTTTATGTAGCTGTAATGGAATTACCAAATTTCCTTTACGAAACCCTGAGGCTGAGAAGTCCAAGACTCTAGTGTCTGCTGAGGGCCTTCAGTGCTGCACTATTAGATGGCAGGAGACTTCACTGCTCCACAGTCCCTCAACCTCATGCTGCTATCACAGCAATTTCACTTTAACAATTCTTTTTCTGATGACAGACATTGAAGCCACAGCTTTCTCTCTGGGAACATCCAGGTTCAGAATAAGCTGTTTCTCACTCTGCATTCCAGACAGCTCCCCCGGGGGTGGCTTTGCTACTCTGTCCCCACACATATGAGGATCCTTTCAAAGCTCTAATTCACCTCTCTTGCCCTTGATTTTTCTTGTTTCCTGCAGTGAGTACTCCACCCACATTGCTTTCAAAAGTGATGTCCATCTCAGTAGCCTGTGACATGGAAAAAGCCTGACATGGCTCTGGGTCTCTGTCCCTTTATTTGCAGAAGAAGGTTACAGGATTGTAACAGTGAAAGTAGATTTCACAGTGCAGTGCCAATAATGAGCTCCAAATTGCAGTTTCTCCAAAGAGAGAACTTCATTTGTCATTCCTGTAACTTCCCAGTGTGGAGACCTGCACTTGTCAATGACACCATGACGTAGGGAGACTGGGAAAGTATATGTTAGCTTGAGGGAGGGCTTAAAGCTGACACAGTTATGGTCAGAGCTCATTTTCCCAGGGGTTTACATGATTATAGCAAGAAGAGTAGAGAGGGATGGTTCTCCAGGGCCCTAGGAGAATCGTACTGAATGGTGCTTTGATCTCCTTAAAGGAGTATGGTGGTGCTAGGACATGATCCACATGGGAGATGCTCTCAGAATCCTTCTTCTCAGAGCTGGAACACAGACAGGGTGCATCAAGTCAGATGTACCTCTGTTTGTTGTATTTAAAAGTACTTTACCTCATATACTATTTTAAGCTATCCCTCTCTCATTTAGGTGTATCAATTGATGAAAATTTTCTACAAAGTAATTCAGAAAAGCATATGTTCACAAATCTTTATTTCTTTTTAATCTGGGGTCTAAACATGGTGCCATTCAAGTGATACAGTGGTGTAGTATGCTCAGACATAGTATGCTTAATGGGGCAAGTCAGCTTCTCAGTTATAATGTCTTTCTCTGATGTCAAGAGTTTGCTAAATTTATATTACCAATATCTGCCTGAGAAAATATCAGGTTCTTAGGCTTAGCCAAAATGAACAGTTGGTAGCTCGCTGGCAGAATGGGGTCTCCCAAGATCATAGCCATGTCTTTCCATCTCCTTTCTCCAATACTCTGGCCCACTATAGGGCCCATTTTACATAAATGATGTAGCTGTTGCTTCTTAGTGATCTAGCTTCTTAGGATAACGTTGGCTTTACTTCTTTTATTACTAAAAGCTTAAAATACTTATTCAGGCCCTTTCTCCATCACTCCTAGCCTTCTTCTGTCCTGAGTCCATCCCCTTCCTACCTTGCATGTCTCTTTTTGATGTATAGCAGAGTCTCTTTTTCTGTGGCAAATACCAATTTTATATAATATAATACAATATAATATAAATCTTAAACTAAGAAGAAACTCATGAGCTGAATTCATTGCAGTATGGTGTACCAGTGAACAGTTGCCTGTTTTGATTATAGACCATCTGAATTATTTTCATGCAGGAAGTTCACTGGAGAGTACCCTGAAGACTGACACTTGTGATGGATAGGACTGGAGAGAGGGAGATAGGTAGCCACATTGCAGACCCAGCGGGATTCCACAACAGCTCAAGGTTTAGAACAGTCCACCAGGGCTGAGATAGCCAGGCCTTGTTACCTTTGATTGCCATTCATTGGCTGTGGCTATTCTGGAGGCTCAACGAAGCCAACAGGACAGAACTATCTGTTTCCAGTCCTTCCAGTATTGTCAAGCCTTCATTGCAGGGATAGCCATGTATGCAAGTGGTAACACACATTGACAGCCATGAAAGAGCAAGCAGGAGAATACTGACCGATCTGTCTTTGCTCCACTCACCAAGCCTGAAGAAAAGAAAGTGGTTTTGTCTTTCCCAGGTTGTGTCCCCCACCAGCCCACATGTATCAGTGACAGTTCAGTGGTTTAAAATCTTACTGCATCTTCTCTCATTTTCCAGCCTTGTAATGATTTAACATGGCCTTACTTGCTACTGCCTTTGAGGTCCTTAGTCTGGTCATTATGGACACTTCAGTATCTTCTTGCTGCTGTGATAATCAAGGCTCTGTGTGCATTCCCTCTTCTCTAGTATTGACGAGATTGTGTGCATCCAAACCTGGGTTCATTTAATAAGATTCCAGTGGCTGTTCTTTGTGACATGCTGCTCAGAGAATAACACCCCTTTCTTTCTTTGAAGAAGTCTGTGGGGGGAGCGCCCTCTTTCTTCATCCTACATATCATTTCCATACAGCCCACTCAAGATTGCCTGGCAGCCCGGGAGACGGAAGGGAATACCACAGAGACTAGAAACCACAGCAGCACTGACTGCAGCCTCCTCCCTGTGTATACTGGGAGCTGAGCAGCTTACAAGTGGCTGAATTGACTCATTTGACTCTCATCACTCTTCATTTCCTTGGCCTTCCCTCTGGTACTCGTGATCGTGACTGGGGAAAATGGCTGGGGACCACCAAGGAGACATATGGGAAAGGGTAAGGATTTAATCCATAAGTTACAAAAACTGGCCTTGATGCTATCATCCCATGCAGCTGTATCTCATCCATCCCTGGCTACTGAGCAGAGCAGCCACACAAGCAGATAGCTTCTCTGCAGCCTCCACAGAGATCCCTGGCAACTTCTCTCTGGCTTTGTTTCTGTAAAGATATCTCATTGAACCTTTCTCTGTAGCCATTTCAAAGAAGATTCACTCTAGTATTGCTGCCACCTTTCTAAGGATGACATGGATATTCTAAGACTGGGAGACAAGTTAGGACAATGGGAGTGAATATGATCAATGCATGTTGTATGTTTGAATGAAGCTTACTCTTATACATACTTAATATATGCTAATGAGCCTTTCAGTCATTGAAGATTTATAATAGTGGGATGAATGTCCTAGTTAGCTTCAGCTACCTATTTGACATAGCCTAGAGTCATGTGAGGGAGTCTCAGTTAGAGGAAGGTTTAGGTTAGAATTTGTTTTGATGATCAGTATAGAGGGCTCAGTCCAATGCGGGCAATGCCATTCCTAGTAGTTTTTCCTGGGCCTTATATAAGGAAGCTAGCTGAGCATGATCTTCAGAACAAGTCAGGGTGAGCCAGAATATAGCATTCATCCATGGTCCTTGATTCCTGGTTCTTGCCTTGAATTCCTGCCCTGACTTCTCTTAATGATGAATTGTGCCTTGACAGTGTAAGCCAAATAAGCCTTTCCCTCCGCTGAAGTGATTTTGGTCATGATGTTTGTCACATCAATAGAATGAATCTAAGACAATGAATGTTCAAAAATATGCCCACATCTTTCAGCCATCATAACATCTCCCTTTTTCCGGCCAGGCAAGAAAGATTCACTGGAGAGGGAAGCAGGCACACATTTTAAATAGAAGACCACAGAAAATGAATGCTGTTCCTTTGTGCTGGGGAAAAGCTCATCCTTGGAATGAATGACTTGCCAGCACCAGTAGAAGGCAATGGCTGTCCCCAACTCACCCCATAATCACTGTCTGGAGTATACTTTCCAGCTCCTGTGTACTCCTGGCAATGGAGTTGCAAGTACGGCTTCTAGCTGCCACTCACGCTCGTCTGTTATGAACTGACTCTTTTGCTTGGCAAGGATCAGCTGTCCACGTGACCAGAGCCCCAGTTTTCCTGTCACAGGCAAGTGCCTGATATTTTAGTTTGCAGAGAGATGCTGACCCCAGGGGACCTGACAGCTGGGCACGGTAACCCTGTAGATGTAGTTGCTCCCCATGCTCAGGGTCCATGATGAAGTCTTTCTCCCCAAACACAATGGAAGAGGAAAGAATCCCTTTATAGGCCCATGTCTCCTTACCTTTCACTGCCTGTGAGTGCTTTGCCTTCACATTTCAAGTATGTATTCCTGAAACTTGTAGGCAAGGCCCTCGGCAAGAGTTGGGGACAATGTACATGGACACCAGAGTCAGTTCTGAAATGTTGAACGCTGGTCACACTGATATCACCTGGCTTCCTGCTGATTGGGGGAATCTTTAGTGGCTTCTGATCTGGCCAGATGTCCATTTTAACAAAGTCCATTTCCTAGTGACTTGAGTCTTCTGTTTCTATTTGGAATCTAAATTTATGAGGAGCCATTCTCAATTAGTGGCTCTCTGTTCCTCTCTTCCTCACTTGTTTCCCCGTGTACTGCACACAGTTCAGAGGAGGCAAAAAGTCAGCCTTGGGTAACATTGAAGACCAGCTCTTCCCATGAGCATTTGAGTTTCTGGAGATGTTCTGCCCCCCGTTTTCAGAAACCTGATTCTTCATTGAGCAGCTTGACTTGAGCATTGCTGTGCCATCAGCCCCCAGGAGTCCTGGGGATACACACAGCTGTGATAATCAGATGGTTTGCTATCTGGACCATTCATGGATGTCTTACTCTACTCTCTCCAAACCTTCCATCTGTGACTTTAGGAATTGTACTCAGAACAGTGAAAGGAAACGAAGCACTCAGAGGGCTGTGCTCCTCAGTCCCGGGTTTGTCATGAGGGAATCTGGGAGACCATGCCAGGTACATCCGTCTGGCTCTCACAAGCTGTGACTCAGGGTAAAATAAGATACCTGTCCAAACCCATGTGCAGACTAACTGTATATAAAAATTGGCCTTGTAAGATAGCTGTTAGCATTCTGCATCCCTATGTTGACTGAACCTTTGTGAGCCAATTACCAGGTTAGTCGATGGAAAAGCAAAGGAGTCTGTTCTGGAAGAGCACAGAGACCCACTATTCCAGAACAAGATGCTATAAATCCACATCTGGCCAGATATCAGCCTTCCTAAACTAGACCCCACCTCCTCCCTTTCCTTGTGGACTAGGCTCTCTGTTTTTGTTTTGAACATAATTGCATGAGAGATGGCTCTCAAATAGTAGCTGTCTTTCCCTTCCTTCATCATTTCTGTGAAACTACCACAAGCAATGAAATTTAGAACAGGGTGTCAAAAGAACTGTTGTGTTAGGTCTGAAGAGAAGATAGGAAACATCTTACTGCTTATTGAAGACAATTAAAGGAACTCGGAAAGTTTTATTTGGTGTGTTGTTGACACAGCTCAGTCCCATGATGGCTGTTAATTTTTCCGGGTACTTCCCAGAGGAGAATCACACCAGCCAAGGGCCATGTGTTCCCCAGTACAGCTTTCAGGCACTGCACAGGATGCAGAAGACAGTAATCTCAGACAACATTGCTTGTTTGATTTGGGGGATTTCTCTTAAGTGAATGACTGCTTTTGGGTGGGAAAATAGTATAATATGTTTACCTGAGAAATTAAAGGTGCAACATGGAGAGAAAAGAGTGTTCGAAACTAGATCCAAGCCACTGACTGCTTCGTGGGCACTCTGCAATCATAGGTAAGCAGATGGAGCTGTCTGGGACCCACCCTTCAGAACCAAAGGCCCACTGACAGCACCCCTACTGTGTGAATGCCCTGTCTGAAGCTATTAGTCAGATGGTTTACACACTGGATTCTCTTTCAAGACTTCAGCTTCTTTGAAAATATAGATTACAAGATGGAATCTATGAGGTCAGCTTTGACCTCCCATGATCCTGCATGCAATCATGGAGGAGGTGGGGTTTTAAATGCACATTGCAGGTGCTTAACAAAATGAAAATGAATGTGAAGTCAAAGGGTCATTACTGGGATGCTGGAGACAGTTCTGTGCCAGGTGCTTCTGCTGGCAGATCTGAGGGTGTCAGTTCAATGTGATGAGCAGCAGCTCCAGGAAGGACAACTCTCCAGCTAGCAGGGCTGCTTTGGGTATGAGATGGGAAGGACAGCTGTCCAGCTAACAGAACAGCTTGGGGTATAAGATGGCTCTGGACTATTCTGGTTTTCCTTTTTACTCACTACTCATGTAACTTGCCTCCATGCCAGGCCCTCACCCACGTCCTTGCCTCTCTCCAGATTTGTGAGTCCCTGGTTAGGAAGAGCAGGTGGGGTGGCATATGGATAAGCTGAGAAGCGGGAGTTCCCTACATCCCCAGTTGAGGTCAGGAACAGGTTTCAGTCTCGGTCTATCATTTTGGGTGATTCAGGAAGAATCTGAGAAAGGCCACAGTTCTAGATAAGGCTCCTGGAGAGGAAATGACCGAGGTCCAATACGGCGAGCACTGCATGGGTTTTCAGGGCAGTGAAGATGGAACTCTGGTTATTGCCACATGGGACTTCATATAAGACACATGGTAACAGAGTGTTCTGAATTGATAAATCATTATTTATTGTACTTGTGTACCATAGGATCACCAAGACATAACGTCTAAGTTTCCACTGAATTTCCATAATCTTTGCTTCCTTTGACATTTGTCTGTTTTGGGGGTGATTCTGGGAGCTGGAGAGAAACATAGGCTCTGTTTTCCAAGATCACATTGGAAACAAAAACAGCACAACAAAGGCACATAATTCAGATTCATTGTCTACAAACTAGAGCCAGGTTCTGTTTGGGTGTCTTACTTAAATAATCTTGCTTTATACTAATAAAAGATCAAAGCAGTAAGGGTTTCTGGGACTCTCTGTTCACACACAGGGGAACCAAGGTAAGTACAGTGAAGGATCTGGGGTTTAGACTCAGTCTGACTTCCAAATCCCTGCTCTCAGCTACAGACCCACACAAGGTGCAAGTTTCCACATCCCCCGTTGTTCTAGACATCAGGGAAACATGAGCAAACAGGATTTCAATTTGTTATTCAAGTCTGACCTTCAGATTGCATGAATATCTTTCATCTATGTGTCAGGTTTTCTGGGCTGCTCAGAGGTTACCATAACAACCCAGAATATCATTGACTGTGATGGTCAGCAAATAGCATTAAGTAATTTGTTTTCTAATGACAGTGGAACTGCTGATGTCCTTCAGCATGGAGCAATGACATCCCTTGTGAATGAGCCCTCGGTCATACTTTGTAAAGGAGCTTAGTTGTTGATGTTAAACAAGTATCAGTCAGGCATGGGGTAAGGACCAAATATATTAAGCTAGTTAATTGGTAAAATCACGGGTCTCTAATTATCTACATAATAAAGTATTCCCAAGGTTCTTGTCATTGTTCACAGGTGTGGGTAGCTTGGATCTCTCAGTCTCACTGGCGCACTCACAGTGGTCAGCTAAAGATTAAATAATTGCCTTTGATAAACCAGGCTGCATTTCTTCATAAGTATGGAGCAAGTCTCGCTCAAGCTTGAAATAGGAACAGGTGGAACAGTTGGCTTCCATAGTATGTGGCTTCCCATAATCTAGCAGGCCGCATGGAGTATGCTAATGTGTGTTGGCTGGGTCGTCAGAAGAAAAGCAAAAATACAGAAGTCCTTTCAGAGGGACTCAAACCAGACCTGCTACCCTCTCACTGCTGCCTACTGGTGTGGCCAATGCAAGACTAGCCAGGTAGATTCAAGACTCTACCTCTGGATAGGAAGAGACCTAAGGCCATTTGCAAAGAAGCATGGCTATTAAAGTAGGAGGGTTATGCATTAGAAATGAGGGCTTCTCGACTCATTTCACAGAAGGAAATGCTGAAATTAAATGTTAAATAGGATACCCTAAAAGCTCACAAAACTATACAGCACTCTAAACCACTAATAACTGCTGCGGTTGGATAACACAGTTAGACACGAAGCTGTTCTAACTCCAGGGCTCGTTTTGACTTTAACATAGGTCGGAACCTGATTAGTTGCTTGACTAATGAACGATCCTGAGTGCTAAGCAAGCACTCTGAGTTATGTGCACAGCTCTATTTTTACCTTCTAATTTGAGAGTCTCTCTAACTTTCCCTGGCTGGCCTTGTACTCACTCATTCTACAGCCTGAGGTGACCTTAAACTTTGACTTTCCTGCCGCAGCATCCAGGAGTAATTGAGATTGCAGGCCTGCGTTCATATGTCCATCAGGCCCAGCCAAAGCACTGTGGCCATTGCTTTGCTCTGTTTAAGCAGGATTTGTAGCCCAGGGTCACTCAAAATCAGAATGTAAGCAAGGA
The DNA here is from genome assembly GCA_019843965.1 of Rhynchomys soricoides. Taxonomy (NCBI): domain Eukaryota; kingdom Metazoa; phylum Chordata; class Mammalia; order Rodentia; family Muridae; genus Rhynchomys; species Rhynchomys soricoides. Next base: position 897,136 of record JADRCH010000125.1, read on the forward strand.
GGGCCTTGAACTCCTGCCCAAATATTAGGGTTTTAAGTATGCAATGAAATTGGTGTGCAAAGATGAGAAAATAGCAAACTTTGAAATTGAAATGACTTCAGAATTCAAACATGTCCTGTCTTCCTGTTGCTTTTGCTGTGGTTTCCTTTTGTGTTGTTCTGTGCTTGTTGTCCTTCTGTAACCGCTCACTCTACAGTGCCTCCAGTCTGTATCAGGGTGAGTCTTTCATCTCAATTGGAGCCAGGTTTGTCCGACATGAATCCCATCTCAAAATGAGGTACAAAGCATTTCCTTTATGTATAAGAAAATAATTTAAAATCTCCAATAAAAGTATTTGATATGTTTTGGTTACAACTACTGCAATTTAAGACAGAAAATCATATTTACTGACCAAAAGCTTCTGGAAAAATATTTCCTTTGAATTTAGTTCAATATCCTGGGAACTATGGCAGCATTGAGGAGTATGTTATTGATGTTTTGGTTTATCCTTGGTAAACTGGGTTGATACTAAAACATCTGAAGAATAAAAGTATGTGACTTGCTAAGCCCCTCGACACTGCTCCTTGTAAAGTTGAGATTTGAATCCAATGTATAGAACTTGGTTTGTCTTAATCCGGTGCTTTCCCACCCAAGCCAATGACTATAATCAGTTTAATATAAAATAGATGTGAGACAGGGTTAAGAAGGATGAAATGGTTTTAGAAAGTAACAATCAGTCATGAACACAGAGATAAATCCTTTGTAAAGGCGACCTTCAAGCAATCTGCAAGCTGGTGAGACTTGGAGAGCTGAATTTATGGAGGTTATATTTTAAAAGTTTCCAACATTCTAAGTGCTGTAAATGTAAATGTATAAGCCCATGCTGAGAGATAATAAGTGAGAAGAGAGAAGCCAGGGTGGATGGTTCCCAGTTTATCTCAGAAACTTGTGGCATGCTCTGTAATAATTATGGATATTAGTCAAGATATGAAAATATCTTTACCTTGTGATCTGAACCCACAGCAGGCAAGTTTTTGGCTGAAAACCAGAAGAGTCTTGGACTATTTATTTATTTGTTTTTCCAGTAAATTCATGGACAAGAAGAACTCCAAAATCCTTTGGGGGCATTGTGACCATTAGATCATATAGGATGGTGACAAATCAAAAGAGTCTTTTTTTTTTTTTTTTTTTTTTTTGCCTAAGTATATCAAGAGTTCATTTAGAGATGTGTCATAGTTGGGATCTCTGTTGCTATGCTGAGACCGTGACCAATAGCATGTTGGGAAGGAAAGAGTTTATTTGGCTTAGAGGTCTGCATCTTACTCCATCATGAAAGAAGTCAGGACAGGAACTCAAACAAGGTAGGAACCTGGAGACAGGAGCTGAAGCAGAAGCCACAGAGGAGACACTGCTTATTGGCTGACTCATCATGGCTTGATCAGTCTCCTTTCATATAGAACCCAGGACTACAAGCCCATTGATAGCTTCACTCAAAATGGGTTGGGCCCTCCACCATCAATCAATAATTAAGAAAATTATTGATTAAAATCTGGATCTTATGGAGGTCTTTTTTTCTTTTTTCAATAGAGGCTCACTCCTCTCTGATTACTATATGTTATATCAAGTAGACGTAAGACGAGCCAAGACAAGATGCATTCTGTGATATAGTTTTTAAGCAGGAAAAAATAAAAGCTGTATACAGCTAACTGGAAGGAGAACAAATGAGTGTCATGCCACTGTGATGTCAGGGTAGACTATGGAACCTTGCAAGAGAAGTTGAGACCATATAGTCTCAGTTTTACCAGACTGTCAGAAGATTCATTGAAATCTTGCATTAAAAAAAAAAAAACCAACCAGATTCCCACTACTGATAGTGAGAAGGAAAGAGTAGCACAAAGGAAGTACATATGAGAAGGACTCTAGGGGCATCTAGATTCCTAGCTTTATCTGGAGGCCATCAAAGACCCTTGGGGACATCTAAAATCCAGATTCTCTCAGGAGAAATTAGGTTCCCAATTCTTTCCTTCCTGAATTTTGTGGTCCAGGTTTTGACCTGGGGGATTCTGGGGTCTGAGTTCTGTGCTGAGAGTGTCTGTGGTCCGAGGTCCCGGGTCACATTTGTTGTCTGACTTCTGTCTTCAGAGCCACCTTCTTCTCTCCTCTTAGACTGACATCATTTTTACAACACAAAGAAGCTTGTGTTGTGACAAACTGCATCAAAGCTGGTGTTCCCTTTTTAGTGGAGGTAGATGAAAAGGAAAAAGAAACTTGATTATTATTAGTAAGGTGTGCTACGGTGCTGTGCTTCACTAAGGCTCGAAAGCTGGAACCAAGATTCTGCTTCTGAGCCTGAGCAGGCAGACCACGAACAGCCTGTAGCCACTGAAGCCTTAGTTTGTCTTTGCTGCTCCTTGAGTGCTGTGAGGATGTTTGTGCATCCCTGAGAAAATACAGTTCCTCTTCATTCCCCAGCATCCCCTTAAGCTCTGTTTCTTTGGCTGTTGCCAGTCTCTAAATGAGAACACCATTTAGACCCACTGTTTTGTGATTAGCCTAAGGTAAGATTACCATTTTAAGTAACAAACTCAACTTAAACCAAAGGACAAATTTATTCCAGAAAATTAATTATAACATTGAATCCTATATTCAGTTTTCCCCTACATTCTTTTGTTTCAGGTTAAAAGAGAAAGTGGGAATTGTTTTCTCCTCTCTGTCCTGTCCACTTCAGTCCATGTCAGGTGAGATATCAGCTTCCATTGGAAGTACAAATAGATGAGAAGACTCATGGTCACTTGACCTAATGATTCTTTCCCTAGACTCTTCCATGACAAAGTCCCCATCTATGGTTCCATTATTCTAGGGCCGTATTAATTCCAGATGTTCCTACATCTAAATCTAAGACTCCTGGGTTAGCATTCTGCATTCTCCCTTATTTTCTTTTTAGTGGTAATTTCACATTGGAAATTATATATTACCTACTCTGGCTCAGAGGATACCATTGCCCTCAGTGACCTTATCTGATCCATAGGAACCAGTTTCTCATCCATGTTTACACACTGAAGAGCAACTTACTCAACCTCCAAATATCATGAAGAAGGCTTCCAAACAATGCATTGGCTGCCTCTGATTCTAGATGACTCTTTTCCACCTCATTTCAAGGGACATGTAATAATGCCCCCTTGGAGAAGATGATGAAAAAATGCTTTTGGATGTTTTTCATTCTTAAAGTACATTAGAAGATGTTAGACTACAATAGAATATTCCAGTCAAGTACCCTATGGGAATTCTGCATCCATTTGACCAGAACCATGGTCAGAACTTCACTTTTACCACCCTGCTAAATGGGTGCATTGCTAAACAATTGCCAAATATCTGATAAATGTGAAACATTAACTGTGTGTGATAAAATGAGAATAGATTCAAATTCCTTTCAATTACTTTTTTATACTGATGTGACTAATATGAAAACAGACAAGACACTGAGTATCCACTGGGATCATGTAGAGTAGTAATTGCAATAGGTAAGTAGCCATGACAGACAGCAGAATGGGATAATGAGTGGCTGTCAGGATACTACAGGAGAGTCTTCAGTCTCAGGGAGGATTGGTGCCTCTTGTGGAAGGATCAGTCCCAGCTCTTATTATTGATGGGCTCTTGGCTGGTCCTCAGCCAGCATCTTCATTATTGGTTTTGAAATCAGGGAAACAGTTCCACACTGTAGAGATCTTCAGCTGCGATAGTTTTTAGTAGCTTCTTTCTTGGTAGCCACGAATTGTTAGTTGAATATGCAGTGGTCTATGATTGGGAAACTCAGGTTTTGACTGGGTAATGTGTAGTGGCCGGGGATGGGAAAAGGAGACTGTTTGGAGCAGAAAGGAATCATTACAGCTTCTCATTAATGGGATGGCCTGGATTGGGTGGCTTTAACCTGGCATGGCAAGAATAGGAGCAAGGAAAATCTGGGTACAGGCCACTAAGGGTGATGACTTTGCTCTGTTTCAGAAAAAGGTTGTCATGTGACCAAGGAAAAAGTGCAGTGGAAACGAAATTCAGGCAATGATGGAGGTCAGGGTGCAGGCGATGTCCTAGGAAAGAACTAGTGATTTGTGCTAGATCTGGGAGGTCGCTGGGTGAAGCTAAAGGCTGAAAATTATGATTTTACTTTCAGATTCTTCAGGTGAAGCCCTCATTGAAACTTCCTGTGGTGTGTGTGGTTGTGAATGGAATGAAAGTAAAATTCATAGGAGGACTCATTGATGAAAATGATCTTCAAATATGATCCCAGTGATGGAAGAAAAAAAAAAAAGGCCCAGAAGCCATCCATTCATCAACTAAGTAGGCAATGTACAGTATTTCCCTTCGGTGGCCTCTTGGCCCCACTGTCAGCTTCAAGTTACTTTCCCCTTTGGGCATTACCCATGCCTGTGCAAGCATTGTAAATGTATGCTTCATTTGCATATTTACCCCTTTTATAAACATTGTACATACGTATGATTCCACTGTAAGAAGCTTCCTTACCAAGTTACCTTTTGGGTGTGATCCTTTGCTATCATTACATTAGCAAAGCTTGTCTCTAAATTTGGGCTGATACTACTTATGGAAAAAGTGTCCTGCTCTCTGCAATCAAGGGGCTGAGAACATGTTGCTCTTTTCATGTATGTTGACATTAAATGTTCTTCCTACTTTTAAAAAAGGTCGTAGATGTTTCAACTTAGATTTGTTTTACTTATATTGATCTCCTATGGTTTAAATAGCATAGCATATACATACACATATATATATATTTGTGTATATTCACATATATATGAATGTTATATATGTGTACATATATTATATACCATATATGCACACATATACTATATATTATATATGTATGCTCTTACTTTCTGACATGTAGAAATTATCAATGTATCTAATTATGAGATACTTCTCTTAGTGTTTTCATCTAGATTCTGAGTTTAGAGTTTTCTTGTTCTGCAATTTTTTGCCTTTTAAACAAACCTACCTGTGTAGTAGCTGATATATTCAGAATGCAGTTAGTATATCTGTCTTTTCTGCAATGGTCCGTTCTATGGCCCACAGGTTTACTAATACCTGGCTTAGCACCTCTCAATAGTCCTGACTATCCCTCAATCACACAAAAGAAAGAAATAGAGAACAAGACAGGGACTGTCATTCAGCTGCTATACAGACTTAATTTCTATCATTTTGGAAAGAGTGTTTGATGGGCTGTCTCCAAACCCCAGCATTCAGTTTGTAGCTCAGAGGTATAGATGGCTAGAAAATGTGAGTAAGGCCTCAGTCTTAGGGTAAGTGATCTTTTCAGGTGCAGGTCACACCTACACACCACATTTGGAAATAGCATGGCTTTATGTTTGACATGGGAGGGGAAAAGTGAATAGAGATAATGGAGTCCAGTGAATTGGGGACTGCAGAGGAGGAGTTTTGAGCAAGAAAAGGTGCTTTTGGACTTGGCCTGTACTGTTTGTGAGTTCAGGTCTATTTCACAGGGACAGCTGCTGACTAATGTTGCTGTCTCTGATATCCCCCTGTGACCCCAGCCCTTCTCTGTGAACTTTCATTTTGATGGCAGCCTATTATCCTTGTCTCCAGCACTGCAGCTTATTTTCTCTTTGGCTTTGTATGCAAAGCTGACTCAAAACAAACTGGGGGTGGTATCCTGTTTCTATGTTCCTGTTAACATTGTTCGTTTTGGATGATAACTAATGAGAGAATATTTTCCTCTTTCTTGGTGTAATGTCTGTTCAGCAGTTGTTGTCCATTTGTACAGTAAATTAAGGCCAGGCTGTGCTGCCAATCACTCTGAAGTAGTTAATCAGCAGCACAGCTCATTCATCCCCCTCCACCCCCCATGAAAATTATCTGACTTTGATTGCCTATTTGTGCTGTGTATCTCCTCAACAATATGCTAGACTATTTGTTCTGATGACGTAGGAGACATTGACTTATCTTGGTTCTAGAAAAATCCAAGAACAAGTCTCAAAAGAATTTGCATATAATGGAAGCTCATTTCCTGATTCAAAGATGGTGCTCTGTGCGCGTCTTCCTGTAATGCAGAGACAGGTGCTAATGGTGCACATGTGGCATCACTTTTCTACAGACATATTTATGTTACCCTTGTGTTAGCATTAGATTTCAACATGTGAGCCATCAGAGTCCATAAATTTTCAGGATATAGCAGCTCTCCACATCCTGAATCTCTTGTCAGTATATCCCAGAAGGGGGTAATAAACCAAGTCAAAGTAGCTGAGCCATTTAGTCAATCTCAAAAGGCTTTATTCTTCAGTTTTTAAATATCACAGTTAGAAAATGAGATACTCATTTGGAGCCAATATCTCTGAAAGAAAGAGGTGCTCTGTGTTAGTTTCCCTAGCCGATGTTCCATCCATGGATAGCTCATTAGGAGACAAAGGATCCCATCTCAAGATAGACTCCAGTCTTCTGCTGAAACCTCAGTGTGTTTTAGAATAGTTTCTTATGTGTGACCATCAATATTGGGATAGTAATTCCAGAGAAACCATGTTCAAGTCTAGAGGAGTCTATTGAGAAAAGATCCATTCTTCCATCTCCTTAGGTGCCTGTACTCACAACGTTTCAAAGGTTTGCCATATTAGCATGTGGACCCAGCAGACATTTAATGAGCTGGTTTTTAAGTTAAAAATCCCCTTGCTTTACTCACTGACAGTATTTATATCTTTCCATGTGCCAGTCACTATGTAGATGGTGGGCACACATCCAAGAAGGGTGATAGTAACTATAGCTGACACGTACTGTGCTCTTATTGCCATCAATTACCTCATATAACTCTCAAAGCAAGTTCATAATTAAGTGCCTTTGTAAAACTGATTCAATTACAAAGGAATGATATTTAAAGAGAACAAATAATGCTAACGATGACTAAAGCTGGACCACACAGTGCTTGTACACTGTTTACTGTTATTCCCACATGGGATAGACACAAGTCCATATCCTCAAGAAACTTATAGCCTGAACTAGGGAACACATCTACTCAGAAAGGAATCAACTCAAAGTACGAAGGTCCTGCAGAGTTTGCCACCTTTCAGTTAATCTGAGTCTGAGACACTGGGTTGATGGAAGTCACTTGGTTGCTGTGGACTTCCTCTAATTTCACCAAACAAACTTCCTTATCTTGTCTGCTGTCATCCTCAGTCGGTAAATCTGCCCCCTTCAGTTTTGTCTGCATGCCCCTCCCTTCCCTATTCTTTTGGTCTCTCTCCCATGCAGATAGTTACAGGAGACAAACAAATGTCACAGTGTAGTTTCAAAAGTGCACATGGGAAGGAGGGAAGGGTTCCTGACCACAAAAGAAACTGGGTATTGACAGAGGGATTGGTGCATCTGAGTAGCCTTCCTTTGTGTTCTCTGGTGTTTGGTGGATTCAAGGAAGCAGGAACTTGCTCATTGCCCATTGTGTCTGGGCTCCTTCCTTCTTGCTTTCTGGCACTTCAGACGTGTAGGACTCTAAAAGCACATCCACACCATTCTGCTGTTGATAATCAAATTTTCCCATGATTAACAACTCAGTTCATTATGTTTCCAGATCACATTAATCATCTTTTCTGGGAGTTTGGTAACATTTGGAGTCATTTCCCTATGAATTTATCCATCTGGGATCGCAGTAAAAGATATGTTCACACAAAGCCATTTGCTGCTCTCTACTGAGACTGGAGGTACTTATTGTTCCCTGAATCCTGAAAGGAAACTTCTGAAGTCAGTTGTGGCTTCTTCACCATTCAGGGGTCCCTCAGTTGAGCTCCATGATGTTTCCAATAAGGAGCAAGACCTAGAGCATAGAGGCTCTGGTCGCAACATAATAGTGGTGAGAAGTTCAAAGGCAGGGCTCTGTGGAGCCTGCCTGCACTCCTACAGCAGATGGAAGTGGAGGAAACTGTGGGAGCTGTGGAAAGAGAGGTGAGATGGATGAGTCAGAGCAGGAGTCCTGGTTTTATTCCTACAAGCTATTTGACCTTAGACAAGTCACATAATCTCCTCGAGTAAGATCCATTCACCCCTCTGTAAACTACTATCATAGGGTAGGTAGTTCTATATGCTGGCTTTTATTCTTCCTTCTGTTCTCTGCTGTTGAGGAAACTGTATAATTCTGTTAGCACCACTTAATTTCACAATTCCCACACCTCTTTTCAAAACCAACAGTGTGTGTTTGTGTATTTGTACATATGAAATATATAATACATATAAGAAAGAAAATCATCTATTGGATAATTTCCATGGCTGTTACTAACAATAAAATGTGTACATGTATATGTGTGTTTATGCACACACAGTATATAATACTATATATAAGCATATATGGCACATATGTGCACACACATATCTGTGTACGTGCATGTGCACAAGTGTGTATGTATACATCTATGAAAGAATAAATAAGTCATTGTGGATGTCCTAGAAGCCAGTATATCTTAATATCTTCTTTTATATAAGAAGACTTACAGCCATGTGCCCTGTTTGAATTGGGCTGAAGGTGTGTTGTTTAGGAAACAAGACAGAGAATCCTTTGGGATACACTGTGAGCATCCTCCCAGGCACGCTGTAGTCTTGGGAGCTTGGGAAGTAAGCAGTTCTTGTGGAGGCTTTTATTGGTTTGACTCCAGCAATATTGTACAGTGAATCTCAGAGGCACTGCCCACTTCTTAAGTCAGATGTTTCTTTAGAGATGATATTCTACATTGTGTATCTTCTGAAAGCCCAAAGCAGACATCTCTGTCTGTAATCATTAGCCTTGAAATACAGGTATCAGTTCTGTTCCTGCCCATGTGCAGGACTGAATTGCGTAATGCCTCTGGTACTGTAGAAAGCTTAAGAGACACAATTAAATTTTATTGCCCTGGAAGGGTCCAGGAGAGGAGTAGAAGAGATGGTAGAAGCTTGTTCTCATTCTGCCCTGGCTAAAAACAAGGTGAAGGGATGTGGAAATGTTGACCTCTTTTGAGTCCTCTCCCCAGCCTTGGGGCTTTCAGTAGGAGATTCCCATTACACAGGATCTCCCCAGTGGCCTTGATGGAAATTACCTGCCTACCTCACCTTCCTGCCCCTACTTTAGGCAGACACCTGAGGGCACTTTTTAATTGCCATGCACTTCCCCTCCAGAAGAGCTAATTTCCTCTCTTCCCTTTCCTTTAGGTTCCCAAGCAAGGACAGAAATAATGAAGAAGACTGTGTGCTAGCTGCATCCTTTTGAACCACCCAGGAAGGAAATCCAGAGTGTGGTCAGAGACAGAACCCTTGCAACTCTTGGAGTGAATGAGGAATGGACTCGTGATTATGCAGAGGTTCCAGGATGAATCTGGTCGACCTGTGGCTGTCCCGCTCCCTCTCCATGTGTCTCCTCCTCCAGAGCTTTGTCCTGATGATACTGTGTTTTCATTCTGCCAGTATGTGTCCCAAGGGCTGCCTTTGCTCTTCCTCTGGGGGGTTAAATGTCACATGTAGCAATGCAAATCTCAAGGAAATACCCAGAGATCTCCCTCCTGAAACGGTTTTGCTGTATCTGGACTCCAATCAGATCACATCCATCCCCAATGAGATTTTTAAGGACCTCCATCAATTGAGAGTTCTCAACCTGTCCAAAAACGGCATTGAGTTTATTGATGAGCATGCATTCAAAGGAGTAGCAGAAACCCTGCAGACCCTGGACTTGTCTGACAACAGGATTCAAAGTGTGCACAAAAATGCCTTCAATAATCTGAAGGCCAGGGCTAGGATTGCCAACAACCCATGGCATTGTGACTGTACTCTCCAGCAAGTTCTAAGGAGCATGGCATCCAATCATGAGACAGCACACAATGTTATTTGCAAGACTTCGGTGTTGGATGAGCATGCTGGGAGACCATTCCTCAATGCTGCCAATGACGCTGACCTTTGTAACCTACCTAAAAAGACTACTGACTATGCTATGCTCGTCACCATGTTTGGCTGGTTCACCATGGTGATTTCCTATGTGGTGTACTATGTGAGGCAGAATCAGGAGGACGCCCGGAGACACCTTGAATACTTGAAATCCCTGCCAAGCAGGCAAAAGAAGGCAGATGAACCTGATGACATTAGCACTGTGGTATAGCCACCATGCTGGCTGGCACTGGGAAGGGAACTTCTGGTTATAGTAAAATAAGTGGTTCGTGGTTCAGTTCACCCTTCATTGTACACGTTTAAAACTTGGTATTTTAATTTCTTTGGAATCATGCCACTGTTGAACTTTTCACAAACAATACAACACTAATAATTTTAGTTTAGATGATCGTCCCCCATTAATTGTGACCCCTGGTTCCTGAGTAACAAACTCTCTGAACATTAGTTAGACCCATCTCACTATTTAATAATGAAATTTATTTTTTTAATTTAAAACTGAATAAAAGCTTAACTTTGAACCATGGAAAACAGTGTGCCTTATTAGTTAAGACACAATATAGTCAGTCCACTTGCTTTAAAATGAAAGAGACAATCCTGTGACTCTAAAAGACTATCACATTGAAAGGTGTGTCATTAGGCTCTATGCCAGCCTGGGGAACCAGAGCTGAATTATTGACCAGTTAAGCATCTACCAGACTTTAGCTAGCCAAGATGTTTATCCAGATGTGTTTCTCCAAGACTCAGTGTGTTAGAATGTCCGCTGACAAACATCTGTTTTTCAAAATGGGTAGGTCTAGCAATTAAATAAATAAATAAATAAATAAATAAATAAATAAATAAATATCTCCTCTGTGCTGGACACAATGGGAAAGCAAAAATGGCATGAATCTTCTCCTCCTGATTGCCTTTTGGTGGGCAGGAATGTGTGGTGAATACAGAAATAGCTGTGCTTGGTCTGTGGAAGCACTGTGTGGGGATGGTGATACCACTAATGTCCCTTAACCTCTCACCACCAGAGGAGAAAGTGACCACTGGCCTGTGCATAGAAAACAGAGGTCCAGTCACCAGTCAGGTGGAGAGCATTAGAGCTTGAATTTGAACCAGATCTCTTCTGAATAGAGATCTTTCATTGATAGTCCTTCCAAGTTGGCTTACAAATGCAGAGCTTACATGATTAAAATGCCCAACATGAAGTTATGAGTTTTGTTACTGCATTCTCCTGTGCATCTGCCACACAAAGGAGATATTATATCCCAACTATGGGCTGAGATACCAGAAGCACATTTGATTTCTGGAGTGGGGAGTGATGGCCTTGTTTGTTTGTTTGCTTGCTTGCTTGCTTGTTTTAGGATGAATGTGTCAAGTAAGCATGTACAGTCAAAGCCAGGGGTGCGTAAGGACAAAGGTGGGAAACCATTCTCAGTGAAGATAGAGAGTAAGATACAAGTCCCAACCCTATGGTAACTTTAGACTGAAGAATACTATAATCTGTTATCCAATGCCACTTATGGAACACTTACTATGCACTAGTAGTTTTCTAAGTTATCTGAATTATTGCTTCTGAGACTCTATGAGATACTTTTCTGTAATAGACCCAGAACCTCAGCACTTGTAGGAAGCATAGCATATGCACCAACATTAAGATTTGAGAGTTTTGAAAGTTGTATACTTCTGCACATGACATACATGATGACACTCATGTCCTGCCATTCTGACACAGACTCTACTACACAAGGTGGCTGCTTCCTCAGACTCATTGGTTTACAAAAACTTGTATGAAATTTTTATTTAAAACAAGAGAGAAATTTTTCTTTATAAGTCTCCTCTAGAAAAGGGATTAGAGTGCCCCAGTGAGGCACGGGTCCCTGTGTAACCTACATGATACTGTCTTCAGGATGTCAAAACTCACAGTCTGTTGAAAGGCCTGCTGAAGAAATCAACAAGACACTCAGAGCAGTGGTCACTGTGAGCTCACACCCTCTTTAACCATCCCAAGAAGTATTAGTCTAGAGGAAACCCAAAGATAACTCTCAGATGTAAGACTAGAACTGCTGTATCCAGGAAGACTAAAGTCAGATGGCCTGCATTGCCTTTGTTTTGGAGGGTGGAACCTGCCAGAGAAGTTAGACCCGTACTGAGGAAACAGCGCCGCCTGGAGGACAAAACTATAATACAGTGCAAGTACTAACAGGAAAGAGGCAATAAAGGTTTAGCTCTAATAGTCTTTTGAAAATTAAACAAAGTACAGTGTGTTTATCTGCAGGTATGAGTCACATTCCTTCTGGAAAATCTTCCAGAAGTGGATTAGATTATCCATTCCAGGTCATCCCTTCCAAAATCATCTTCATGTTCTTAGTAATGAAAGCTTATCTTCCTGGTGGCCAATCCATTAGTCCAATAAATGTTCTCATAAAGGGATGGTCCCTGAGGACTTGGTGAATACATGCTATTCTTGATACAACACAAAACAGTTAAATACCCACACACTTGGTTTGCAATTCCTCATGAAGAGCTGAGAGATATGCCACAGGTTAGCAGGAACCCCCCTCCCTGAGTTCTCTATGTAAATTGTCTGGTTCCAGTCTCTTCAGTACTCCAAAAAGGCAAATATTAATTTAGGTGTCCATGAATTGAATAGAGGATTATTAGATAATAAAAATCAAAAAGAACTAAAGTAACAGATTAGCACGTTTATTTCTGACAGAGCAGAAAGGAAATTACCTGACTGCCAATATCTCTGAATGTCCACCCACTAGACCAACAGTATGTAGAGGTGATGGGTAAGAGCCTGCAGTCTTGACCCTAGATCAATGGCTCATTTCCCACCACTCTGCAGGAGTTTCTGTTCACAGTGAACCACAGGAAGACTTTTGAAATTCACTTGCATCTTATGGTCCTAGGCACAGAGCATCTGAAGTTCTAATACATTAAATAGTAGTATTTAAGGTGTCTTTTCCCAGACTAATCTTCTCTCAGCTCCTACCTTTTTAATAATAATAATAATAATAATAATAATAATAATAATAATAATAATAAATGCCTCTGGAATTTTAACTTAATCTTTGACAATGTGCTTATCTCTGAAGCAAAGCAAATCATAAAACATGCCAACTCAACTAGAACACATTTAAAAGTCATAAAAACTTACACAGTGGAAGATAGAACTTGGACAAATTGTAAGCATTGTTGTACAGTCCGCAGGATAAGCGCTGTTCGTTTTCATGTCTGTCTCTGACTCCTTACAGTAATTCTTGCTCTGACATCACCAAGCATACAGCAGTCTGGGCCATCGTGCATTTCTCTTATTGACGTGTCTTTTAGACACAATCTCTCAGCTCACTGGCAGAGGGATGGAATGGAAGATTCTGCTCATCACTGCTCAGTTTCTGAAGGCAGATCATTCCTACAGGGTTAGGATGAGAGTCTTAAGGTAAGTTTCATCTGCCCACTTCACAGGTACAGAAATTGAAAGTCTTGAAGCTTTGGGGATTCATATCTGTCTCTAGGTTTCCTGTAGGTTGCTAACTGCCTTCCTGGTAAGTCCTATCTAGGCCATCAAAAACAAGTCATGAACATAACATAACAATACACATAGGGAAAATATCACTGGGTACTAACAAATTTATTTGAGGATTCCTATTTCATTGCTATCCAAAGACTACCCATGATTCTAAAAATGTAATTGTTCCTTGAAGATCAGATACCAGGATCTGCTTTGCTGTTAGCAGTAGGCCCTGAATAACATGTTTAAAAGTATGCATGACTTGGCTTCTCAAATGGGAAAGTGATGCTGGTACTGTGTCTCAGAAAGAAAGAAAGGAGTCTCATTTATTTCCTGAGCAAAACCTCAAGAGATCAAGCACAGCCAAGCTGGCAAGACTTTAGTGATGCCCTCTCCATCTCCAGGGTGCTTGTCTGCCTAGCTTCGTGAAGTGGAGTCTGTGATTCAGAAAGTTGGCTAGGTCTGACCCAGAAAATGGAAACAAGAATTATGCTGGTTAGTTTGAGTTTTAATTTTGTTTGTTTGCTTTTGGTTTTTTGTCAACTTGACATAAATTCGGGTCATCTGAGAGGAAGTCTTCTGAAAGTGATGCCTGCAGGAATGTTCTAGGGAGAAACTGAGAAATTGCCATTAGATTGTCCTGTGAACAAGTCTTTGGAGAAACTCTGTGATGAATGACTGATGCCTGCTATTGTGGGCAATGCCTTCCCTGGGAAGGGTCCTGCATTGGGTAAGAAGTCAGGCTGGTCAATTTCTAAGGGCCAAGCTAGTAAGCAACACTGTTTCATGGCTTCTCCTACAGCTCCTACTTCTAGGGTGCTGCTAGAATTCCTGCCCTGACTTATTTCTGTGACAGAGTATGAGTTCGGATCACTCACTCATTCTTCCCCAAGTTCCTTCTGCACATGTCGTTTGGATGAACAACAATAAAAATAAACAATAAGAAGAAAACTAATACAGACACAGGCTCACCTCCACTCATCTGTAAATCTGTTATGAAACAGAACCAAGGAAAAGAAGACCTTTGTCATGTGATAGTCCAGAATGCACTCAAAGACCAAGCCAGGGTCTACAATGTTTTTCTTTTAGCTCAAGAACAGTATTTTTGAGTCTTTCAAGTCAACAAAATGGACAGAGAGGTTCATTTCTTTTTCTGAGTAGTGACAGTGAAGGAAAACCTTTAATATATTTTGATAAAGTATTGATGGAACTTCTTCAGCATAACAGGAACCAGGAGCTGCTCTTTCACATACCCCTTCCCCCCCCCCTCATTGTTTTTTCTCCTTTTCTCTCTCTCCCTCTCTCTTCTAGGTCTCTCCCTCTTTCACTCCCTCCTCTCCCTTTCTCTCTCTCTCCCTTCCTCTTTTCCTTTCTATCTTCATGTTTATATTGCACAACTGAATTTCAAAAGCCAGAAAAAGAATTGGTAAGGCTCTAGAGAATAGTTACTTCGAACAGCAGTTCTGTGTAGTGCTCTAAGTTTGAGATTGAGATTTCTAAGAAAATTTGTAATTGTTTTCTTAAAGCTATCCCCAAGTTCATTGCTAACAGTGAGTTAATCAACTTCATGATGTATGTTCATTTCAAGTCTGGTAAATGTTCTGCCACTTACTAGTAAAAAAGAAAAAAGTCAGTGCATCTGTTTTCTTCTTGCACATATGCAGACACTGAATGACAGTCAGTCTCCAGATCTTACCTAAGAAGCTGCCTTGAACAGCACACTGCAGCTTTCCCTGGGGTTCAAACAAAACCCTGATATTCTTGTGATCATATTTCTTAAACATCTACGAAACAAAGGACCATCAGATACCTAGCTGCTAACTAAACTCTTATTAAGCTGTCCTTTGAGCTAAGGCTATACAGTTGATTGTCCGAAATACAGTAGTTCCTGGGAGTTGGATGGGTTCACCCACAGATTCATTGGGATCATCTGCACTCCCTCTATGGGAAAACATAGCAAAGATGCTGGTACACTCTCATAGCCTTTTTTCCCACAGACAGCCTTGCCTGTTAACAGACTGTATGAGGAGTCAGCTACTATCACTAAGACAGAATGTAAAATAGACAGAAAAATTATCTCAGGAAAGTGTTGCCTGTTCTAGGGATACAAACCAGATTGACATTTTCACCACTTTGCCATCAACAAGACTTTAGGCTTAAATATGGACAGAGGAATCCATGGGTAAGTCGCAAATAAAGACAACTGATCCTTATAATCTAGGAGACATTTCTTTTGCCTGGTGCAAAGTCTTGTTTCTTTTGTCCTTCGTTCTTACATTTACTACCAAGTATATTGTGTGTCAGTTTGGGACAGTAACTCCAAACACCAGGGCCCACAGGATAGTGGTCTGCTTGAGGCAAGAAGGAAATCCACTTCAATATAACTCAATAGCTAGTGTTGGTTCAAACTTCAAGAGTCTGAAACCAAGCAATGAATTTTAGGCATATTTAAGCCTAAATTTGAGAAAGGTTTCCCCGTGATAATTAACTCAGTCCTGTGTGCACAGTAAAACTTATGCATTGAAACACTGTAAAGTACATGTGACCTCTTCCCTAAAGATAAATTCTGTAGATTGACTGCATGTGGCATCTTAAGGGTCTGGGAGAAGAACTAATGTGGTCTTGGTCATATAGATAGAGCAAAGCTTACCAGGTTATTAACCACCTCTGCTTCCAGTTTGCAGGATGGAAAACAGGATACGCATCTCTTCCTTTGAAGAGACAACCCTGCATATTTAATATTGTTTGTTTCAATAGTGCTTATCTGTGAGGACAAGGACCTCTAAACCCCAACAGTATGTAGTAGTCCTTGGCCCATTTTACAGATGAGTAAAATAAGAACCAGAAAACGTCCCAGGGAGATAAGGATGGAGCATGTAATTTTGGAGTCTGGCCAGCTATGTGCAAATAGCTTTGCTCTATCAATGTCATAGCACCTACTTAAGGCATTTTTAGTTTTATTAATTCTCACATTTTAACCTATAATTAAAAATAGTGACAGTTTTAAGCAGATATTTTTAACTCTAAGCAATGAGAGTGATAACCCTGGATTCTCAAGTTATTTATAAGATGCCAGCAAAGGCAGAATGAATACAGTGCTTAGCAGTAGGCAGGCCAGGAACACTGCAGACATTTCCATGTGTGGTGAGCAAATGCCAGTCACACCCTCTGGATGCCTGGGTGTTTCCTCTGGCAAGGGCAGCACATGGTGCCTTTCACAGAGTGGGAAGCCAAGGCACATTTACCCTCTAATGACAGTGTTCCCTGATAATAACTGAGCTGGCTGTGTCTGATTTACTGTGTGAACACTACTTGTCTAAGTAGACAAGGAACTCAAACTTGATGCATAACTTAAAGGGGGAAGTGTATGTTTATTCTCTGCCTTTAAAGTTTTCTCCGATTTTTGGATTGTCCTAAACTCAGTTCAGCATTTTACATTGCTTTAGTTCTGATTTCCTATCAGTTAGTGGCCACACTTATTTTCATGCCCCAAACATGTTTGAGAGCCAATCCTGAAACTGTTGCAGAGTCATCTGAACTCCCAACCACCTAGGCACTCTGACTCCTCTGCTTCCCATGCCCTCTTGCTGTCTGCCTACCTTGGTAGGAGACAACTGACAGACACAGAAACCAAGAGTTATACAAGAGACCCCAGGTAATGATGGAGAAAGCTTCTCTTACATCAGAAGCTGTGTCCTCATGCATATGAGATGTGACTGGAAGACTGAAGAGGCCCAGGCAAAAACAGTGATCTATCCTTGTGGGTGACTGACAGGGGCAGCTCACGATTTCTCTTTATTCGGCAGTGGCAAAAGGTGTGGCCTTGTTTCTAGCATTCTAATTGACAACAGCATGTAAGTTGCTTTATTGTTTTGTTTTTCCAGATCATTCTGTACAGCTGCTGCTGTATATTGTGGGGTGAATTGTGATTCTCAAGAGTTATAGATGAAAGCCTGAACTGTAGCAGCTCATGTGGCTGTATTGAGAGAAGGGCCTTGAAGTCACCGATTAAGGGAAGATGGGGTCTTTGATCTGACTGTTGGCTTCACAAAGTAACCAGGGCTGCAAAGGGAAGAAGTGGCCATCTACAAGAAGAATCAGAGACCTTGCAGGCTGAAGCTGTCAACACCTTGTTCTTGGACCCTTTGCTCCTCAACACCTTGCTCTTAGACCCTTTGTCCCCAGAGCCTTGAGAAGGGAATAGCTGTTACTTAACACAGACTGTGTTATCTTGTTAAAGCCGACCCAGCAAGCTGTGTACCTGACCACTAGCCATGGAGCATTTGAAAGGTTTCAATGCAGCAATTGAGGAAAGAAGTAGAAAATATAATTGACCTCTCCATGCCTTCAACACCATATCTGGCTGTGTCATCCTCCACTTTTAGGAGTATCTTTGGTTTTTTAAATGAATCTAGTCCTGACTTCTGAACAGCATTTATGCTTGAGAAGTGAGTATAGTATATCCATGCAGGTACACTGACAGATAAAGAGACAAAATGATAAATGATCAGACCTGCTAGTGAACTAAAGAAGAGAATGGTGTGATCAGCAGAAGAACACTGTAATATCTGCAGGCTCTTTATTTATTCATGCCAAACTCTTACTCTATCCTTTGTCCCAGGTTCATTGAGCACTCAGGACTCAAAGATCCTAATAACCCACCAGAATGTCACTCTTAAGAGAAGAACATTTGAAATAACAAAGGGGCATTCTCAGTTCTGTTTCTACCATTCCCAGCACAGACTGGCTCAGTTTGTAGGTCCAAGATCTTCCTTTTAATAAATGGCTTTAAAAATTCTCACCAGGCTTGTCCATGAGGATCTTTTCTCTTGCCCTTCAAAGAGCAAGAGAAGCCTCATTATTAGGACTGGCTCCTGTGTGGCCAGAGATGCACTCAGGTGGATCTGCCAGGCAAGTTTGAGCAGCCATCTCCACATAAAACAACAGAAGCCAGAGACATGAGCAACCTCTTAGAGAAAGACCCAGTCATCATGCCACATGGTCCATATTATGGCAGAACACTGAACGTAGTGATGAATTTGCTCCCAAATGAATAAAGCAAAATAACAATAAGATCAGTGTTTGAAAATCTGAGAATAGAGTTTGAGACATGACTCAGTGATTTCCAGTATTTTCAGCTCTTGCAGAGGATCTGAGTTCAATTCACAGAACTCTAGAGGCTCTCATCCACCTGTAACGCCACTCTAGAGAGATGTAGCACCTCTGGCCTTTGCAGCCACCTACCCTCATATATGTATATAACCTGCACAGACACACTTACATGCACATAATTAAAAATAAACAGCAATGGTTTTTTTTTTAAGTTGGAGGTATAACAAGTATGGGCTGCATGAGAGAATCATGAGTTCAAGATTATAATACAGTAAGTTGGAGGCTAGCTTGTTTGAGCTGTGGAACAAACCCTCTTTCAATAAAACAATATTAACAAAAGAGTAGGGATACAGAATCTGCTAGAATATGAAGAAGTGGTAATATGGAATGTAATAAGAAAATATGTCTTCCTAAAGTTCATCACTT
Source organism: Rhynchomys soricoides (assembly GCA_019843965.1). Classification (NCBI taxonomy): domain Eukaryota; kingdom Metazoa; phylum Chordata; class Mammalia; order Rodentia; family Muridae; genus Rhynchomys; species Rhynchomys soricoides. The sequence continues at coordinate 916,067 of JADRCH010000125.1, forward strand.
GGAAATAACTGTTCTTACTACTTCATACTGTATACATTTATAAAACGTCACGTAAGAGAATATTTTATGAGTGTGTTTAGACAGATTAAATTTACTTATATTTTCCACTTTTCAAAAAATTTTAAAAAATGGTTTGACTGATACATAAAAACTATATGTATTTATGAGTCCCAGTGTAGCAGTTGGCTGTGTGAGTACATGGTATGAGTTCAAATCAGCATAATGTACCTGACTCCAGAACTGCTGAACATTTCTTTGTGCTGAAACATTCTAAATCCTCTCTTTCCACTTTTATTTATTTTGTTTGTTTGTTTGTTTGTTTGTCTCTCAGTCTTTTGGTTAGTTTGGCTAAGGGTTTGTCTATCTTGTTGATTTTTTCAAAGAACCAGCTCTTAGTTTTGTTAATTATGTGTATTGTTTTCTTTGTTTCTAACTGATTTCAGCACTAATTTTAATTATTTCTTGTGGGAACTAACCTGGTGTGGTAGAATGAAGCCCCATGTGTTTGTCCAGGATGTGGGCTCTGGGTGGGACAGGAGAAGTGACCAAGCATTTTCCCACACAGTCAGACTGGCAGATGGGGGCTGAGGGAAGCCTTTGCCGGCCCTGTCCATGGTTGGGGGAGGGGGCCATTACCGGGGAACATGCAGCAGCCGTCTCAGTGGGTTCTCTAGCCTGGGGCACCCCAGTCACCACAGGGTGCCACAGACAGGCTAGCCTGTGCGCAGCTGGGGTTCTGGCTAGCTGCTTAGGCTTGGGTGAATGAGTGCCATCTGGGAGCGCTGGAAAGCCCTCATTGATAGATTAGACTCGGCTCCTTAATAGAGGGTCAGGTCCCTTGCTTCCCATGGCGGGTCCAGATGAATAGACAGTCCATAATTCTAGGACGTTTATTTTCATCTTGGAGACTGGCGTGGATGGAATTTTATTCACCACCCCTCTGGGAGAGGCAAGGCAGATATAGTAACTGGGAAGGGGCATTGGTAAGCCTTTAGGTGTCTCATTAACATGGGGATGGCTTGGGCTGTGTGGCCATGCCTCTACCTGAGGAGGGGTGGTACATGACTGTGATAGGAGCCAAAAGCCGCCCAGGAGCATTGGCATAACGTTTCCGGTCCCTTGCAGATTATACCTCTGGGTTTCTCGGAGTTTTAAGCCTGTGCTCAACTGGGTGTCAGACTGCCTGCCACAGACCATGGCCCCACAATTTCTTGCCTTCTACTCCTCTTTGGTGTGCTTGCTTCTCTCTCTGTCTGTCTGTCTCTCTCTGTCTCTGTCTCTGTCTCTGTCTCTCTCTCTCTCTCTCAAGCTTTTGGGTATACTTTTTTTTTTTTTTTTTGATGCTCCAACATGCAATAAGGACACATGCTCCACTATGCAGCCACATTTATAATAGCCAGAAGCTGGAAACGACCCAGATGTCCCTCAACAGAGGAATGAATACAGAAAATGGGGTACATTCACACAATGGAATACTACTCATCTATTGGAAACAATGACTTCATGAAATTTGCAGGCAAATGTATGGAACTTGAACATATCATCCTGAGTGAGGTAACTCAGTCACAAAAGAACAAACAAAGTATGTACTCACTGATAAGTGTATATTAGCCCAAAAGTTTGGAATGCACAAAATTCAATTCACAGACCATATGAAGCCTAAAAAGAGGGAAGACCAAAATGTGAATGTTTCAGTGTTTTTTAGAAGAATGAACAAAATACTTACAGGATGAAATATGGAGACAAAGTGTAGAGCAGAGACTCAAAGAAAGGCCATCCAGAGACTGCTCCACCTGGGGATACATCCCATATACAGACACCAAACCCAGATGTTCTTATGGATGTTGGGAAGTGCTTGCTGATGGAAGCATGGCAAGCTGTCTCCAGAGAGGCTCAGGCAGAGCCTGACAAATACGGAGGTGGATGCTCGCAGTCAACCATTAGACTGAGCATGGGGTCCCAGATGGAGGAGTTGGAGAAGGATCTGAAGAAGCTGAGGGAGTTTGCAGCCCATGGAGGGAGCAACAGTGTCAACATTCCAGAACCCTTGTAGCTCCTGGAGCCTGGACAACTAACCAAAGAATACACCTGGAGGGACCCATGGTGCTGGCCACATATGTGGCAGAGGAGGGCCTTGCTGGCTATCAGTAGGAGGAGAGACCCTTGGGCCTGAGGGTGTTAGATACCCCAGTAAGGGAATGCTAGGGTGGGAAGATGGGAGTGGGTGGATTGGTGGGGGAGCACCCTTATAGAGGCAGGGGGAGGGAAGATGGGATAGGAGGTTTCCAAAGGGGAAAACATTTGAAATGTATATAAAGTAAAATCAAAAATAAAAAGTATACCTCTTCCCACTTTTGAAACACTCCTTTGCCACGGTCCATAGTCACTTGCTGAGCAACAGTACTCGAGGTGGCTTTCTTAGGTGAAAACTAGATAGGGTTTTGTTGTTCTTCTTTAATGGCTAAATAGCATTCCAGTGTTTATGTGTGCCAAATAGTCCTTAGCTATTCTTCAGCTGATAAACACTAAATTTATTTCTGCATCTTGCCCATTGTGAATAATGTGGCTACAGTGTCCATATAGACTTATTGTCCATATAACTTTTTCTGAAAAGATATATGCATGTATATTCACTAATATGCAAAATGAATTTACTAGTGATGCTTTTATGTAAATATCTCCTGCAGATGACCATGTTCATGATCCATTACCCTCCCTCTTCCCTGTCTCCTTCTGTTAGTTCCTTTTCATTATCAAATAGTTTTCTTTCTATTTTCTTGTGTTCTGTGTACACATGCATATGTGTAACCTACATATCACTCATGAGAGAAAGCATCCTGGGTCTGACTTCTTTTACTAATAACTAACTAGCTTCCTTATCTTGAATTCTTAGAAACAACATCCATCCCTGATATTTGAGATTTGTTTTTGAAGAGTTCCAACCTGGGTTGTGTGTATGCCCAGCTTCTTCTTTCTAAAAGCTCCCTGACAACACCCCTAAAAGTGAAGCCCTGGCTTGGAGAACTAGGCACTTGCTGTTCTAATCTTAAGTGTTAAGCCAGTGGCCTACACTGGAGGTAAATTATGGAAGTATCTGCGTGCTGCCCTAAGGTACTGTGAGTCATCAGTCAACTCCTCCTCCTCATTGTTGTTGTCATTTTAGATGTTATTATTTTGTTGTGTTCTGCCCCTTAAATTTACTGCTTATGAAGCTGATGGTGAAAATACATGGAAACAATGAGCCTTTATAAACCCAACATAATTATGCTGCTGAGCTCAACCTGATGTAATCAAGTATATATTTGACTCAAACTGAACCATAGATCAAATGGTCTAAAACCTCTAATGACTATCTGAAACTGATTGAGATTTAACTGAAGACTTCATTTAATGATAGGTTTAATTGTAACTGCTTGTCAACTCCCAGAAGACTGACTGAACTCATGTTTTGTAGTTGTCTAAATCCTTAACCAATAGATGCCACAATCTAGAATCTGTAACTTTTCCCACATGCCCAAACATGCAAGGGCACAACACCAGGTAACCCCAAGTTAATCCATGCTCTTTGTTCAGAAAGAGGGGTTGGAATGCTCTATCTCATTTTCAAACTAGTGATGTCTTTTAGGGATGGATAGAAACAACCGGATATTCTTCCTGAAGCCACTTGAGTACTACAAAAATGCTGCAGAGTAAAGGATTAATGTCTGGTTTTCAAAATAAGATGGAGTACTTTGTTTTTAGGATTCAATATGATAAAATGCTGTTCAGGACTCCACTGTTACATAAATCAACACATATGCAAAACAATAAAAGTGATCATCCCTATGTGTCAGGCACCAAGCTGTTCCTCAGCACACCAACCCTCTGACATTCATAATATACTAATCCATCTCCTGGTGATAGAGTAAAGCAAAGCACAGGGAAGAGATTAAACTACCTAAGATTCCACCTTCTTCAAGTGTTAGAGCACAGGCCTAAGTTCATCTGGATGGAGAGATCACATCAAACAGTTCTATGCCCTGGTTGCCTGGAGAACACAGGTCACATGTGACACACTGTAACTATTAGCACTTGGATCAATTCACTGAAGCCTGAAACAATCATATGTACCTTTATCTCTCTATACTTTATATGTCTAGTGTCTCTCTAGGTTCACCATGTTTAAAAGAGAGAGAAGGAACCATAGCTGCAGTCATTTGTTTCTTGGTGCAACCTGCTCCTTCTTGGGTCAGTGTCACCAAACCTCAGGACTGTCCTGATTGCAGCCACCACTGTCATGTGGAAAGCAGCCAGCAGGTATTTAATGAGTTAAGAGATGTCAGTCTGCAACAGATTTAGTCATGTATATTTAACCAAGCTGCTGTTTACAAATTTTTAACCAAAAATTTGTAAATACAAATTTTTGTTCATCAAAATAATAGATTGGATATTTAGATAACGGCAGGCATTTCTGACTTTCATCCTGTTTGGTACACTGCCAGTACTGAGTATCTACCAACCACTTCATGTAGGTAGTTTAGCTAGGTATAGTGGCACACACTTTTAATTCTAGCACTCTGGTGGCAAAGGTACTCTGATCTCTGTGAGTTTGAGGTTAGTGCATTCTACCCGGAGAGTTCCACGATAGCCAAAGCTACAGAGAGAAATCTTGTCTCTAAAACAAAACAAAAAGTTGATGGATATAGTAAAGGAAAAATGGTTACATTAGATATTAAATCCACATGTATCACATTATAAACTGAACTCCCATATTTTATTCAAAATACATATGCAATTAAGACACAAAAATAATGGATTGGTATCATTATATGTCATATTTGTTCATAACACACTTTCTTTTCAATGATTGGATTACTGCTAGAACATTTTTAAGTCTATTTTTATTTATAGGATTTTGAATTTGCAACCTTTCCAAAATTAAATTATGGAATAATTTGAGTTTTATAATTGGCTAACACTGTCCTCTGTGGGGGTCTCTGCAGATGTCAAGGCAGGCAGGGATGTGCAGAGGTGAAAAGAAAAACTTGATTCATATTCACTTTGTCAATTTGTATCAAACTTTGGGAAGTCTAATGTTAGGTGGTTTGTTGCCAGTATATTTAAACAGAATATAATCTGGAAAAAGGTTTCCTGGTGTAATACAATCATGGATGCACAGGAAGTATAATTACATTGAAATGCAGCTCAGAATGTGCCATTATTTTCCAAGAAGATGATTTCTAGAGGTAAGCTACCTGTACTCCTTAAGGGTCTAAGGAAGATTCTGGCCTGGTCTAATCATACAGAGAATGTAGAGATTATTTGGGTTATCATTTATCTCCAGTCTTGATTGTGGGCACTGGGGGGAACTGCTGACTATACAGGTAATATAAGTGGCTGTAGGGACTTGATATGGCCTGACCCAGCAGGTAATGCAGATCACAAAGCCACTATTTACTTCCAGTTCCCAGTTTTCTAGGAAACTAACAAGCAGGTTTTATTTATGTCCTTCCTTTTGGAAGCATAATTGTAGGTGCTTAACATTCCTGGCTTCCTTGGAGATCCATGGGCACAAGGACCTTCATGCTCTCATTCCTTGTCTTTGCCCAAGTAGGTTCTTTTTACTGTATGTAGCTCCAACCCAAGTGTTACCTTGCAGTCAATAATTATATCTCATTAATCTGCTCTAATCTTGGAGACTTTATTCATATTTCTGTTGCTATTGTTATGACCTTGATCCATGAAGAGCAATGGACAGCTGTTTTGTAGAATGTACTTCAATTTGGCTTTTTCAAAAATTTTTTCCATGATTAATTTAAAACTGCAATTTTTGATAAAGAACACACAAAGGCAGAAGACTTTTGTCAAACTCAGGGCACAGGGGATACTCCTCCATAACAACTTCCTTGACATGACTTATGATGATGATGTTAACTCTCGTTAGTCCATAGAGAGTCGGACCAATTTCTCCCCTGTGAAGTTATGACTTCCCTCTTTTTATTCTCTCTGTTCATTGGAAACAAGTCACCAGCTTCAGTTCATACCTAAGGGGAGTGAAAGTGAGGAAGTGAGGAAGACAGTGTTTGGAATTCAACAATGATTCACATACCCTCCCTGATATGTGTGTTTATCCAAGCATTTATTTAGGCCATTCTGGGCTCTTGAATAGCTTACCTTTGATCTTCACTACTTAACAATCACTGTCACTTTGTTCCTTTAATTGCTTGGTTAGACCATAATGCACTCATAATGATAGTTCCACCTACTCTTCCTTCCTCCCTATTTCACTTTCTGTGCTTTGCTTTTTTATTAATAACTTTGAGAGCTAGCAAACAAAATAATGGCTTTCATTCTAGTGTTTTCATAGACATATATCATTGTATTGCCCTCAATTTGCTCTTTTCCACGTTCCCACCTCCTCCTGCTCCCCTTATTTATATTTTGCATATGAAACAAAGTTTGCAAAACTTGTCTTTATTTTCCCCACATCACTCACTCTTATTCCCACCTTTCCAGTACTTTAAGGATAAACACACACACACACACACACACACACACACACACACACACAATTCCAAGTGCAATTCTTATCCTTGTAAGCCTGTAAGCCTGGCTTATGTTGTGTGTGTGTGTGTTTGTGATATTTATCTATTCACCTATTGAAGGCTCTCTAAGATTTTTTTTTTTTTTTTTTTTTTTTTTTTTGAGAGACTAGGAGTTACAAAGACTTCCTGGTAGGCAGACCAGGAGGTTGGCTATGGCTAGGTAATGAGAGTGTTGAAATTCTAAGAAGACAGACTTCTTTCTTGCTCTCCTGACCTGAATCAAAAGCCTTGCAGCTTATAACAAGGCCTTGTTTGCTTTTGTCTTCCACTAGCAGGTCCCCTGCTGATGGACTGACTCAACAAGTTCAAAACCTGCTCAGGATTAGACACAGCAGTTTCAGATCACTCAACCATCCTAGCTTTCTTCAAACTGATCAACCCTAAGTTAGAGGAGGTAGGCTCTTCAGAGGCTCTGAATCCCAGCATTTGAGAAAAGGATGGATTTTTCAGATTTTTGAGTCCCTCCTCTCTGCTTCACAGATGGTCTTTGCTCTGTGTGTCTGCTGCATATGTGTGTTTCCTCATCCCCAGTAAACACCTTTCTTCAACTGCTGATTCTGCTTGTGGTGCAAGAGACTTCTCTGCTGCTTGTTGAGTTTTGTTTTTGTTTTTGTTTTTCTGAATTTTAATTCTTTATCTGGCAGAGGAAATGAATTTGATCAAGATGCCCTAGACTATGTCAGTTTCTTATCTTGGCTATTATAAATAATGCAGCATTAGATATGGACATGCAGCCAACTCTGTAGTGATCTGGCTTGAATTTCTTTAATTCAGGCAAGATATAGCAGGACAGTATCGAAGTTCCAGTTTTGTGAGAACCCTCCTTGCTAATGATATAAAATAATTTACATTTCTGCATTTCCTGTGTATAAGAGCTCTATTGCCTCACATCATCACTACCAATTTGTTGTTGTTCTCTGGGTATTTGGTGAGATGGAATCTCAGCATAATTTTAATTTAGGTTTCCTTAATGGTTGATGATGGTGAACAGTGTCTTATGTATTTGGTGCTTTTTTTTTTTTCTTCCTTTAAAAACTCTTTGCCTGATTTGATGATTGGTTTGCGTGTTTAAATCTCTAAGTTCCTTATTTACTATAGATAATCTCCTATCAGATGACTAGTTAAGAAAGATCTTCTCCCATTATTTAAGCTATCTCTTCACTCTGCTAATTTTTTTCTGTATGTAAGCTTCATAAAGTCATGGGATACCAATTGTCAATCAACACTAGAATTCTCTATTCTACTGAAACTCTTCTCTGAAGTGACTTTTCTTCACCTATATCTCAAAGTGTCCTACTTAAGTTTCTCTAGCAGTTTCAAAATTCCTGTCTAGCATTGTGGTATTTGGTCTGGTTTAAACTGTTTTTCATGAAAGATAAGAGATATAGATCTACTTCTGCCCTTATACATGTAGAAATCCCCTTTTCCTAGCACCATCTGTCAGAGAAGTTCCATTCCTAACAGTGTATATATTTGACACCTTAGTCAAAATTAGGTGACTAGAGGTCCATAGTTGTTATTTCTAGATGCTCTCTTCCATTCCACTGGTCTCTGTATCTGCTTTATGCCAGTAACATTTTTTTCCCATATTTGGGTTGTACCATATACCTTAAAATCAGGTGACACACCTCCAGCAGTGCGCTCTGCTTAGGGTTGCTTTGCCTAGTCAGGGTCCTTAATATGTTATATAGTGGTTCTCAATCTTCTTAATGTGTCAACCCTTTAATACAATTAATTAATTCCTCATGTTGTGGTAACCCCAATCATAAAATTATACTGCTGATATTTTATAATTGTTATTTTGCTTCTGTGAAGAATTATAATGTAAATATCTATTTTTTCTGATGGCTTTAGGCAACCTTTGTGAAAGTATTGATCATCTTTCAAAGGGGTCAAGAACCACAGGTTGAGAACCACTTCTCTATATAAACTATAAATTGTTTTTGTTTTAATCTTGAAGACTGAGTTGGGAATTAGGTGATGATTGCACTGATGTTGTAATGTGCTTTGGATAGTAAAGCCATATTCCCAGTAATGTTTCTGTCAATTGATCACATAGAAAGTCTCTTATTTATCTACTAGTACCTTCTTCAATTTCTTTTCTGTAAAATTTTCTGGTTTGGTTTTTGTTGTAGCGGTTATCTCCTTAGTTTATTCCTAGACATAATCTTGTAACTGTTGTGAATGAATTTTTGTTCTTGGTTCTATTATAAACATTACTTAGCAGTTTAAAGAAGAGCTACATTTTTTAATATGGTGACATTGTATCTTGATAACTTGATGAGAAGATAGAGCAGATGTAAAAGGTTTCTAGTGAAGTGTAGCATCTTTGAAGTATAAGATTATGATATCTGTTAACGGTGATGATTTCACTATTTGTTGGTATCACTTTTCAATATTTCCATTGTTGTTATTTTTCAAACTTCTTGTTCTCTCTAAAATGCCAGGCATTATAATGAATAACAACAGATACATTATATCATGTATTATACTAGAAGATATACTTTCCAGTTTTCCTCACTTGATATATTTTTGGTTAGAGGTTTATTGTGCATATCCTTCATTATATTGTGGTATGTTCTATCAAGAAGATATTTTGGACGTTGTTAGAAGCCTTTCTGAATCTATTGAGCTGGTTATGTGACTTCTGTTCCTGGGTCTATTCAGACACATTATTTATTACATTTGTAGATCTGAAATGTTGGACCATCTTTACATCCTTATAATCAAACCTACTTTTTGATATCTGATTTCTTTCATTCTTGAATTTAGTTTCTAAGTATTGACAGTGAGCATTTTGTTTTTATGTTTAAGAAAATTGGTCTATGGTTTTCTGTTTTGGTGCTTTTGTTTCTTTATCTGGATTTGGCACGAGAATCATTTGTCTTCAAACAATTAATTTGGTAGTGCTCCTTCTCCTTCTGTTGTGGAAGAATGTGAAGAACATCGTATTGTCATGTAATTTCTTCTTTAAAGGCTGGGTAGGAAGTGACAGTGAATCTGTCTGATCCTGGTCTTTTATATTGCGAAACTTCATTGCTGCTTCATGTCTATTTACATTATTGACATCTCTAAATGTAGGCTTAGTGGCTCTTATTAGTCTATTTGTATATTCTTTCTCGATTTTCTAGCTTCTTGAATATAGGTTCTCAAATTATTACTTCATTGTCTTCTAGATTCTACTGGCATATGTTATAATGTACCCTTTGTTATTCTTTTTGATTAACTTGTATCTTCAGTGTTTTAGCCTAGATGCTTGTTGATCTCTTTTATCATTTCAAAGAAATGAAAATGGAATTGTTTCCTTCTTCTCTGCATTGTTCTCTTGGTCTCTAATTTCCTTATTTCTACCATTTTGTTTATTATTTCTTTCTATCTATTGGTACAATTTTTCTTATTTTTGTTTTTCAAAGACACTGAGGTATATCATTAAGATCATTTGAGATCTCTGTTTTTGCTTGCTTTCTTGCTTGTTTTTTAAATTAAGGATTTACATCAAAATTTCCTCATAGAAATGAACTTGGTCTGCACAGGAGATTCTGATAAGTCATTCTTTCATTTCCATTGTATCATAAGGATTTCCTATGTGATTTCTTCAGTGGTCCACTGTTCATTCAAGAATGTATTTTTCTATCTCTAGGTAAATCTGTATTTTCTACTAATAATGATTTATAGTTTTATTATACTTTTCCATGATACAATAATTTATTTTAATTTACATTTGTTAAAATCTTTAGGTGAAATCATCTTCTTTAAAGTAAGCTCCATGAGCTGCTGAGAAGAATGTATACTGTAGCATCACTCAAGTGAGAGAAGCAAACTTCTTAAACTTTGAGTGTTGTATTTTCCATTTACTATGGAGGTGTTTCAGTTTCCTTTCCTATTACATTGATTTCTTTATATATTGAATGTATGGATGAATGGACTTGTCACAGCACATATGGGGAGGCCAAAGACAAGCTTCAGAAGTTGGTTCTCCCCTGGTACCATGTGCATCCTGAAGATTTAATAAGTCAGGTGCTTGGTAGCAAGTGTCTTTACCATCATTGGACAACCAGGTGGTGACTGGTGATGTCAAGTGTCCTGAAGGCACTGTTTGACAAAGTTCCAGTGTTTGGACAATCTGGACTGACCCTTCACTGCCTTTGGTGGATATTCGCTGCACACTTTTTGCTATACTTATGCTTCTTACTGTTAAAAAAGCCTCTTTCCAAAATCTAGAGCTGGGATAACAAAAATATCCCAAAATAAACAAGAATGAAATTTATGAAAGTTCCCTGGAAAAAACAGTTATGCAGAAAACTAAGTCCCTAGAACTTATTACTTAAATAAATAAATAAATAAATAAATATTTAGATTATTAATATGTATTGTTAGTAAGCATGAGATTGTTAGTAAGCATGGGATTTGAGAAGAATTATTAAAGAAGAAAAACTTAGGGAAATTTTGAAGCTGACAAGCTGTAATTGAATTGCTAGGTTTTTAATGTTCAACTTTAGAAACAAGGAACTTGTATGAATAGGAAGACATTTTGATTATGCAAGTCTTGGTACCTTACTAAAAATAAAAGTAAGCAGTTAAGGGACCCTGATGTTCTTCTTCTCTTCACAGAATTGTAATAAAGATAGGAATCATATTGAAATAAGGGTTCAAGACAGAGACACAGAGGAAGGCATCCTGGCTCAGTGAACTGCCTGTCTTCCTGAACAGACTTGTCAAAACAGAACTTAACTGATAGATGGCTCTTGCTTATGCAAAGTTGCTGAACAATATTTTACGAATCAAACAATAAGGATGGAGGTCTTATTCCAAATATAAAAGACATATACTGGAAGGGAAAGAAAAATTAAATAAAGGTTAAAATCTGAACTTTTGTAGAAAGTCAAGTTTGATATAATAGGTAGTAGGAAATAACTTTTGATCTATTAATTCTCTGGAAAAAATATTGGATCTTTTGCCAAACTGAAACAAAATCAAATTTAAATAGTCATCATGTTTAGCATTTCTTTAACTGCAAGGCTTTACAACACCAATGTTAAGGAAGAAGGTATTGACTTTAAAGAAAATTGATTTAGTCATGTTAATTTTTAGTTCATATATAATTGCTGTTTGTTTGCTCTGTTCCTCTTTCAATATTCTTATGTAATCAAGGAAGACTTTAGAAGAAAATGTATTTTGAAAAACTGTGTAATCAATGAATAAAATTTCTGAGGAAAGGATTTTATGTATAAATAAATCCTGAACTAGACAAAAGTTGTCAGAGTAGGAAAAGCCATACCGAGATGTGCTTCCTCGCTATCCTATCTCTCACAGGCTGATGATGTCTAGTGTCTGATCCTTCCTTCCCCTTGCTGCTCTTGCATCCACCCTTCTCCAAACCCTGCCCTCAGCCAAGGCTGGTCCCCTGTAGGTGACAGTTCTCTGCTAGAGTTATGAGGTTTAAATGAGATGGCATATGTAAAGTGCAGTGTGATGTTGTGATGTAAGACCTCAGAGCAAGGCTCAATGATCTGTCCTGCCTTGATGGCTAATGTAATTGGTAGTACCCTGCAAGACTTAACTGTAAGTGCTGTGTTTCCAGGAATAACGTCTCATACTTGAACTTTGACCTTATTTTTGGGACTGTCCACAATCTCTATTCTCTATAGAGTGACTTTGAGACTTATTCAAATGATTATATCTTTTGGTGCTCTTATATCTTGGGTGATGCAATCCTTTTCACATAGCTGTTGGGTGTTTACTAAAGGCCTGAGTTCCACCCCTGATTGTTGCTACTTGTTGTGCTCTGTTCTGTGTGTCCTATGTGCTGATGTGTATGTGTCCATGTCCATATGTGTGGACATATACGTGTGTGCGTGTGTGTGTGTGTTTGTGTGTGTGTGTTAAGTAGGTGCATATGCATTTGGGTGCCTGTGGAGGCCAGAAGAGATAGTTGGATCACATGGAGTAAGAGATATAGTAAGTAGAATGCCTCCTAATACAGGTGCTGGGAACCAAATTCCACTTCTCTGCAAGAGCAGCAAGTACTCTTAACCTATAAGCTGTCTCTCCAGTCCTGAAATCCTAATGTTAAGGGTGTGCCTTTACAATATTTAGAGGGCTGTCAATAAACTTGTATTGAATGAATTATTAACTGAATGAAATTTAGTATATAAGATGATTGAATTTATTATTATGCATAGTAGAATAAAATTATGAATCAGGTCTCTAAATGTCAGAAACCTGTGTTTTTGAGGTAATATATAGAGCAAATGGAACTGAATCTATGAAGAAAAAATGGTGGTTCTGTGAGAAAGCAAGCATTAAGGGAACCTAAACGGAGATGGAAGTAAACAGAGCTGAGGTGGGGAGTGGTATGGAGGATTTGAGCTTCACTAAAGATTCTTCCACCTGTCACATGAGGTCCACTTCAAGATGGTCATGAAAGTATCTGAGTTGCTATCTACAGAGAATGGCCCAGCTTTTACAATATATCATCTTGTAGGGAAATTAATTGAAAGCATTTCCAGTGGGAAAAAAGCAAAAGGTTTTATCCTGGTTATTTTTCCCTTGAGCAGCAACAATACCTACTTGAAAGATCTTATTTATATAAACAAAGAAAGGTCCATAACAAAGACAGGCAAGGAGAAGTCAGGATTTCTAAAGAGACAAGAGTATGGATTCTTGCTCTACACACTGGGGGTGAGGTTCCACTCACAGTATTGAATTGCAAGTTGGAATCTAGTCTTAAATGTCTAGATTAATTGACAGAAATCATACCAGCACTCTAGAAAGAGTTGCTAACTGTCTTAGTTAGAGTTTTACTGCTGTGAGCAGACACCATTACCAAGACAATTCTTATAAGGACAACACTTAATTAGGACTGGCTTAGAGCTTCAGAGGTTCAGTCCATTATCATCAAAGCAGGAACATGACAGCATCCAGGCAGGCATGGGGCAGGAGGAGCTGAGAGTATAGCTTCATCTGAAGGCAGCTAGGCACACTAACTTTCTAGAAGCTAAGATTAAAGCCCATGCCCACGATGACACACTTCTGCCAACAAGGCCAAACCTCTTTATAGTGCCACTTCTTGGGCCAACCATATTCAAACCATCACACTAACCTTCCAAGTAAAATAAACTATAGTACTCTGAGAAATTATTTCAAGCCTGTTGTGAACAGGAAAGATACACAACGTTAGAAAATTCTCCGAAAGGCTTTATAAGGTTTATAATTAATGTAAATAGATGCCAGATGGCAAGATTCTTTCTATTCTGGCCTCAAACTTGTAACCTTTCTACCTCAGTCTCCCACGGGCTAGTGTCATAAGTATACACCACCATGCTCAGTTTTCTATCTATTTTTAACCCATGGTTTCTAATGTTGACCCAAACATGGGAGTAATCTCAAAGAGAATGAAAATTCACTTATCCTGAGCCAAATCTGAGCAAACGTGGCCCAGGAAGATGATTTTCATCTTTGGGATATTGGCAGGAATTTCAGTTTAAGTAGATGTAGAACTGGAGCAGATCAGAGATCTATGTACCTTTCTTTAGACAGTGTTGGGCAATATGGAGTCTGCTTGACCATTACCTCAATTTTGATTTTAATGACAGAAGAATTCCTATTGCTTGAAGGGAAAAGCAATACACATGAGATGGTGGATCTTGGTTGAGGGGGTCATCTTTTCCCAGGGTGACCTATTGGTGAGAATCTGCTGTTTCTAGAATCAAAGGTAGATACAGGTTTAGGAGAATGACTGCAGATTTTCAGGTGCACTTGGGAGTTTGGGAAAGGATGTTGTAAAGCAAACAGTGATATATCTAAAGTCTTGCCCATCTTCAGTCCCAGAAGGAGAGGAGAAAGGTTAGGGATCACCAGTGTTTAGATGGGCAGTCCTTGAGTTCTTTGTTTTGCTATTTGGTTTTATTAAGCTTTTGAAGCAGGATCTCATTATGTAGCATAAGACATCACAATGGGTGCTTTGATCTCATTATCAGATTCCCCAGTGCTAGGATTATAAATGGTCTTCAACACACCCAAGGGTTTAAGATGAAGGATTTATATACTAAACAAAGGCAGAGGTGCCAGACTTGTATCACACCTTCAGTTTTGCAGGCCCTGGTGAATTGTCAGTACCTTTTAGTAAAAGCAGTTGGGTCTCTCAAGATGTTGTGAACCCAGCATCTTAGGCTCAGGCTACCAGCTGTCTTAGTGGACAGCCTCCAGCAGGTGGTGGAAAATTGTAAAATCAACATGTGACTCCAATGTACAAATGAGAGTAGAAATAACTTGCCCATCTTGTTTGTCAAGAAGCTTTTGGAAGAAATAAACTCAACTCCTTAGTGACCTTCTGTGTTCAGCCTTGACTGCATATAAAAGTCCTCTCAGAGCACCAATGGAAACAAGTACTTCCAGGTCACAGGTCAGGTCAATCCCAGTAGAACTCTCTAGTCGTGGACTGTGGAGTTCAATGTCTTAAAGTTTCTTTACTATTTTAAATGAATTTCCATGGCTTACATCCTTCTCACAGGAGGATCATCTCCTGAGGCACTTCTTATAGCTCTCAGGAAATAGATCACACAGTTCTGAGTGGTCAAGCTTTTGCGTGTATTCTAACTACAAATCCAGTAGAAGGCATGGACAAGCTCTGGGGAAATGTCTTTGTGCTGTTGCTAACAACAGAATTAAAAACAGCCTCCCTCCCAAAAAACCCATATTCTTCTTCTATACAAAAGTGATTCTTTCCAATCAAACCTTGGGAAAGAAAATGTGTTTACAAATTTCTCTTATGAACATTGATACAAAAATACTCAATAAAATTCTCACAAACAGAATCCAAGAACACATCAAAATAATCACTCACCACAATCAAGTATGCTCCATCTCAAGAATACAGGGATGGTTCAGTATACAGAAATCCATCAACATAATCCACTACATAAACAAACTCAAAGAAAAAAACCCACATGATCATTTCATTAGATGCTGAAGAAGCATTTGACAAAATTCAACATCCCTTCATGTTAAAAGTCTTGAAAAGATCAGGAATTCAGGGCCCATACCTAAACATAGTAAAAGCAATATACAGCAAACACTCAGTAGCCAACATCAAACTGAATGGAGAGAGACTTGAAGCAAACCCATTAAAATCAGGGACTAGACAAGGCTGCCCACTCTCTCCCTATCTATATAATATAGTACTTAAAGTTCTACCTAGAGCAATTAGACAACAAAAGGTGGTCAAAGGGATACAAATTGGAAAGGAAGAATTCAAAATATCACTATCTGCAGGTGATATGACAGCATACTTAAGTGACCCCAAAAATTCCACCAGAGAACTCCTAAAGCTGATAAACAACTTCCAAAAAGTGGCCAGATATAAAATTAACTCAAACAAATCAGTAGCCTTCCTATACTCAAAGGATAAACAGGCTGAGAATGAAATTAAGGAAATGACACCCTTCACAATTGTCACAAATAATATTACATACCTTGGTATGACTCTAATCAAGCAAGTAAAAGATCTGTATGACCCTAACTTCAAGTCTCTGAACAAAGAAATCAAAGAAGATCTCAGAAGATGGAAAAATCTCTGAGATAGCAGGATTATACATTATCCTGCTCATAGATTAGCAGGATTAATATAGTAAGAATGGCCATCTTGCCAAAATGAATCTATAGATACAATGCAATCCCTATCAATATTCCAACTCAATTCTTCATAGAGTTAGAAAGAGCAATTTGCAAATTCATTTGGAATAACAAAAAACTCAGGATATCAGAAACTATTCTTAGTAATAGAAGAACTTCTGGGGGAAATCACTATCCCTGACATCAAGTTGTATTACAGAGCATTAATGATAAAAAACTTTATGGTATTATTACAGAGACAGGCAGAAAGATCAATGGTATAGAATTGAAGACCCAGAAATAAACAGACACACCTATGGTCACTTGATATTTGACAAAGGAGCTAAAACTATTAAGTGGAAAAAAGAAAGCATTTTTAACAAATGGTCCTGGTTCAAATGGAGGTCAGCATGTAAAAATGCAAATTGACCCATTCTTTTTTTTTTTTTTAATTTTCATATTTTATTTACATTTCAAATGTTTCCCCCTTTCCAGATCTCCCCTTTGGAACCTCCCCAATCCCTCCGCCCTCCCCCTGCCACTATGGGGATATTCTCCAACCCATCCCTCCACACACACACACCCCCCACTCTCATCTTCCCTCCTTGACATTCTCCTATACTGGGGGATATAACACCCTCAGGCCCAAGGGCCTCTCCTCCCCCTGACAGGTAACAAGACCCTCCTCTGCAGTCTTTGTGGCCAGCACCATGGGTCCCTCCATGTGTATTCTTTAGTTGGTGGATCAGTCTCCAGAAGTATGGGGGGTCAGGCCAGTTGCAGTGTTGCTACCTCCCTGGGGCTGCAAACTCCCTCAGCTCCTTCAGTCCTTTCTCTAAGCCCTCCATCTGGGACCTCACACTCAGTACTACTGTTCCTGCAAAGTGATTCTTGGGTATTTCGAACTTTTAGGCTAATAACCACTTAACAGTGAGTACATACCATGTTCATTCTTTTGTGACTGCATTACCTCGCTCAGGATGATATTTTCAAGATCCATCCATTTGTCTACGAATTTCATGAAGTCATTGTTTTTAATAGCTGAGTAGTATTCCATTGACCCATTCTTATCTCTTTGTACAAAGCTCAAGTTCAAGTGGATTCAGGACTTCCATATAAAAGCAGATACACTGAAAGTTATAGAGGAGAAAGTGGGGAAGAGCCTTGAACACATGGGTACAAGAACCCATTTCTGGAACAAAATGCCAATGCCTTATGTTCTAAGATCAAGAATTGATAAATGGGACTTCATAAAATTGCAAAGCTTCTGTGGCAAAGGAAACTGTCAATAGGACAAAATGGCAACCAACAGATTGGGAAAAGATCTTTACCAATCCTACATCAGATAGACGGCTAATATCCAATATATACAAGGAACTCAAGAAGTTTGGCTCTAGAGAATCAAATAACCCTATTAAAAAATGGGTCAAAGAACTAAACAAATAATTTTCAACTGAGGAATGTCAAATGGCTGAGAAGCACCTACAGAAATGTTCAACATCCTTAGTCATCAGGGAAACGTAAATCAAAACAATACTGAGATTCCACCTCATACCAGTCAGAATGCCTAAGATCAAAAGCTCAGGTGTCAGCAGATGCTAATGAGGATGTGGAGAAAAAGGAACACTCATCCATTGTTGGTGAGAGTGCAAGCTGGTACAACTACTCTGGAAATCAATCTGATGGTGCCTCAGAAAATTGAAAATAGTATTACCTGAGGACCCAGCTATACCACTCCTGGGCATATGCCCAAAGATTCTCCAAAATATAACAAGTATATATGCTCTACTATGTTCATTGCAGTCTTATTTATAATAGCCAGAAGCTGGAAAGAACCCAGATTTTCTTCAACAGAGGAATGGATATTGAAATTGTGGCAAATTTACAAAATGGAGTACTACTCATATATAAACAATGATGAATTCATGAAATTCTTAGGCAAATGAATGGAACTAGAAAATATCATCCTGAGTGAGGTAATTCAATCATAAAAGAATACACATGTTATGCCCTCAGTGAAAAGTGGATATTAGCCCAAAAGCTCTAAATACCCAAGATACAATTCTCAGACCACTTGAAGCTCAAGAAGAAGTAAGACCAAAGAGTGAGTACTTTGTCCTTCTTAGAAAGGGGAACAAAATATTCATGGGAGCAAATATGGAGACAAAGTATGGAGCAGAGACTGAAGGAAAGGCCCTCCAGAGACTGCCCCAACTGGGGATCCATTCTGTATACAGTCACTAAACCCAGACACTATTGTGGATGCCAAGAAATGCTTTCTGAAAGGAGCCTAATATAGCTGTTTCCTGAGAGGCCTTGCCAGAGCCTTACAAATACAGAGGAGGATGCTCGCAACCAACCATTGGACTGAGTGTGGGGTCCCCAATGCAGGAGTTAGAGAAAGAACTGAAGGAGCAGAAGGGGTTTGCAACCCCATAGAAAAAAACAATATCAACCAACCAGATCCTAGAGCTCACAGGGACTAAATGATCAACCAAGGAGTACACATGGAGGGACACATGGCTCCAGCCACATATGTAGCAGAGGATGGCTTTGTCAGACATCAATGGGAGGAGTGGTCCTTGGTCCTATGAAGGCTCGATAGATGCCCCAGTATAGGGGAATTTGAGGATGGGGAGTTGGGAGTGGGTGGATGGGTAGAGGAACACCCTCATAGAAGCAGGAGGAGTGGATGGGATAGAGGGTTTCTGGGAGGAGGGGAAACCAGGAAAGGGGATAATATTTGAAATGAAACAAAAATGTCCAATAAAACTTAAAAAAAAGAAGAAGAAGAGAAAGTGGGAAAGAACCTTGAACAAATCAACACAGGGGAAAAATTCCTGAACAGAACATTGACAGCTCAGGCTCTAAGATCAACTATTGACAAATGGCATCTCATAAATTGAAAAGCTTCTGTAAGGCAAAGGACACTGTCAATAGGACAAAACGGCAACCTACAGATTAGGAAAAGATCTTTACCAACTCTACATTCTATAGAGGGCTAATATCCAATATATACAAGAACTCAGACTCCAGAGAACCAAATAACCCTATTAAAATTGGAGTACAGAGCTAAACAAAGCATTCTCAACTGAGGAATCTTGAATGGCGGAAAAGCACCTAAAGAAATGTTCAATACCCTTAGTCATCAGAGAAATGCAAATCAAAATGACCCTGAGATTCCACCTCACACCAGTCAGAATGGCTAAGATCAAAATCTCAGATTTTGAATCTGAAATTACAGCAGATGCAGGTGAGGATGTGGAGAAAGAGGAATAATCTTCCATTGCAAGCTGATAAAACCACTTTGGAAAACAATCTGGTGGTTCATTAAACAACTGGCAATAGATCTACCTAAAGACCCAGCTGTACCACTCCTGGACATATACCTAAAACATGCTCCAACATATAACAAGGACATATACTCCACTATCTTCATAGCATCCTTATTTATAATAGGCGGAACCTGAAAACAACCCAGATGTCTCTTAATGGATGAATGGATACAGAGGTGTGGTACATTTACATAGTAGAGTACTACTCAGATATTAAAAACAATGACTTCATGATTTTTTCAGGTGAAAGGATGGAGCTAGAAAATATCATACAGAGTGAGTTAACCCTAGTCACAAAAGAACACACATGGTATGTACTCACTATTAAGTAGATATAGCCCAAAAGTTCAAAATACCCACAATACAACTTTACAGACCATATGAAGGTTAAGAAGAAGGAAGACCAAAGTGTAGATGCTTTAGTCCTATGTAGAAGGGGAAGAAAATAATCACAGGAGGTAGAGTAAGGGGGAGACCTAGGAGGCAGAGAGGAAAGGGAAAGAAAAGGGGGCAGGATCCGTTGTGGGAGGATAATGGGGAAAAGTACAGAGGGTCAGGCAATTGAATGGAGGTGTGTAGCAATGGGGAATGGGGAACAGGTGGTAGCCACTAGAAAGTCCCAAATGCCAGGGAAGTGAGGATGAAATTAGCTGAAATACAAAACAAAGGAGGGATAGAACTTCTAGAGATCATATAGGCATGGCTCCCAGTTGAGGGATAAGGCTACCCATCCATCTCAAAAATTTTAACCCAAAATTGTTCTTGTCTAAAGGAAATGCAGGCACAAAGAGTGGAGGAGAGACTGAAGGAAAGGCCATCCTGAAACTGTCCCACCTAGGGATCCATCCCATCTGCAGACATCAAACCCAGACACTACTGCTGGTGCCAAGATGTGGTTGCTGAAAGGAGCCTGGTATAATTTTCCCATGAGAGGCTCTGCCAATGGGTACCCAATATAGACACAGCTGCTCGCAGCTAACCATTAGAATGAGCATGGGGACCCCAATAGAAGATTTAGGGGAAGGACTGAAGGAGCTGAAGGGGATTGTAACCCCACAGGTTACATCAACAATATCAACTAACTGGACCCACCCCCAAGCTCCCAAGGACTAAAACTCCCATGGCTCCAGCTGCGTATGTATCAGAGGATTGCCATATCTGGCATCAATGGGAGGGGAGGCTCTCAGTCTTGTGGAAGCTCTGTGCCCCAGTGTAGGGAGATACTAGGGAGGTGAGGTGGAAGTGGGTAGGTGGGTTGGGCAGCACTTTCATAGAGGCAGGTAAAGGGGTGTTGGATGGGGTTTGTGGGAGGGGAAACTGGGAAGGGGAACAATATTCTAAATGTAAATAAGTAAAATAAGCAATAAAAAAAGAAAGAAAATGTGTTTACCATTTCTGAGTCTGTGAATCCTGTAAGAGGTTAGCATTTGGTTTTATTTTCACTAGATATACTTGACCAATACTGCACTCCATACACTGTGCCAGGAGCCATCAAGGAGAATTTAAGTGTAAACTTGTGACCAACCTTTGACTGTGTGATCATGTATTCTGAAGGATATATAAGTGCTGAGGACAAAGAGAAGAGAGAAGCCCCTGATACCCTTTTTCTTAGAGAACTTTCATAGGGAACTTTTTAGAGAGAACTTAAAAATAAAGATTAAAATCACTTTCAAAAGTGTCCCTTTTTATTCTTGAGACTTCAACTAACAGGCTGGGAATTAGAGCCCTACAGTTCCTAGGGAGATAGAACAGAGATTACTTAATCCCTTGCTATTTAACAGGTTAAACTACTAAACAGCTTCTGGCCTCAGAGGAACTCAGAAGTCAGGTCAGCTATAGTAGCAAAGTGACTTAGATTTAAGATAGGCAAACATTTTATTATTAAACAACTACCCTGACTATCTCCAAAGACAAAGTCTTACCCTGCAGATGCTCTTCCCCCTCTGCTGCCTCGAGAAGAACCAAAAAGAAAAAAGAAGAGCCATGGCTCCATGTAAGCCCAAGTCAGATGCAGTCTTCAAGTAGGTTGGTCTACTGGGGTGTTATTTATCCACAGTCTCCAACATTCCAAACAACATTTTCTGCTTCTTTTCATGGAATTGAAGGGGGATAATGGCAAGTCTCTAACCAATAAATTTCTACCAGTGATGATAAATGAGAATTTTGGATTCTAAAGACAGGAATTCTAGCATAAATACATTCATTTGTCCTACAGTAGGCCCAGTGTGTCAACTGCACCATAGAAAGTGGTTATTTAATGGTTGGGAGATGTAACATAATGGAAGTAATGATTTTAAGAGATGGGCATTTATAAGTGTGAATTAAGTGAATAAAGTAACATTGTTACCATTTTTTCCTTTCCATTATTTGGGTACCTGGGCTAGACTTAGACTACTCATACATATCCAAGAAATAAGATGAACCTTTGGACCCCGGAAACTATAATCTAGTAGCATGAGGAAACTAAAGCTTTCTTGAGCATAAAACATGAATTCTAAATTTCCTCTTTTCTGCACTGGTTAACTTTTATCTAGAACCTTTTCATCTGTTTGCAGAATGATTAGATCCCTTACCTCTATCAGTAGGAGGTTATTTTTATATGCCAAGTCTACAAATACAATCAAGTTTCAATCAAGTTTTACTTAGGAAAATACTATATAGATTTTCAAATACGAGGAAAGAAATATCCCAGGGGAGAATTAGACTCATTCTTCAAAATTCAGGAACACTGAGACACAAAACTGGGTCAGCACCAGTAGGAGGTACTTCACAAGACCAAACTCTAGACCACAAAAGATCAAGTCCAAAGGGAAATCTGCTCAGATGCACTTCATGGAACACTGGTTGAGCTAAGTGTGAACTCTATCTGTTGAGCCCCTTTTCCTGCCAGCTGGAGCCAGGTGACACTGTTTGAAAGGATATGTGGAGGAACCACTGGGCAATTGTAGCTGTCCAGCAGCCATGGATGAACTGGGTCTACCTGAAAGGGTAGCTGGAAATGAAAAAGAGACAAGGTGCTAGAGAAGAATGAAGCCAAGACAAAATTTTCTGATCAAGGCTTGAACTTTATTATTCCCTACTGCTTTTAAAGAGAAAGCCCAAAGAACCCATCCTTTGTTTTAGCAAGCTCAGCAGGTGGTCAACTCCTCAAGGTTCCTGTAGGAAATTGCAAATGCAGAGAGGCCAGACTGACTCCAGCCAGGTTGTTTGTCCTACTCAAGGCTGGGAGAAGGCCACAATTCACCCCCCCTCCTTATTTTTATTAAAGATGAATTTGGACAGGGGCACAAGATTTACTTGTATTCTATAATCCCATCTAGGGTAAAGAGTGGCTAGGCGACAGTGCCTGTCATAGGTGGGTGTCTGTATTGCTTCTTCTTACGTGTCATAGAGGACAAACATAGCTTTTGAGGTATGCTTCATGTCTTAGGTCAATAGAAGCTCAAGATCACTCCTTACCCATCCTTGGCTACAGCCTTCAAAAGCACACTTTCCCATTCAGACAAAAGCCACGAAGGACATATGAACTCCATGTATTTCTTCATAGCAATGAATAACTGCCATGGTGTATAGCTGAGCTTGCTGAAAACCATCCTGTGTGAAGGCAACCAATCTGTTTAAGATACAAAGTCCAGAAGTTAAAAGCAACAAAATTATAATTAATGGTCCAAGCAGTGTAGAAATTAAAGTTGTAAGCTATGGGGAAATGGAGAATCAGGATTCAAAACATACCTGATTCTGTTCTTTTTCGTTTTTCCTTTTGGCTAGTTCTTCTCAAACGTTAGCCATAGATTCCTTTACTATTCCTGAATGATTGATGTAAAAGTAACATCCTTCATGGAGGGCTGTACATAGTCCTCCCTGTTATAGGAATAAAAGATTAGGTGCTTAAACACATGCACTAACACTTGTTCAAAATACAGATCCTGTCTAATTTTATCCACTGCAAATGAAGTTCATACAGAACTGCAATTAACTTCCAAATATGTCTCTGAGAATGTCCAGAACCAGCCTTCCCAATGAAGACCATCATTTCCTTTTTTCTAATATCGGATTGATTTCTAGACCAGTCCATGATTGAGTCACAATAACTGGTCACATTAAAGGAAAGAGAAAGGTCATTATAACTTTTCCATTTGCTTAATTTTTCCCAGGTCTCCATGTTCTCTGTTCCACAAGGTCTAAAATTTGAAGCAAAGCAGCTTTTCTAATCTGGGATACAGGCAAACAAGGGTGGGTTAGGAACATATGTCCAAAACAGCTTTCCCATCACCATTGTCAGGGCACTCAGCAAGCTTACAATCAGCATCATTCTTTGTCCCAGCATTAGTATGTCACACCAATCACTCTGGCAGCTAGCAAGCTCCTGCAGCATCCTGTGGAAAAAACACAAACATGCCCTCTTCCCCATACTGAATACCTGGTCAGGATTATGCCACATGCCAGTAAGTGGATCCTTCAATTTCACCTAAGCATAAGTATGCCTAGTTGTAGGGTGCCATAGACACTCAGCAGAAAGTTCCTTGGCATCCAAATTTTAAAAATAAAAAGCATGATTTAAATAATGTGTATGGGGATACAATTCCTCCTTTTTTATTTTTTTAAGAAAATATTGCTTTAAAGTTCTACAATACCTTGTCCTTGAGAATAATAAGAAATCCTAATAATATGGGTAATATTACATTTTCTACAAAACATCTCAAATGCTTGACTGTAATAGCCAGTTCCTTTATCCATTTTAATACGATTTGTAACACCAAGCATAGAAAAACAATGCAGACATTGATTATTTACATATTTAGTTGCTTCTCCTGTTAAAGCAGTTGCAACTAGAAAACCTGAAAAAAAGTCAAGTCACAGCTCATACTTTAATTTTCCAAAATCAGAAATATGAGTACCATTCATTTGTAATAATTGATTAGATATAAGTCCTCAATAATTAACACCATTATGTGGTACAGGTAGAAACTGAGGATACTGAGGACAAGTCTTTGCCATTTGACATGCATATTTTCTAAAAATACCAAGTTGTTGTCTCAAACTATTACTATTTGGATAACATAAAGAATGAGATTGTTTGGCTAATTGTTCCTGTTTAAGGCCTATAATCTGCCTGGTATACAAATCTGCTGTGGTATTGCCCTAAGGAGTCTGCCCAGGCAATCCACTATGAGCTCTTAAATGTCCTATAAAGTAAGGAACAGCACATGTTTTTAAATGAAGCTATATTTGCACAAAATTTAAGAATTAGCAATATCTAAAAAAGGAACAATTTCAAGCAGTTGTAAACCCTGAGCTATATATTGGCTATCAGTATACAAATTAAAAGCTTGATTTTTCAACATTTCAAAAACAGTGGCTACAAAATGTAATTTAATTATCTGTGCTGAAGTAGTAGGGAAAAAAACTCAAAGAGAACGAACATGTGATCCAATGCTGCTTTCCCATTAGATGAACAGTCTGTAAATACAGTAAGCCCTTTCTCTATGGGCTGCATGCATAAATTTACAAGAAATACAAAAGCATGCATAAAGGAAAACTGTAACAACTTGTTTTTTGGACAATGATTATCAATTTTGCCAAAAATGTTTGCCATGCAATAGGCCAAATATCAGTGTTTTGCACTAACCAATTTAATTGCTGTCTGGAATAAGGAATAAACATTTTATCAGGTTCTTTCGCAAAATTCTTTCATGATTCTATAATAGGGTGTTAAAAACTTACTTGGAGATGAAGAAAGATGAATCCCTATTAATGGTCCCTTTTGCCAAAAAACTGCTATGGGCACATGAATAGCAATAACGCAAACAGCCATCAATTGATCTTTAGTCTGTATAACTTATCTGTTGTTGACTAATAGCTTCTTCTACTTTCTAGAAAGCTTTTTGTCCCTCATCAGCTAATTGTCTAGGGGAATTAGAATTTGCATACCCCTTGAGAATATCAAACAGAGGCTTAAGTCCTCTTGTGGTGAGTTTAAGGTGAGGTCTTAGTCAGTTAATATCTCCTAACAAACTTTGAAAATAATTTGAAGTAAATTATTTTTTCTTACTTGAATTTTCTGTGTCACAATTTGTTTAGGACATAACTGAGGCCCCAAATATTGAAAAAGATATTGCCTTTGAATCTTTTCTGGAGTAACAACTACTCCAAAATTTTAAAGCTCATTGTATAAGAGCAAAGGCTTGTAGTAAAGCTCTTTCAGAGGGATCAGCTAATAAATACACTCAATATAATGAATAATATACACTGAAACATTCAAAGTTCCAGCTTCTTGTATTGAAGCAGGGACAATTTTTTTTTTTTTTTTTTAACATAATTTAAGACTATTAGCCATTCCTTGAGGGAAAACTTTCCAATGATATTGCTTCATGGGCTCTTTAAATTCACTAAATGCAAACCTCCCAGAGTCACCAGTATAAAAACAATCTTCCAAATCCATAATAATTCTATATGCATTTCATGGAACGGCAGTTAGAATAGGCAAGCCAGGTTCTAATGCCTCCATAAGTTCCATAGTCTCTTTAACCTTTCATAAATCTTAAGTTTGAACTTTATTTTGGATTAATGGAATAACCAATCCCTTGGAGGTGAGTGAGTATATCAGCTTCAATGTCTATTAATCCTTCAAAACTTTCTTCTTCAAATATTAATTTAAGGTTAGGTCTCTTATTCGGAAAAGATTGAACTCAGTACACATCAGAGGAACCAAAGCCATCTTGTCCTCTCTTACTCTTAAGGAAATTTGAGTAATTCTTTTGTTAGCAGGTACAGTCATAATGCCATGGGGAAAGCAGCTATAATTTTAATTTGTCCCTCATAATCATTATCTAGAACACTTGGATAAGCTGCCTGCTTTGAGTGCCTTGGGGTCTGAGGCTGACCCCTCCTCCTGGAGAAACAAGCAAGGCAACAAACACTTGACTAGGGGCTAGTCAAGACAAAAGGAATGCCACACAAGCCTCCTCTGAGGCTGCTCTGTGTTTTGCATTAACTCAAATGCAAATGTTTCTTAACTGGGCCTATTTCCTGAGGCCTGTGATTGAACTGCAAATTGCAGTGAATGGAACACTGGCAGTTTAACTATAATTTTTAAGTTTCTTTTGCAACACCAGAACACAACCATAACTTTGGAAAACAAAACCCAGTTTTAAACTCCATTCTCTTTAAAATCAACACCAAGAGCATTAATTACTTTCATGTTACAAAGTTTGGCTGCCAGTTCTTATATCTGAATGTATGACAGTGCACCTTTCAATAACTCAAAGAGACACTGCCCTAAATCCCTGTCTGATTTCTAGGATAAGAATTACATATCCCAATTTAGAAGAATCTTAAGAGACCTTAAGACCTGGTGAGACCTGGGTTGGCTCATGTCATGTGTTCTTGTTTAGAATGACTCCAACCCTGAGTTACCAGTTTTAAGTTAACTTTCTGTTACCAATAGTGCAAATTTTTAAACATACCCAATAAGTTATAAGCCAATACTCTACAACCAAGACATGCAGAACATATTTATACCTTAAAACCATTCAGAAACAAAAATGAAGTGGCTACACACATCTTATATATTTAGGCCAAACAAAATTTTCTTGCTTTTTCTAGCTATAATTTCAAGAGAAGAGCACCTTGTCACTTGCTGAACCCAATAAACAAAATTGTAGAAATTTTTCTAGGAAAAAGCAACCATCAGCTTACTTGCTATAGAACTTGAGAAGCTGCTGGTCCCTTTAAAAAACAGCTTTTGCAAACAATCAGCTCCTCGCAGGGCTTTTCCAGCTGTGCTAGACTCCTAACTACAGGTGCAGGGTTCCAAAGGCCAGTTGAGACTGCCTTTTAGAACAAGTTAAACTAAGTCAAGGGGTAGATAGCCAGTAGATAAAGTTTAAACATTTTTTCCTTTAAACATGAAACACAGAACAACAATCATTCATACAACGAAACAAAAACACAGGCTTAACATAAAACAGTCAGTTTTGACACATGCACAGATTGGTGCACCAAGACAGACTATAGAGAGCAAGAAGAGAACTTGATGTAACTATGGATATCTCCAGTATGAGCCAGAGAGGAAGCAGGACTCTCCCAGTTTCCTCTGGTCCCTAGGAGATCTCTGAAATAGCTTATATCCATTTTTCTTCTCTTTTGCTAACTCATCCTAGACAGGAGAAAACTGCTTTTCTAAAACCTATTCTCTTTCTTTCTCATGCCATTTTGTATATTTACCATTCCTACTTCTGGGAACCATGAATAATTTTTCTAACATCTGTTTTTTTGAACTCTTGCCTGATACAACTCTTGGCTGCAGACAAATGCCTGTTTAGAATTCCCTACTCCCATCCCTAGGTGAATTCAATGTCAGGTCAACACCTGTGCAGCCTACCCTGTGTCCTTTCAAATGCACGTCCAGCAATGACAGCCTCCAAAAAATAAAATTTATACCTAGCGCTAGCATTAGTGCTGTTTGTTAATTACCACCTTGCAGGATACTCTTACTTTTCTTCTGTTTTCTGTGGAGCTCCACCCAAGAAAGCATTTCTCAGTCAGTGCTCCACTCCCTCGCCCTTTCCCCCCTCCTCATTTGCAGGTCCCTCTTTCAGTCATCACCTGTAGCTGTCCAGCAGTCATGGATGAACTGGGTCTACCTGAAAGGGGAGCTGGAAATGAAAAAGAGACAAGGTGCTAGAGAAGAATGAAGCCAAGACAAAATTTTCTGATCAAGGCTTGAACTTTATTATTCCCTACTGCTTTTAAAGAGAAAGTCCAAAGACCCCATCCTTTGTTTTAGCAAGCTCAGCAGGTGGTCAACTCCTCAAGGTTCCTGTAGGAAATTGCAAATGCAGAGAGGCCAGACTGGCTCCAACCAGGTTGTTTGTCCTACTCAAGGCTGGGGGAAGGACACAGGCAATGGACTTAGAAAGGAGCCCAGGTGTTGCTTAGGACTGGAGACTCTGAAATTTGTTAGAACATATGTATGGGTTTTTTGTTGTTGTTGTTGTTGTTGTTGTTGTTGTTGGTTTGGTTTGGTTTGGTTTGGTTTTGGTTTTTCAAGACAGGGTTTCTCTGTGTAGCCCTGGCTGTACTGGAACTCACTCTGTAGACCCAGCTGGCCTCAAACTCAGAAATCCGCCTGTCATTGCTTCCCAAGTGCTGGGATTAAAGGCGTGCACCACCACTGCCTGGCTAGAACGTATGTATGTTACCATGTTACTGTTTTGATGGTGGACAAAAACAACTTTAAATTGTCTATATAAGCCCAAAAGGAAACAGAGTCTGAATGTGCTGAGTCCTAGCTGGATATGTAGCATGGTGGTCAGGAATCTTAAAGGCAAAAAGACAGGAGTTGGCAGTCACTAAGAAAGGAAAAAACAGAGCAGAAAATCAATCTGAGCTTAAATTCAGCCTTGGTATCACAACTTGGAATTCACAGTGTCAGTCTTTGTGGGAGATCCAGGAAATGCACTTGCTGAGAAATCCTCAAGGTTGAGAGGCATCTCTACATGGTATCAGCTGACTGACTGAAAAGAGATGGTTCTAAAAAATCAAAAACACCCTTGTATCCAGACCATGGGATATTAAAGTGGATTTTATATCCTGGAGAGGTAACTATGGTGCCCAGATTTGGCAATCCATATTCAGTGCTCTGTATCTCTGAGAAATTGCCAGCAGGAAACCAACAAGGCATCTATTCCCTCAGTCAGTGGGCTGGAGCAGGTGAGCGGGAGCTTGAGGTTCTCTCATCCTCTAAGCAGCATTTTTGCTAGCTTGAAGAGGACTTTAAACTTTATCATCATTTTTGTCCTTTGTTCACAATGAACAAAGCATGTTTTCCAAATTCTGATATCCCTCCCCATCTCTCAATACTATTACAGGCCAGTCTTCAGGGACACTAAGAACCATTTCCAGAAAGTCCCTTTTCATGGAACAGTTATGAAAAAATTCTGGGAAGGATTCTATACCTGTCAGAACTTGTCACCAAGTCATTAGCCTTTCATGCTGAATTGAGCCAGTATTGATTTGAGAGCATTAAATTCTATTCCTTAAATATCCAACTGTCAAATTTTATGTGAAACATCTAGGACTTAGGTTTAAATTTTAACATTTTTCATTGAATCTTTTGGAATTTTATATCATGTACCCCAATCCCACTTATTTTCCAGTCTTTTCATATTCACCCTCCACCCTGTAACTGAAAGGTCAGCTTGGGAACTTTGAGATACTCCACAGGGTCCCCTCCACCCTCTGAACACACAGAAGAAACAGGTTAGAAAGCACATAGGCTTGGAGGGAGGGGCTGATTAAGCCCCTACTACATCATTCCCTAAAGACCAATTGGTTTAAAAGTCACACTGTTTTGCCAATCACATTGTACCTAATGGCAGCTGCTTTAAAATCCTATTTAAGGTCCCTGAATGTGCTCTGGGGGGTCACTCTCCCATCTTGGTATGTAGAGTGGCCTCAGCATGCTGATGAATCAATAAATTTCTCTTGCATTTTGCATCAATCCCTGACTCCATGTGTCCATTCAGAGGGTCTCAGGTAAGTTAAGACTCCCCAGAGTCTTACATATGGTGCATTGGCCGGGAATTGACCCTCTGTGCGGATGCATCGGAGAGCAGGAGATTGGAGAAATGGCGCCTCAAGTAGGTAACCGGGGTTGTCTCAATGTTTATCTTAGTCTGTGTCTGTAAGTCTGTTTAAAAGTCTTGCTTGCAAGCTCTGTGATCTGGCTTCTGCTATTGGCCGGGAATTATGCCCAATTTCAGACTTGGAGGTAAGAAGGAGCCTTGTGTGTTGTCTGTGAGCCGGCTCCTGTCTCTGTGAGAAAAGTGCTTTCGGTATTGTGGCTGCTCATTGTCTTGTCTCTGAGTGGTGGTTGACAGACGTGTCAGGAGGACCACAGGTCGTGGCCCTGGAGAATGCTCCAGGAGGAAAGGAGGGCTGGGGACGCCCTGGAGAGCTCCTATCTGGTGGGCTCTACAGCCCATATGTTTCTGTTTTCTGTGCGCCCGAAGCCGTCGGCCACACTTTCGTTTTTTGTGGAGGATGTGCCTGGGGCCATTCGGATTGTGTCTTTTGTCTTCCTGTCTGTTTGTCTTATTTCTGTGTCTGACTTTTCGACTGACGATTGGACAGAAAGTGACTACCCCACTTATGTCTGACCCTAGATTACTGGACAGAAGTTAGGAACAGAGCCAGTAATCTCTCTGTTGAAGTTAGGGCAGAGGAGCGGGGTTGAGCGCACTCCTCAGCTGGATGACCACCTCCTTTCTGCCCGCCTGGAGCTGCCCTCCCCTCTCCCTGTGGTCCGGGTCCGGCGCGTGTGGGCCCACTTCCACTGTGGTGGTGCGCTGTGCTCCGGGACTGCTGGGAAGGCCCACTGTTGAAAGTGGCTGGGGGTGAGGAGGCGGTGTCACCCATGGTGCAGAAACACCCTGCCCCGAGTGTTACAGCCCCCTGGCAACAGTGCCAAATCCTGCGGCTGAGGGGGATGGACAGGAGCCACTGAAGTTAAAACACTATGAAGGCCTAGGCAGGTGGCCTTGGAGGGAAAACGGGAGGATAGCTAGCAGAGAGGAGAGAGCAGCGGCTGTGGAGGCAGCTCCCAGAGAAAGAGAGGGGCTGGGCTGAGTGTAGAGCAGCACTCTGGCCATCAACAGACCAGCCCTTCCCCCCTGCCTCCAGCCACCCTCAAGGCCCCTGGTGATGAGTGCTCAGTGCACAGAAACAACAAGATAATAGAAGTGGGCTCCCTCCCTCCCTCCACTGGCAGTATTCCCAGAGGTAAAGCTAAATGTTTTCCTAGTTACTGGCTAAAGGACACCCTGATTTGAAAAAAGGGCTTTATGGTTTTGTTTTTTTTTTTTAAAAAAAAAAATGATTGGACTCTACACATCTTCCAGAGTTATATGAATCAGACTTGATAGAGATCCCCTAAAGAACTAGATTCAAAAAAAGGAAAAAAAGAAAAGAAAAAAAAAACAAAGGTAAACATTCTTGTGCCATCCTTTACATGGCAAAAATAAACACTTATTGGTTATTATTAAAATTGACTCATAAAAAGAGACTGCCTTTACAAGCTGATTTTAGATTATTAAGCATATGAGCTAAAGACCAGATAGCAAATTCATAGCTCTTAGTTAATTGTTAGGGTATATTCAAGATATTTTAATTAAAAATAGCTGGAAATAGTTAAACGACAACAGTGTAGATCACTGTGCATAAATAGCTTTCAATAATGTCAGTATTCCACAGATTATGCTCAGAATTCTGACGGGATTAAAGACTGATTATAGTCGCATAGCCAACCCAAGCTGTTTAATATTTAAAAAGATGGTATAGACTTGAGAGGATGGTTTCCAGATAGTATACAAGCTAAACCAGGACATAACAGGTGTAGAACTATAAGACTTTTTAAGTTATGATATATAGATGGCAGATGGACTGGTTGTTCGGTATATCTTATACTTTATAAATTACAGAATATTAATGGTTGTGCTCAATTTATATCTGAGAGAAAAGAGCCTTTTAATTGGACAAAAAAGAGTTGTCTATAGGCAGGTAAAAAATAAGGCCAGATCCTGTGATTTGGTAGAAAAAAGAAAAAGAGGCAGGTTGAGAGTTTTAGAGTGGAGACAGAGACGGACAAGGAGAGAAAAAATTTAGTAGAAGATCCCTCACCCCCTCATAGATAAAGACCTTTCTTTTCCCAACATTCTTGCCTCACAGGTGTTGGCAATCTAGAAAAAAAGAATGCTTCCCCCAAGCCCCAGATAAGGTAAGGAGCATCTGACCTGAGGTCCACCACCAGATTCCGTTGGCAGGTCTCCAGGAAACTGTTTGAGGTAACAAAAAAGGCTTCAGAGGCTAGAAAGACAGGGTAGGCCTGTCAAGGGAGTTAGTGCAGGTTACTAAGAAGGTGCAGAGAAAGAGAAAAAGGAGGTGAGCTCAGACAGGAATCTGGTCTCAGAGAAGTGGAGCAGAGAAGTGGGTTCAGGTGGTAATTTTTATTATGAGGTGGAACAGAAGAAGTAGGCTTCAGGTGAGAATCTGATTTTGGGCTTGGACAAGGATATAGGCTTAGATATTTTAGTCATCCTGACACACCCTCAGAAACATCGATGATCATGGACTTTTGCTTATTGCCTTGTTCATTCCTTGGCTATTTAGATTTATTGTATTACAGCCTAAAAATGACCTTATTGCTTACATGTAGTTGAAATGGTATAAAAGCAAATTGAAAACATTATACCTGCCTTCAGTCTCGGAATTGACTGAGGCCATTGGGCCTGAGAGTGTTCTAGTGGAAGCCTGGAGCAAGAAATCCTAAGCCTTGGGAAAAGCGCCCCCAAGTGGCAAAAGGTGTTAGACCTGAGTGAAGACAGTGATTTGGGGAGACACCCCCCCCCCAACCCAGGAAAACTCTGAGAGAGTGCAGAGGAGAAACCCACTCAATTCTTGCTGGACACAGAGACTCAACACTCAGTCCTCCAAGCCGATGGCCCCATCTCAAGAAAAGATCTTGGGTCCAAGAAGCTGTTGGCACCTAAATATATTCATGGACTACCCGAAGAACAGTCAGTGGACCTAAGGATGGGCCGGGTATCCCATTCATTTAAGGTCACCCCAGACTGTCCCTACCCTCTGTTGGGGCAAGACATACTCTCCAAAATGGGGCCCCAGATAAATTAGTTGCCCGATAGGCCGCAGCTAGCTGGCCCAAAAGGAGAGACCTCTCTGACTGACCTCTGCCAAAAGCTGAGGCTACCTGGTTTACATACGGAAGCAGTTTTCTCCATAAAGGTCAGAGAAAAGCAGGTGCTGCTGTGGTGGACAACACAAACATCATCTGGGTGGAACCTCTACCTCCTGACACTTCAACACAGGAAGTGGAGCTAACTGCCCCCACCAAGACCTTAGAACTTGGAGCCTGCAAGATAATCAGCATCTACTCGGATAGCAGGTATGCCTTTGCCACATCCCACGACCACAGAGCTATATGCCAAGAGAGAGGACTGCTCACACCAGAGGAAACAAACAGGAAATCCTGGATTTCTTAGATGTCCCAATGAAGCTGGTAACCGTGAGTATTATTCATGCCCAGGACACCAGGAAAAAAAGTGGCCCAGAACAATAACCAGGCATATAACCTAGCTCGAGAAGTGGCTATGCAGGAGCCTATCCTGGTTATGGGCCTACAAGAAACACATGCTGGGAAATGGGACTGGACTAAGGGATGGCCTCACTTAAAATACACGAAGAAGAAAGGACTCAGATTGCTAGCCACCTTACCAACTATTACCTAGAGAAGAAGGGAGATGGCACACAAGAAAGAAAACTATGCTCCCCAGGAAACAAGCAAAAGACTTATTGGCCAAATGCACAAATGGACTCGTTTATGGGATAAGAAGCTTGTCCAAGCAGTTAAGAGACCTAGAGTATATATAATAAGACTCAGGTTCTGGGCCAGAAA
Organism: Rhynchomys soricoides; assembly: GCA_019843965.1. Taxonomy (NCBI): domain Eukaryota; kingdom Metazoa; phylum Chordata; class Mammalia; order Rodentia; family Muridae; genus Rhynchomys; species Rhynchomys soricoides. Next base: position 950,071 of record JADRCH010000125.1, read on the forward strand.
GATAGTAGAACAGAGTAAGGTATGCCAACAAGTGAGTGCTTATGCAGCCAAGAATAAACAGGGCAAAAGACCTAGGGGAGAACAGCCTAGAGTATATTGAGAGGTCAATTTGACAGAAGTTAAGAAGTAGATAAGACAAAGGTTCTGCTTTTGTCTCTCAGGTAAGCCAGCGGGTGGCAAAAGTATTGGGACAGATTGGAAACTTCATTGTGAGTACTGTCCCCAAAGCTCAGGGCAGGTAGAGAGACTTTAACTAAATTGACCTTGGAGACTGGCTCGGACTGGGTGGTGTCCCTCCCCTTGACCCTATTCCAAGCTTGCAACACCCCCTACCATTTTAACCTGACCCCTTTTGAGATCCTGTGTGATACCCCAACTCCCTTGGTGTACACTGAGCCCTCCAGAGAGGTATCCCACAGCATGAGATTTGGCCCAAACTGTCTGCCTTAGATGTTCCAGGGATGCCAGAGACCCCTCACTGCTTCCAGACTGGTGACAGAATCGATATAAAGAGACATCAGCCACAGTTGCTGGAACGCAGATAAAAGAGACCCTTCCTGGCGCTGTTGACTGCTCCCACAGTCCTCAAGATAGATGTTATTGAGGCCTGGATGCACACTTCCCATGTAAAACCTGCAGATGCCCTGCTCTCCAGAGACACCCTCCCTCCCTTCCCCCCCGCTGGATGATACAAAAGATGGACAATTTGTTCAAGCTCAAGATCACTGGACCTTGATCATGACTGTTTATAATACCTTTAGACAGCACTCACTGTCTCCCTTCTGTTGTGGTTGGGGGTGGCTGGGCTAGCCACCAAGACCTCCACTTTGGTCTTACCAAAAAAAACCCATCAGTCATCTTAAGGAATCACTGACTTCCATTATCAGAAGTAGTACTATAAAATAAGAAGAGATGCTGCCTTAGCTGGAGAGTATTACTTTTATATAGACCATTCTGGGGTTGTTAGAGATTCAATTACCAAGGTGAGAATAGGATTAGCCAAGAAGAGAGAAAGAAAACAATCAGGGCTGGTTCAAATCTTGGTTTAACTTCTTAGTCTTATAGCTATCAACAATAGCTTCAAGATTGAAGCATGGACAAGAAAAAGGGGGGAATGAAAGGTCAGCTCGGGAACTTTGAGATACTCCACAGGGTCCCCTCCCCCCTCTGAACACACAGAAGAAACAGGTTAGAAAGCACATAGGCTTGGAGGGAGGGGCTGATTAAGCCCCTACTACCTCATTCCCTAAAGACCAATCAGTTTAAAAGTCACACTGTTTTGCCAATCACATTGTACCTAATGGCGGCTGCTCTAAAATCCTATTTAAGGTCCTTGAATGTGCTCTGGGGGGGTCGCTCTCACATCTTGGTATGTAGAGTGGCCTCAGCATGCTGATGAATCAATAAATTTCTCTTGCATTTTGCATCAATCCCTGACTCCATGTGTCCATTCAGAGGGTCTCAGGTAAGTTAAGACTCCTCAGAGTCTTACATAACCTCCACACAAAAGAAAATTTAAAAATGAAAGTAAGAAAAGGGAAAAAAAAAGACCAAATCAAGACAAAGGAAAAAAATGAAACAAAACAAAACCAAAAAACAATCCTGCTGACCTCTGGATCATCTCACCATCTCTGGGCAACAAACTGATCCTCTATCAACTGTACCATTTTGTTCCTCCATTTTTCTGGTCTTCCCATCACATATCTGTTTATTGTAATGGCATTGAAAGTTTGTGTTAACCTTTCATCCAAACAGCTTTACTTGTAAACTAGAGGTCTAGTTCAAGACCTCTGGTTTCTGCCACTGGACCTGTACAGAGACTCTTGAATATCTTGTTTCTGGCCTGTGTCATGGAGATCCTATAGCTTTGAATCTGTAGGACAGGCCCCTTTACACACTCCAGCAGTTTCTAGATGGGGTGGATGTTGGGGTGGGCCATCTTAAAGCCCTAAATCAGCTTTCTCATACCTACACGTACACCTACACCTACACCCACATTATCAGATCCAGATCTTCCTCATCATCTCTGTGAGGATTAAGGCCAGTACTCCTAGACATCTTGTGCTCACAACATCAGGCCAGCTCTCTTACACCCAAGCCACCAGGGACAGTTCTCCCATGGCTCCCAGATAAGGGGCAGGGACAACTCTTGTGCTCCTGTGGGTGCGGCCGTAGGTTTATTTTTTAAAATCAGGATAAAAGAACCCATTCTTTGGCTTAGCTAATTAATCAGGATAATCCCATTAAGAACCCTGCTGTTCAAGGCAGAATTGCTAAGCCTTGTCAGCACAGGGGGGAGTCCTTCATAAAAGTCTTTGTCTGCTGCATAGCTTTGGCCCTTTATCCCAGAAACCTGCCTTTCCAACAGTATGCCAAGAATTCTACAGGACAGAAAGTCTGTCTAGTCTTAATTTTTTGCCACATTAAAAGTTCAGACCAATGGAATGAAGAGATGTCTTAGTAGTTGAGAATGTATACTGCTCCTACAGAGAACCAGAGTGTGGTTTTCAGTACTTAGGCTGAGCTGCTTCCAAATGCCTAAAATTCCAGCTCCAGGGAATCTGTCACTCTTTTCTGGTCTCTGAGGACAACTAAACTCATGTGCACAAATCTGCACAGAGATACAGACATTTGCACATAACTAATTGTTTTACAAAACAAAAAAGTGCAATCGTGGCAGGATTAACAGGTACACAGAAAATTTTTATCCATGTAACTTCCTATTTTATCGCATTGAATTCTTTCATTTGCTTCTTTTCTTTCCAGTTGCTTTGCTTTCGGTGGCTCTCTTTCTCTGTCTCTGTCTCTGTCTCTCTCTGTGTCTCTCTGTGTGTGTGTGTGTGTGTGTGTGTGTGTGTGTGTGTTGATGCATGCACCCCACCATTACTTCCATTTGTAACAGACATCCCAGTGGAATTTGAGGCCAAAGATCAACCAAGCAGGATACAATACCTCAGTTCCAGATCTAGAGCAGACAATGCAGAATGGTTGTCACCAGTGGCAGGCTGAAGACATCATTCTGTAGTGCATCCATTGGAGTCTAGTGCTAAGCTACCCTAGAATATATTCCAGAAGTTTCTGCAGAATAAAATGTGTCTTCCTAGACTTTCAAAGATAATTTCATTTGTTCAACCTCATTCCTCTTGCAGTGAAAGGCAGAATTTGGCTTCAAGACTTCTCATCTTCTGTGGAGGTGAGATGAAGGAAGAATGGAAACTTGTGACTGGCAGAAAGTTTTCTATTTTTATCTGTCAAGTTTCCAGTCAGTTCAAATTGCAGGTGATTTTTATCACTTTCAAAGTTGAAAGAGGAGAAAGATTGATCCATTTCAAACCCACATTTGTGACATCCATACAGAAATAATAGCCTCTTGTGAACATACTGAATCCTTACTGAGGTTTATGGAATACTGAGACACATTACTGGGAGAATTACATGGTATCCAAAAAGGAGATAGTTCAAGCTCAGTTACTGGTCACAGTTTATAAAAATAACAGTCCTATATGTAGCAATAGATACCCCAGTGGACTTTGATATCAGTGACCAACAGAGCAAAGGACAACAGCTCTCTCCCAGGTCTAGAACCTTTTCATAGAGAGCAGATGCTACAGTACCATTTGCATTGTGTATTCTCGGCATTCTGCATTCTGCTAAGTATTCAACTTCATCACAGAAAAGAATTCTAGCATGAGCCAGTATGAGGCAGAGCTGGAGTTTATCAAAAATATATTCTTAACTTAATAAAAATAAAAGCACTCAGGGAAAGAATGCAGTAACCCCAAATGTGGTATGGGCTTCTCAAAAAGGGTTGAAACTCCAGAGTACCAGAATTGACATAAAAATCAGACAACAGCCACTCATAACATAAAAACAAACACATTGGCTAAGACTCTTGTCGAAACTGACTCTCCTCTCCTGAGCTTGTCAAAAATTAACAAGTGTGTCAGGCTAATGTGGAAATCCCAGTTGTAGAAGACAGTAAGATTGTGAAGTTATGTATGACAGTGACCTCACTCCAAAGTGATATCAATTACACAATCACAGATTTGTGTGAACATGAGTGAGGAGAATAGCACCATTATTTCTGGCCTTGTGTTCTTTTATTTATACTCGCTCCTTCAATTCCTTTTTAATTAGATCATCTTTATCCAAAAAAATTTAAAGCTGCTTAGAAATGTTTAAACCACGTGGAAAGGCCATGTTTGGATATTCAATGTCTTATGGCAGAAATGACAGAGCGAGTTCACTGAGATGATCTTGCCTGGGGGCAGACAAGGGACAGTAGTGTACAGAGGCAGTATAAATGGTACACAGCAAGCAGAGTGAAGCTAAACTGGAGCTCTCTTGGGAAAGAAATTTTGTTTGGTGTTCCATTTTGTGTCACTATTCCCATCTACATTCTGTCACCAAGCTGTGGACACCCTTGTCTTCTTGGGGACAAGATAGAAGGTAGGGTGCATAAGCGTGCATAGATGAGCACATGGCCACCTGTGATATCAGGAAACTACAATGCTCGGAGTCAGTAGACCAGAGATTAAAGTGCAATAAAAGAAACAAGACTGAACTGAGCATCAATCCATGACAGAAAACAGTGGAGCCAGAATGGAAGTTGCCACTAGGAATGATGATGAGGATTTGCAAGGAGGTCAAAGACAGCTATGTTTTAAAATTGTCCACAGCAGGGGTCCTCCAGGTCAGGTGGCTTCCATGTGGCTACAGAGCCAGGGCCAGATCTGTTCTCACCTCCTTTCCTCTTTATGTACTCATAAATTCTGGATCACTACTGTGTGTCTTCTGATGATAACTGAAAGATTTTTCTGGAATGCTTATGTGGCTTTTTCCATTAGAACTGTGTCTGTGGTTTCCCCACACTCAACACTATTTAGAGCTTGCCCAAGTCTGTGATTTGTGAAAACAAGTTCAGATTTACCATATTAGCTTCATATACTCTCAATGATCTCATCCAAGGAAATCTCCCTGGTTCGGCCATTGTTAGTAAGATGCCATGTCTGTGCTGAGGGTCACAAAACCAATGATCTCTCTGTCCTGTCTTCACAGGGAAAGATTGCATGCTGTTTAAATTCCTAGCTTCAAAAGAGCCCACACATTATTATTATGAAATGAATGACTATATCACTTTTCTTGGGGCCATTTGTTTAGTAAATGGAGATGAACAAATGTTAATTTGATGATTTTTCAAATCATAGTAGCTAACAATTGCATTTTGAAGACTGGTATGCACAAATGTCTATCTTTTGATGAAAATGCCTCAGTGGTCCATCAAAGCTATGGTCATTCTTATCATGAAATTATCATGGGGAGTATGCTTGTGCACAAAAGAGTGGTGTAATATATACTGTGTCTGTGTGTATGTGGTATGAGTTTAGTGCACATGTGTGTACATGGTATATATATAGTGTATGAAGTGTGTGGTATGTATATCTATAGACTGTGTCCATGTGTGACTTGACTGTATGTGGTATGTATGTGTGTGTGGATGTATGGAATGAGCATGTGTATTTTTTTCTTGGCATGACTTAAATTTGCCCCATCTCAAGTTTTCCTTACCTCTGTACAATTCATAAAGTCTTATCAATCCAATGGACCAAATTCATCTTTATCCTCCTAAGTCAATGGCTTTTAATTCATCTAGTAGTTATTTATTAATACATAATGTGCTACATGACAATCCACAGGATGTAAATTAGGAAATTAAAATTGTTGCCCAATACCTGTCCTTCCAACTTTTGAGTTGCTAGTCTTTTTCATGGCTGCATCTAAATGGGGCATTTGATGAATTTGGTCCATAAATGAGCCTATGGGGGCCATTCTTATTCAAATTAGCATGTTGTACTCCCTTTCCCCATAGCCAATCATAATAACACAAAAATGAATTCAGTTCAACTTCAATAGTTCCCATAGTCTATAAGAATTTCAACACTGTTTAAAAGTCCAAAATTCAAATTTTTTTCTGAGACTCCTGGCAATCTCTTAACTATAATCCCTGCAAAATCAAAATAAAGGAGCAGATCACATAGTGCATACAATGTCACATAATATATATTACCATTCCAAAAGGTAGGAAAAGGAGCAAAATGAGGTAAAACTGCACCAAATCAAGGCCCAAAACCAGCAGAGCAAACTCCAAATCTGACATCTCAATGCCTGATGTCAAATCACTCTTCAGAACTCAAATTCCTTTCAGCTTTGTTGATTGCATCACACTTCTCTCTTTTGAGCTGGTTGCACACCTGGTTCTCAGTTGCCCTTGGTACGTGTCTTATGACTATGGCATCTTGATCATATTGGGGTCTTCAATGAAATCTAGGCTTCACATTCATAGCTTTAGCAATGAACTCTCTGGGTCTCCATGCAGGGACATCCATGACATACATCTGGCTTCAGTGCCATTCTATAGCTGTGGAAGGAGATTCTAGAACCTTTTTCTTGTCTCTTTGACTGTAAAGCTCAAATAGCCCTGGCTCCTTATAGATTTCCATAAGAGTGATGACTAATAACTACACAAGGCAGACAACACTGAGATGCCTTGAAATATTCTCGGCCAATGCCATTAATCCTCTTTGATTTAGCCTTAGGGAGATTTTTGTAGAAGAGCAAAACACTGCCACATTCTTTGCCAAAATATCACAAAAAATGGTCACAGGCTACTTACTAATATTATTTTACTCCTAAAGTTCAAATCAACCTCAAAACTGTCTTCAATGATACTACTAAGATGGTCTATTAAGCCAAGCTTAAAACATCCAATGACTTTTCTAGTTCAAAGTCCTAAAGTCTTCCATATTTCTCCCAAGAGCAACATGATCAGACCTGTCAGAGCAATATCCGACTCCTGATAACAACTTCTGTCTTAGTTACTGTTCTATTGCTGTTAAGAGACACCATGATAATAACAGCTTTTGTAAAAAATAAAATCATTTAGTTGGGGCTTTCTTACAATTTCAGAGGTCAGGATTATTTAATATCATCATGGAAGGAAACATAGTGGCATGGTGCTGGAGATGGAGCTGAGAATCTGTATCTAGATCTGCAGATGGGAGAAAAAAAGCAACACTGAGTCTAGCATGAGTTTTTGAAACTTCAGAGTCTACTCTAGTAACACACTGTCAAGAAGGCCACAACTATGCCAACAAGGCCACACCTGCTAATTCTTCCTAGGTAGTGCCACTCTCTGATGACTAAGCATTCAAATGTATTAGCCTGTTTGTTGGCATTCTTATTCAAACCACTACACAAGACAATCACTTAATTGTAATGTTTGGTAAACACAAAAACCACATTACATACTTCTAACATGCAACGACGCAGACTATAACTCTCATTTCAAAATGAAGGCATCGTGGCCCTGTGAGAAAATACTGGACTAAAGAAAGACCAAAACCCATAGGACAAATATAAAACCCTCCAGCTCCATATCAAGCACCAGGAAAACATCTGTTCCAAAAGGTTTAGGCATCCCTTGGTCTTTAGCTATTCTTCCTGGAGCACAGATGCCCCACTCCCTCCAACATCTTAGATTTCCATTTTGACTTATCCTTCTCCTTCACAGCTTCCCAGTGACCTCTTAGGGCCTCCTAGCAGCAATTCCAACCTTGCCTTGCATTGTTTGGCCTCAACACTCTCATGTTGAGAGTCTCATGGGGGTCTCATGACTCCCTCAATCTTGAATATTTAATATCTGCAAAAAACTGTACCAAGTGGATGATACTGTCAAGCCCTGGTTCCACCTCAGGGTTAAGCCTGGGTCTCTGCGTATATCAGTCAGCAACCTCTCAATACTGACACTGGGGAAGGACTTCATTAGGTAGTTGCTTCCAGAATTCCTTTAAAATCTGAATATATGTGTTCCCCCTTTGAATGAATTTCCACTTTCACAAGCTGGAACCTTTCATGGATGGGTTCTTGTCCCAGGGAAATTTTTCTTGCTATCCTAGGGCAAAAAAGGAGGTTTCTCCTTAATGACACTAATCCCCTAGTTACTGTTTTGTTGCACAAACAAATACAATCATTATTCATTCATGATTTTACAACATGGACAGAATGCAGCCAGACTCTTTAACCAAATATAATCTCAATGGACTCTAGCCAAATTGAGTCCTTGTTCCCCTCTAGAAGCTCAGGAACCAGTTTCACAATATCTGAATTTCTCTCTACATTTCTGTCTTCTAAGCTCCTAAAAATTGGCTTACTTAGTTCTGCTTCCAGTATGCCTGGGTTTTTCCAGCCAAAGATCATCTCTTCTACTTTATTCCTACAAGCTAGCTCCCAAGCCCAGAACCACAGTTTAACTTTATAATAACAACTGGCCCACTTGTCATCACCAACATCTTTCTTATTTGTTTTGCCTGTTGTTATAAAATTCCGTAATAAAGCAACCTAAAAGTTTAGTTTTGCTTATAAATTCTGGAGGATACAGACCACAATGGTGGGCAAGGCAGGCTGGCAATAGCAGGAAGCTGGCTGGTCATAACACATCCGAACTCAGAAAACCTACAGCAAGCAAGAAGTTTCACTATAAAGCCTCAAGGTCCAACCCAATGTATTTCTCCATGTAATTAGACTCCACCTCCTAAACTATAAAATATCTTCAAAGTACCACCAGATGGGGACCAAGTGTTCAAATACTTAAGTCTATGGAGGACTTTTCACAAAAATCAGTGAATGAGTAGTGAAACTAAATGTAAACAACTCTTAATGGCTGAAATTTAAATTACATAAAAGCATATACTTAAAAACACATCCATTCCTCTTCCAAAGCAAATGTATCTCAAGAGTTTATTTTTACTTTATTTTGAAGTTTAAAGTGTAGACTTCCCCTGAGAGGAATTTCATAGATCAGATGGCATAATAAAAAACTTTTAAATGGGGGTTGTAGCCATAGATACTTTATTTTTATGACTGAAAGATTTGTCTTCTTTACAAGCAGCATTTATTTTTATTTATTTATTTATTTTCCTTTTTCCTTTTTTTTATTTTTTAATTTCATATTTTATTTACATTTCAAATGTTTCCCCCTTTCCAGATCTCCCCTGTGGAACCTCCCCATTCCCTCCGCCCTCCCCCTGCCTCTATGGGGATATTCTCCAACCCACCTCCCCAAACAACGCCCTACCCACTCTCGTCTTCCCTCCTTGACATTCTCCTATACTGGGGGATATAACACCCTCAGGCCCAAGGGCCTCTCCTCCCCCTGACTGGTATCAAGACCCTCCTATGCAGTCTTTGTGGCCAGCACCATGGGTCCCTCCATGTGTATTCTTTGGTTGGTGGATCAGTCTCCAGAAGTATGGGGGGTCAGGTCAGTTGCCAGTGTTGCTACCTCCCTGGGTCTGCACACTCTCTCAGCTCCTTCAGTCCTTTCTCTAAGCCCTCCATCTGGGACCTCACACTCAGTACTACTGTTCCTGCGAAGTGACTCTTGGGTATTTCAAACTTTTAGGCTAATAACAACTTAACAGTGAGTACATACCATGTTCATTCTTTTGTGACTGCGTTACCTGGCTCAGAATAATGTTTTCAAGATCCATCCGTTTGTCTACGAATTTCATGAAGTCATTGTTTTTAATAGCTGAGTAGTATTCCATTGTGTAAATGTACCACATTTTCTGTATCCATTCCTCTGTGGAGGGACATCTGGGTTGTTTCCAGCTTCTGGCTATTATAAATATGGCTGCTATGAACATAGTGGAACATGTGTTTTTATTACATGTTGGAGCATCTTCTGGGTATATGCCCAGGAGTGGAATAGCTGGGTCCTCAGGTAGTATTATGTCCAATTTTCTGAGGGTCCACCAAACTGATTTCCAGAGAGGTTGTATCAATTTGCATTCCCACCAGCAATGGAGGAGTGTTCCTCTTTCTCCACATCCTCGCCAACATCTGCTGTCACCTGAGTTTTTGATCTTAGCCATACTGACTGGTGTGAGGTGAAATCTCAGGGTTGTTTTGATTTGCATTTCCCTGATGACTAAGGATGTTGAACATTTCTTTAGGTGCTTCTCAGCCATTCGAGTTTCCTCAGTTGAGAATTCTCTGTTTAGGTCACTTCCTCATTTTTTGATAGGGTTATTTGAATCTCTGGAGTCTAGCTTCTTGAGTTCTTTGTATACATTGGATATTAGCCCTCTATCAGATGGAGGATTGGTAAATATCTTTTCCCAATCTGTAGGTTGCCATTTTGCCCTAATTACAGTGTCCTTTGCCTTACAGAAGCTTTGTAATTTTATGAGGTCCCATCTGACATTTCTTGACCTTAGAGCACAAGCCATTGGTGTTCTGTTCAAGAACATTTCCCTTGTGCCCAGGTGTTCGAGACTCTTCCCTACTTTCTCTTCTATTAGATTCAGTGTATCTGGTTCTAATGTGAAGGTCCATGATCCGCTTAGACTTGAGCTTTGTGCATGGAGATAGGAATGGATCAATTCGCAATCTTCTACATGTAGACTGCCAGTTGATCCAGCACCATTTGTTGAAGATGCTGTCTTTTTTCCACTGTATGGTTTTAGCTTCTTTGTCAAAGATCAAGTGACCATATGTGTGTGGATTCATTTCTGGGTCTTCAATTCTATTCTATTGATCAACCTGCCTGTCACTGTACCAATACCATTCTCTTTTTCACTACTGCTCTGTAGTACAGCTTAAGGTCAGGGAGTCTGATTCCCCCAGAAGACCTTTTATTGTTGAGGATAGTTTTTGCTATCCTGGGTTTTTTGTTATTCCATATGAATTTGAGAATTGCTCTTTCTAGGTCTACAAAGAATTGAGTTGGGATTTTGATGGGGATAGCATTGAATCTCTAGATTGCTTTCAGCAGGATGGCCATTCTAACTATGTTAATCCTGCTGATCCATGAGCATGGGAGATCTTTCCATCTTCTGAGGTCTTCTTCGATTTCTCTCTTCAGAGACTTGAAGTTCTTGTCATACAGATCTTTCACTTGTTAGGTAAGAGTCACACCAAGATATTTTATATTGTTTGTGACTATTGTGAAGGGTGTCATTTCCCTAATTTCTTTCTCAGCCTGTTTATCCTTTGAGTATAGGAAGGCTACTGATTTGCTTGAGTTAATTTTGTATCCAGCCACTTTGCTGAAGTTGTTTATCAGCTGTAGATACTCCAGATACTCTGGTGGAGTTTTTCAGGTCACTTAAGTATACGATCATATCACCTGCAAATAGTGATATTTCAATTTCTTCCTTTCCAATTTGTATCCCTTTGATTTCCTTTTGTTACCTGATTGCTCTAGCTAGAACTTCAAGTACTATATTGAATAGATAGGGAGAGAGAGGGAAGCCTTGTCTATTCCCTGATTTAGTGGGATTGCTTCAAGTTTCTCTCCATTTAGTTTGATGTTGGCCACTGGTTTACTGTATATTGCTTTTACTAAATTTAGGTATGCTCCTTGAATTCCTGATCTTTCCAAGACTTTTATCATGAAGGGATGTTGAATTTTGTCAAATGCTTTTTTAGCATCTAACGAGATGACCATGTGGTTTTTTTCTTTGAGTTTGTTTATGTAGTGGATTACATTAATGGATTTCCGGATATTGAACCATCCCTGCATCCCTAAGATGAAGCCTACTTGATCATGGTGAGTGACTGTCTTGATGTGTTCTTGGATTTGGTTTGCAAGAATTTTATTGAGTATTTTTGCATTGATATTCATAAGGGAAATTGGTCTGAAGTTTTCTTTTATTGTTGGGTCTTTGTGGGGCTTTGGTATCAATGTAACTGTGGCCTCATAAAATGAATTGGGTAGTGTTCCTTCTGTTTCTATTTTATGGAATAGCTTGAAGAGTATTGATGTTAGGTCTTCTTTGAAGGTCTGATAGAATTCTGCACTGAACCCATCTGGTCCTGGGCTTTCTTTGGTTGGGAGACTTTTAATGCCTGCTTCTATTTCTTTAGTAGTTATGGTACTGTTTAGATGGTTTATCTGATCCTGATTTAACTATGGTAATTGGTATCTGTCTAGAAACTTGTCCATTTCCTCCAGATTTTCCAATTTTGTTGCATATAGGCTTTTGTAGTAGGATCTGATGATTTTTTAAATTTTCTCAGAGTCTTTTGTTTTATCTCCATTTTCATTTCTAATTTTGTTAATTTGGATACTGTCTCTGTACCCTCTGGTTAGTCTGGCTAAGGGTTTATCTATCCTGTTGATTTTCTCAAAGTACCAGCTCTTGGTTTTGTTGATTATTTGTATAGTTCTTTTTGTTTCCACTTGGTTGATTTCAGCCCTTAATTTGATTATTTCTTGCCTTCTGCTCCTCTTGGGTGTATTAGCTTCTTTTTGTTCTAGAATTTTCAGATGTGCTGTTAAGCTGTTAGTGTATGCTTTCTCCAGTTTCTTTTTGGAGGCATTCAGAGCTATGAGTTTTCCTCTTAACACTGCTTTCATTGTGTCCCATAGGTTTGAGTAACTTGTACTTTCATTTTCAATGAATTCTAGGAAGTCTTTAATTTCCTTCTTTATTTCTTCCTTGACCAAGTTATCATTAAGCAGAGCATTGTTCAGTTTCCATGTGTATGTGGGCTTTCTGTTGTTGTTGTTGCCATTGAAGACCAACGTTAATCCGTGGTGATCTCATAGGAGGCATGGGATTATTTCAATCTTCTTATATCTGTTGAGGTTTGCTTTGTGACCAATTATATGATCAATTTTGGAGAAGGTTCCCTGAGGTGCTGAGAAGAAGGTATATTCTTTTGATGCAGGATGAAATGTTCTATAGGTATCTGTTAAACCCATTTGGTTCATAGCATCTGTTAGTTTCACTGTGTCTCTGTTTAGTTTATGTTTCCAAGATCTGTCCATTGTTGATAGTGGGGTGTTGAAGTCTCCCACTATTATTGTGTGTGGTGCAATGTGTGCTTTGAGCTTTAGTAGAGTTTTTTTTTTTTTTTATGAAAGTGGGAGCTCTTGCATTTGGGACATAGATGTTCAGAATTGAGAGTTCTTCTTGGTAGATTTTTCCTTTGATGAATAAGAAGTGTCCTTCCTCATTCTTTTTGATGAATTTTGGTTGAAAGTCAATTTTATCCAATATTAGAATGGCTACTCCAGCCTGTTTCTTGGGGCCATTTGCTTGGAAATTTGTTTTCTAGCCCTTTACTCTGAGGTAGTGTTTGTCTTTAATACGGAGGTGCGTTTCCTGGATGCAGCAAAATGCTGGTTCCTGTTTATGGATCCAGTCTGTCAGTCTATGTCTTTTTATTGGGAAGTTGAGACCATTGATGTTAAGAGATATTAAAGAATAGTGATTGTTATTTCCTGTTATTTTTGATGTTGTTTATATTGTTTGTGTGGCTATCTTCTTTTGAGTTTGTTGAAAGATTACTTTCTTTCTTTTTTTTGGGTGTAGTTTCCCTCTTTGCGTTGGCATTTCCCATGTATTATTCTTTGTAGGGCTGGGTTTGTGGAAACATACTGTGCAAATTTGGATTTGTCGTAGAATATTTTGGTTTCACCCTCTATGATTATTGAGAGTTTTGCTGTGTATAGCAGCCTGTGCTGGCATTTGTGTTCTTTAAGAGTCTGTATGAGCTCTGTCCAGGATCTTCTAGCTTTCATAGTCTGGTGAGAAGTCTGGTGTAATTCTGATAGGTCTGCCTTTATATGTTACTTTCCCATTTTCCTTTACTGCTTTTAATATTCTTTCCTTGTTTTGTGTATTTGGTGTTTTGACTATAATGTGATGGGAGGAATTTCTTTTCTGGTCCAGTCTATTTGGTGTTCTGCAGGCTTCTTGTATATTTATGTTCATCTCTTTCTTTAGGTTAAAGAAGTTTTCTTCTATAATTTTGTTGAAGATATTTACTGGTCCTTTAAGTTGGGAGTCTTCACTCTCTACCTATTATCCTCAGATTATGTCTTCTCATTGCATCCCGGATATCTTGGATGTTTTGGTTTAGGAGCATTTTGGATTTTGTGTTTTCTTTGACTGTTGTGTCCATGTTTTCTATGGTATCTTCTGCACCTGAGATTCTCTCTTCCATCTCTTGTATTCTGTTGGTGATGCTTGCATCTATGACTCCTGATTTCTTTCCTATGATCTCTAATTCCAGGGTTGTCTCCCTTTGTGATTTCTTTATTGTTTCTATTTCTGTTTTTAATTCCTGAATGGTTTTGTTCATTTGATTGATTGTGTTTTCCTGTATTTCTTCAAGGGATTTTTGTGTGTTCTTTTTAAGGGCTTCCAGTTGTTTACCTGTGTTCTCTTGTAATTTCTTTAAGGGAGTTATTTATTTCCTTCTTAAAATCTTCTATCATCCTCTTGATAAGTGATTTTAAGTCTGAGTCTTCCTTTTCTGGTGTGTTGGGGTATCCAGGGCTGGATGTGGTGGGCGAGCTGTGTTCAGCTGAAGCCAAGTAGTCTTGGTTTCTGTTCCTTGTGTTCTTGCCCTTGCCTTTTGCCATCTGATTATCTCTGGAGTTAGCTGGTCTTTCTCTCTCTGACTGTGGCTTGTCTTTCCTTCAAGCTCAGATGTCAATATTCCTGGGAGACCAGTTCTCTCTTCCAGCTGTTCTTCAGACCCTGCTTCTGGAGTCCTTCTGTTGCTCACTCCTCAGCACAAGTGGGCGGGTAGCTTTCTCCCTGAGCTACTTGTATATGGAGAGGCCTGTTGGCCCAGGCGGGGTTTCTGGCCACAGTTGGAAGCAGGCAGGCTCTTACCTCCTGGCTTTTCCTCAGTCCCTGCCTCTGGAACCCTAGTGGGTGGATAGCTTTCTCTCTGAGCTACTTGTATATGGAGAGGCCTGTTGGCCCAGGCGGGGTTTCTGGCTACAGGTGGAAGCAGACAGGCTCTTACCTCCTGGCTTTTCCTCAGTCCCTGCCTCTGGAGCCCGAGTGCACAGCATTTATTTTTAATAAGTTAAATAATTACTTCACTGAGACAAAATTATATACAACTTTCAATGTTTATATTTATTCTCTCTCTCTCTCTCTCTCTCTCTCTCTCTCTATGATTTATGTGTTAATGAATTTACATGTGCCATGTCATACATTTAAATATCAGAGAGTATGTTTCAGTTCTCTCCTTCTATCATGTGAATCCTAAGATAAAACTTAGATGGTCAGGCTAAGCAATGATCACCTTTACCCACTTTATGTCAAGTCAAACATTAACTTTTAGAGGGTTCAGGTCAATAGTTTGTAAGATTCACAGTTGTGGATCTATTATCCCATAATATCAGAAATATTTGTGTGCCCTAGAATGATAGCATACCAATTAGTATGGTATGTCTCCTAACTAATAGCTGCAGAAGAACCTGTTGTCTGTCAGTGGGATCCTTGACCAAAAGAATTCCTCATATCCCTAATCAACTGAAAAATAGCCACCAAACTCATCCTACCTAAATCCTGAAAAAAGTAAGAAGAGTGTTATTTTAAGTTACTAGTGGGTGATTGCTAAAATAATAGAGTTGACACCTAGTTGGTGTACTCATCCCATGAGTTAATCTGGCTTTGTATCTGAGCATGTGGTGACGTCTGTTTTTCCTCTTTAAATATTTCTAAACCTTTCTTCTAGATTTGTTTTCTCAATTTAAGAACAGCAGTTGCCTGCCAAAAGCTAATGAGTATGTTTTAATTAGTGGTAGGAAAGCCTTTTAATTTGCAAACAGATATTTTAAATTATGCCTTATAAAATGAACATGGCGTTAAACAGATTTTGTGCTTATGGGGAGGCACTGCAACAGGATTCCTGAATTTTCATATCCAAGGTCTGCAGGCACCATGTAGAATTCACACCTTCCATCTTGGAGGAAATATGAGTGACAGCGACACTTTCAGTAATTTTGGATAAGAAAGCCAGCCACGGAGCCTGCAGAAATCAGATACTGTCTTATCTCTCTCAAAACCCCCAATGTTACTCATCCAGCAAAGTGTTCCATACTTATCCTGTTTCTTCCACATTGAAGCCCTGTTTAATTCTTGTTTGACTTTTCAAGAGAGTATTGCTTCTATAAATCTTAATCACTAGGCTAAAGAAAGTCAGAGGTGATCTCTTTTCAACTCAGAGGAATTGTGGTATCATTCATTCATTCATCTGGGATGGGAACTGCTATTTATTTTCTACAGACTGTTTCCCCATTGTACTTGTCCATCCAAGGCTCCACAATGTCTACATCCTAATTCCTGAGCACATTGTCTTCCATGAGCAAAGGATCAGGACAGTTAGATGATGGTTTAGTGGGTAAACACATTTGTCTCCAAGACTGGTAACATGAATTAATACCCAGAATTGTCTCTGACGTCCACATGCTTGTTGCAGTATGTGGATACCCACACATATACACAGGCAAAATAGATTAATATAAAAACATAGAAAAATGATATCCTGATGTTATACAATATCTTGAGATGAGAAGATCTTCCTAGATTACTGGGGTTGTTGAATGAAATCTAAGCTTGATTCAAGTACAATTTGGAGAAGAAATGGCAGAAGATCCTGATGGAGTTTTGAGGAGAACAGGACCCAGACTGCTAGCTTATTCTTCAGCACCTTCATCCTGCAAATGTATAACTTGTCATAATGGCAGTCCATACCAGAAGCAGGGCATTTGTTCCTCCTCTATGCACAGTGAGGTTATTTTTCTCACCTTGTTTCAGCTGGGTATAAATCCTAGGACTGAGTTCTGCCCTGTAGAATATGGTGGAAGTGAAAGCAACACTTCTAAGCTGGGCTAAGTAAATAAATCCTCTCAAGGAACTGCATGCCCTCTCTCCCTTTGCTAGATGCATGGAAAGGCCTCAACAAAGGTAGATCCAGAACATAAGAATGGTGGTGTTCCCTCAAATCCACTTTGACATCACAACTCAGAAAATAGAATGGTGATATTACCTCTAATCCACCTTGAATACTTGTGGAAACCTGATGCAAAACCGGCAAGTCTATGAGAGGCAGGTCCTGAGCAACTCTGTTCCCCTGACTCCACTACAGATCTGTTTGGAGTGGACATGCAAGCCAGGTGTAGAGTTATAGTGTCTTAAGATGTTGAGACTCAATCAATAAATTCTAAAGGATGTTCCTACCATTCAAGGAGTAAATATTTACTAAATTCCTATGCTACATGAAGCATTAATAAAACACCCAAGGTTAGTTTGATTGTCTGGATGAAAGCTGGAAGAGTCTTGGAAGAACAGTCTCGTAGAGGTTGCTCTTAAAGAGGAAAGCATGACTATTGCTCACTTAGTTTGAGTTATTAGATATCTTTCTGCCAGCTGTATGAAAAGTTCCTGATATCCCATAGTAATCCTGGACAATGTTAATATCTACCACACATGTGACAGTGTGTAGGAAACATGGGATGCTGATAGTGTCCAGGTAACCAGTAGACTAGTGATTCACCTGTAGAAATACCAGGAACGGCATCTGTTAATCAGACAATGATGACTTTATAACAGCTGGAGGGGTCTCAGCATTTTAATACAATAAACATGCAGGGTACCTTTTCATCTTCACCCTTTCTCCTGGAAAGCTGCCTGTGTGGCGAGGCTTTTGTGGTAATAGTCACATATGTACTTCTAGCCTATAGCTTCAAGGTCCATTGGCATGATAATCAGACTTTTATCACTAACAAAACACTTGACAGAAACAACTTAAGGGATGGGGGATGGGTTGTTTATTTTTGCTGGTGGTTTCATAGATTTCAGTACATAGTCCTTGCCTCTACTGGCTCTGTGACAATGAGGAATTTCATGGCAGTAGGAATCTGTTGTAGAGACTGCTCATCTAATGGCATATAGGAAGGAGAAAGACAGACAGACAAAGACATACACAGTTTGGGGCAGGAAGTAGAGGGTAAATACATGCCCCTAGTGTAGGCAAGAGTTTAGGGTAGGCAACGTGTCTACAGAGCATTAGACAAACACTGTGGAATTAGCATATGTGAAAGCAAGTATAGTGAGGGCTTTCCAGAGTGTGACAAATGACCTGTGACTCATGTTATAGTAAAAAAAAAAAAGCACACAAACCCTGGGAGGGGATGGGGGAGTTAAGATGCAAAGGAGACAAGACCTGTGAATGTGTATGTACATTTAACACATGGAATTTTCACAGAAAAGCATGCTCTGTGAGCATGCATAAAAAAGCCTGTGCTAAAATAAAATAAGGTCCCAACTCTTGAAAAAGTAAAGGGGTGGGGAGGCTAATGATGTGGCCCTGTGTCCCATTTGCCACTGGTCTGACAATCTGAGTTCAGTCACTGATGGCAGGTGAGGACCACAACTTCTCAACCTTGTTCTCACTTTCACACTTGCTGTGTACACGTGCACACACACTACACGTCAAAACCCGAAACCCAACTTTCAATGCAGTGTAGTACTAAGCTGCTGCTCAGGCACAGTTTCTACTTAGTAGTTTATTCTCTACTAAACTGTCCCTGCTTGTAAGTAAGTCTGAAGCATGACAGAAAGGCTGGGAAAGTACTGGGATGTGGACAGGTAAAGGCCCAGGAATCAGCTTCAAGCTTCACTCCAGCTAAGAAACAACAATCCCAGCACAGCCCACAACAACTGCTATCAAACTTACCTTTGTAGAGAAGACACAATATTCCTTTTTGTAGAAATATTTCAAATAGTAATGCTAATATCAAATAAAATACTAATAAGCCATGACTAAGCACATACAACCTTATACATTCACCAGATGTCAATGTGCAATTTTCTGGGCATTTCAAAAACAAGACCATAAAATTTTGTTTACAAAGAAGGAAAAATCTTAACTTCCTCTGCAGCTTTTGTAAGCTAGGGTTTTGCTTCTTCCACTGTAGTTCTATCCCAATGTAGATTACAGTCCTATCCAGATGTACTTCAGGATCTAGCCTACAATTTTATTTAAGTTCCTTAGCATCCTTTTGAGTGGAGAACTTCAGAACCCACCAAACCACTTGTGTGGGTCTTGAACAGACAACTTAGCATGGCCTTCTTTTGAGGAAGCCACACATGTGAGGGTGGGTGTCTTGTCTCTTACTTGAGAGCCTTTCTATCCACCATTGTGTTTAAATCCATGTTAAAATTTCTTCTAACACATTCTATCTCTGCTCATTTTGGAATTTTTTTCTGCAGTGAAACCAAAATTCCTGGCTTCACCTGTGTGGAGATCTCTGGAAAGCACACCTCAGTGTGCTGTGGGTGACAGTATAGAACTTAGCTCTGGTTCTTGCCCTACTGATGCTGACAAACCCTTTCTTAATAAATTCTGTTGCCTTCCTTGCTATTGTCTTTTGTCCAATTCTTTATTTTAGGACACAAAGACCATAATATCTTTCTGAAACTCCAAAGTCTGCGGTACCTACCTCCAAAGTTTCTTTTCCTCCAGGTAAGTCTTACTTCCTAAAATTTCCATAACTTCCTAAAACAGCTCGGTAATCTGGGGGTCAAGCTGTCAACATGTGAGCCAGCAGGAAGTAATATTTTATTACCATAGCACTTAGATCATCCAATTAAAAGTTGAAAAGAAGATATGGAAGGCAGAATCATGGGAATAGTTTACCATGGAGGACCAGGAGTAGCACACATTAGTCATACCCTATATCCAGAGGCTAACAAACTCCAAGAGACCCACTAAAACAAGTGCTCTTCAGAGTACAGTTCTTAGACAGACATTCATTACTGTAGAATGGAGCACACAGGAGGGGTGGTCTCTGACCTGTCTGTGCCCGATCAGCAAGCAAACACTTCATTAGACTTTCTCATTGGATCTCAGAGAAACTATTTGAGATGTTTAACACCATTTCCTTGCCTTTAGATGTGAGAAAAATTAACCTCAGAAAAGATAACAAAGGCCACACAGACACTAGAGTTGTAAGCAGTCCCTTAGCATTTTCTTCTTCCCACGGCTCACTTCCAAAAGAGGTAGACGGTCACATACCTTCTCATAGAATCTTCCCCTTGCAGTTGTCTAGGGGGGTGTCTGGCAAAATTTCTTTAGGGTACCTCACACTGTGGGGGATGTCAACATTGTGAAGGTAAAAAAAGTTGTGTGGAAAGGGAGGCACCACAGGCTCCTGAGATTCCTTGAAGAAGAGTTCTGATCTGCCATACTAGGCATTAAATCTAAATTGGTTCCTGGCATACTGGTGAGACAGCAGAAAGGAACCAAGGCCATGGTGGTGGCTGCTTCCCCTATTTTTAAAGAAGTCCTCACAGGTGACCATACTTCCCCCTCAACATCCTTCCCCACCTCCTTCTGAGTTACCTCATTAGGCAAGGCTTTCATTGGAGCATGATGTGGGGAGATACAATTGGTCAAGGATTTAGGGGCTTGGGATTGACTCAAGCACTGTATATATGCATATGGGCTGGGCAATAAACTCAGATCTGCATCCTGATGCTGGTCTCTGGAGTTGGATTTCCAAGGATATGTCACATAATACCTCTCACCCTTCCACCCTTGGTCCTGATGAGATATCTGACCTGACTCTTTCCATTCTGAGTACTAAAAGTATATACATATTTGTCTCTGTTTGTGTCCATGTCTTCCTCAGTTGCTCTTACTTTTTAAGAAAGAGTATTTCACCAAATGTGAAGCTCACATATTTAGCTGCATTGCCTGGCCAATGAGTTCCAGATGTGCCATCATGCTTGAATGTTTCTTATGTGATTACTAGAGATCCAGACACATGCTTTGACAGCAGGTACCCTCCAGAAAGACAGGGGTGGGGAAAGAGGTGGGGAAAGGGGGTAAGACAATGGCTTGCCTGATTATGTTTCATTGTGTGTTTGCACATGTGTCTGTGTGAGGTATATGTATGTGGAGGAGTGTTCACACATGAGTGCTCCTGCAGGGATGGAAGCCAGAATATAACTTCAAATGCCATTCCTCTGGCACCATCACCTGTGTCTGCTTTTGAGGCAGAGTTTCTTACTAGCCTCAGACTTGCCAAATAAGGTAAGCAGAATGGCCAGTGAGCTCCAGGGACCTTCCTGATGCTGCTGTCCTAGCTCTGGAAATTCAAGAACTAGCATGCGTGGATATTTTTTTTTTCATATTTTATTTACATTTCAAATGTTTCAGATCTCCCCTTTGGAACCTCCCCATTCCCTCCACCTTCCCCCTGCCAATATGGGTATATTCTCCAACCCACCCTCCCAGCCACCCACCCACTCTCGTCTTTCCTCCTTGTCATTCTCTTATACTGGGGGATCTAACACCCTCAGGCCCAAGGGCCTCTCCTCCCCCTGACGGGTAACAAGACCCTCCTCTGCTGCATTTGTGCATGCCTGGATTTTTATGTGGTGTTCTGGGGATCAAACTTATTTCACTGGCCGATTCATCTCCCCAGTCTCCTGTTAATGACTGTGATTATATAACTCTGCCTTTTGCCATGGGGGTTATATAACTTATCTCTTGGTTACTTTACAAATTTCTCCACAAGCATTGTTTACTCCCTTTTTATATGTGACATCTTTTGTGTTGGCCCCTAGTGACTGCCTCAGGCAGATCTGTACTGTACCTGCTCTTCCTGACTTCTACATCATATAAAATCTGGCCACAGATCTCTATGGGTACATCTCCCTCAGATGCTTCTTTGTATATAAAGGCAGAATCCTGTTCTTGTAATAGATATATGTGTCCAGTGTCACTGAGGATAGACAGATAAAACTAGAAATACAAGCCCACCTATAGAACACAAAAGTGACTCTTGCCACCCCAGAAGCAAATGGCTCCAGATTCTGTATACCACTTTCATCTTCAGAAAGATGTATGCTAAGCCTTGGAACGTATCTGTAGAAGAAGAGTGTCAAAAGCTTATACTTCATTAGTAATTGCTTCAAGTTAGAACAAGAGCCACCCTCATGTCAGCACTGCCTGTTGGAAAACAGAGGATGATAATACCACCATCATGAATCTCAGGACAATGGTCAGCAGGAAGTGAGGATAAGTTGAACAGAGGATGACTAGTTCTAGGGAAATATTGAAAGTTGCCTCTTGGCTGACACACTCCTCTCATTCCACATCTACACCAAAACTCCAAAACATATTTAGGGTATTAACATAGGACATAAGTCTACTTAGAAGCCCAATAGACAACTCAAAGACATGTCAAAATTAAAGTGGTTTCCTGAGAACTTTCTTTTGCCATTCTTACTTTATTGATTGGGAACATGTTTCCCAATATACATCTGTAGTCATGACTGACCAGTGCTGTCATTACAGATAAAGCATACCACAATGTGTGCTATGCTTGGAAAAGTAAAATTTCTAGTAGCCACAGTAAATTTGATTTTAAGAGTTTTACTTTCCATGTATCCCAGCATGATAAATGGGCAGCAGAGTGAACAGATATGTGTTTCTTTACCTAACTATCCAACGTCTGAGTCACAGCAGCACATGACATGAAGTACCCTGCACTTTATAAACGATTCACCTGCTGTGCCTCCCACCTGACACTCCTTGCCAACTTGGTGGAATTTCCCTACTAAAAATTAAAATTTTCAGAAGCAATATTCCAAATCATTTTGATGATTAAAAATCTTTTTAAAAGAATGTTTGCCAATGAGTATCTTAGCTAATCTTCACATAACTCTGAAGTTGGGAAGGGACTGTAAGTGTCTAAATTATTTGACAATTAAAAGATATTTAAGGATGGTGATGGTGGTAGCATTTACTGAGCCAATACAAGATTCTGTTCTAATGTTCTAATGTTTTAGTGTTCTTCACTTGTTAATTCTTTAGTTTTCTCAACTTGTGAGATAGATCACTGGTTTAAAACATTGCTTAATTGGTGAAATGTTGAGCTCTCTGAATTGTTCATCATGGCTGTAGTGCTTTGAGTAGGTTTTCAAAAATGGTGGCTGAGCCTTCTTTATCAGCTCTTCTGAGCAAAATCTTTGGTGATATGATTGTCACAGATGAGACTTGGTGAAGAGTCCCATAATGAGATCAGCCTTGATTCAAGTTTGGCCATAGATCCAGTAGCTAGAGCCTCATATGAAAAAGGCAACAAAGATCCAGTGACAAGGGAGTTGTAACTGAAAGAATGCTATGTGGAAATTAACATATAAAAGCAGCCAGCTTGAAGAGGAATAATAGAAGCCCTGCTATAACCTAAGAAATGGAGCCTGTGACTCAAAGCCTGCAAAGTACAAATGAGAGGTGGGCTGAGACTGTAAATGTGCAGCTAGATGCTTTCTGAGCTCTAGCCTCAGCTCACTAACCCACTTCCTTTCTGGGGCGGGATTTTTACTTTCTTGACAAGCTAGCTATTTATGTCCCTTGCCTAATTTAAAAGGCATTTCCCCTCCAACGCTCTCCCTAGAAGCTGCTGGGATTTTTACCAAACCTGTATTCTGTTCTTCTCAGGCTGTAACAAAATTGTCCTTGAGCTTCTCTGTGAGTCTTATTAATGAGTCCAAGACACTCCTCCTCCCCCAAAGTGAATCTTGGTTTCTTTAGTCATAATCTGAAGTACAAAGAGAGTGAGAAGAATTCCTTGAGGAAAGAGAGCAGAGGGGTTATGCTGCCCAAGCTGCCTGGTACCTGAATGTCCCCAAATGCACAGATTCTATGAAAAATTGTTCCCAAGAGCTTTTTGAAGTAAGTAGGAGAGAATAATTTTTCTTTATTTTTTTCCTGACTCCCCAGGAAACAAATGCAGGAAACAGACCATGGTCTGTTATGCAATCACATGTATGCCATTTTCTGTTTTCCTTATCTTCTGCCTGCTTATGAGAAAAAGAGGATCAATTGGTACATCCCACAATAAGGCTGTGTAATGAATAGCATCACATTTCTGCTTTAATACAATATTAGTGGATCTTTCTTGTCCACTTACAAACTGACTGTGACATTTTGATGATCTTGCAGGGCTCATCCACACAGCTGCAGGCTAGCTACTGCCCTGCTGATATAGGTTGGTAAGAGCAAAATAGGGTTTCAGGTTGAGTTCAGTGAACTGGATTCCCTGTGGGGGTTCTAATTTCTTTAAACCATCACACAGAGCTGAGGGAGAAACTACAAATGGGAAGATGCCAGCAGACCAAGTGACACCCATCCTGTGGCCTAGCCAGTGAGCTACCACACTGTCATTTCCATTCACATTCTATTGGACAAAGCACATCACATCACACAAAAGCAAGGAAGACAATGTATGTGGGGGTAAGCAGAAAGGTGATGGCTACTGAATGAGTGTTACCATACTTATATTGGTTACTTCTCTATTGCTGTGGCAAAAGTAACTTATAAATGATTTATCTTAAAGCACAGAGTATGAGGATACAGTCCTGCTGCATGGTGGGGATGTCAGACATGTGAGCAAGCTTGAAGCAGCTAGTCATGTTGAATCCTCAGTTAAGATGTGGAGAGAAGAGGCTGCAAAGATGACTAAGTGGTAAAGAGCAATTCTCACTCTTCAAAAGGACCCAAGTCACTTTCCAAAACCCAAGTCGAAAGGCTCACAGCCACTGATATTTCTAGCTCCAGGAGATCTGATTCCCTCTTCTTGCCTCCATGGACACACACACACACTCACACAGAGTATATACAAATAAACTCACACATACATATAAATAAATATAAACCTTTTGAAAAAGAAGTGGAATGAAATCAATGCTGTTTCTCTTCTTTTTCCTGGATCTGAGACCACAGTCCACTACCCGTGGGATAAAGCTACCCTTACTTAGGGTGGGTCTTTTCTCCTCAGTTAAAGTTGTCTGCAAATACTCTCATAGGCATACCCAGAGCTGTGTGGTTCTAAATTCAGCATAGATGGTGATGTAGATTAATCAGCACTTCTGTACTCTTTGCTAATTTGATACCCAAACCCATCATTTTAAATCATAACATTCCACGTCAAGCCTCCAATGCCTCATTTTTATCTCACAATGTGAAATACATTTAGTTCATCTCTAACATACCCAGAGATGCAATGCTGTCTAAAAGCCTAAAATTTAATGTCTCTTCTGAAACTCCAGGTAATTTTATAGCTGTAAGCCCTCCAATCTCATAACAATAAGCCCCCTTTTATAAAATAAAAAACAAATTATGTACTTCTACCATACAATGTTATAGAATAAACATTCCCATTTCAAAAGAGAGGAGCAGGAGACTAACGTAGAAATAGTGAACCAAAGCAAGACTGAAACCTAATGAAGGAAACAATAAATTCTGCAGTGCCATATCTGGTATCTGGTACTTTTGATGAAATCATCTTGGTTCCACGAGACATAGACAACACCATCCTCCTAATTCTGACGCCTACTAATTCACAATCGCATGTGGTCCCTCTTTTTGTGGACTCTATTGCATTCCATTTCTGTCCTAGAGTCCTCATGAGACTTAAGCTTTCCTCCTAGTTTCCTGCATTGATTTCTAAAGTTCTCGTTGTGGGGACTCTGCTTCTATGACTGACTCAGATTGCCTTGCTTCAGTGCCTTTCTGGAATCTTGACACAAGCTTTCATGACTCCTCACAAATGTATATTTCACGTCTAGTAAACTAGTTCTTTGTAGACAATGCCACCAGTTTCAGCTGCCAGCTCAAGATGCAGCATTCCAAGCAATCTCCAGCCTTCCTTGGACCACAGCTCCAGCAAGCAGCCTCTTCATCCATTTGATACCAAACCTGAGGAAACACATCTATGGGTTGTTGTCTGCCAGCAGGGACCTCTTCATCAGCTCTGCGCTTTCAAACACATTTGCATTTGTATAAGTTGGAAGATAACATCTTACCTTCAGGGAGATGTGGCCGTTGTTGTAGTGCAGAGCAGCAAGTTTTTCTTCACTAATACCTTTAAAGGTTATAGGTACTTTACAAACTACCTTCTTTTATAACTATAAACCCATATATATTCCCACCCTTATCATATAGTTAGTTTTCTTATCTTTCTGGTTAATGTTCACTCTCACAGTAGACTCCTGTAAGCTCAGTGAGCAGTAACTATTCCATGGCCCATTTTTTTTTTTGGATTCAATAAAGTTTTATTTTCCCAAATGTACAGCTGATTGAACCTGTGCATGCATCTTCACAGGCAGCTGGGGTGTCTCCACCCTTTGTGTTTCTGGTGTAAATTACTTGGGCTCTGTGCTTTGAAACCAGCTTGATAAGTCCTTTACTAAGTAGCTCCTGAAGATCTACCCTGGACAAGAAAATTCGAATCTTCGTCTCTCAGAGACCACAGCTGGAGTAATAAGCTTATAATTGAGAACTTCCTTACAGAGTTTGCCTTATGTAGCTTCGTCCTGTTTTCAAACAGGACGAGATTGTTCAGCTTGTCCCGAACTTTGCCTTTGGACCATTTCTTTTTGGCCTAGCAACCAGATTTATATACAGAATCTTTTGTCTTGTTGTTGCCCTTGGGCCACATGGAGATGTTCAGAGAATAGTATCCTGTCTTGAGTTTCTTCTACATCAGTCCATTATTTTTTATTCATCCTTCTACAAGTTCCCAAGACATGGGCAGAATAAAGCTGAATTCTCTTCCAGAATATAGTGTGAATGACACTAGCCCAGTTCATTGGTATCCTTAACATATGTTTTCTACTCATTTCTAATCCCTGGTTAGATTTAATAAACTAAGGCACACAGTCAAGAAGCATACAGTACATAATGGTCAAATAGAACCTCCTTGGTATATAGGACAGGAGGATTTTGTTTTGAATTTTCCTGTACTTTAAAGCCATCAATTAGGTAAGCTGGGGTTCTAGTAGCTTGAAGAGACTTAGAGACACATGGGATAGTTTACTAATGGCCTCCAGAGACCTGACACAGTAGGAAGCCACTCCTGAAGGAGCTTAAATCTCAAACAGCCCAAAAGCTCACTTGCCTTGCTGCTTTGTAGTTTCTGTTCAGCAACAGAATTTAATTTTCCTAATGGCACAGAAACTACCTGCATGCAATAAAAGCCTTGAAAATGAGCTTTGCATTTCTCTCTCTGTTGGGAAATAGTTACTGCCAGGGAACAGCCTAAGCAGTCTGCTGAAGATGAGAGACTACATAAGCAGAGATGGGGCACCAAAGAATGGCTGTAAGAGTTTAACTACTATCCTCAATGTAGTTGAGCTAGGGTGAAGATCTGAAATCTCTAGTCAAGTCCAGCTACAAGTCAATAGAACTGACTAGCAATCCATAGTAAGTGAGTACTGATTACATTCAGGATCTAAACTTGGATCCTCAAGCATGACTCCAGGATGGAGTCACACAGAAAAGGTAACAAGTCGCAGGTTTCAATACTAAACACAGGAACATACTTTGGGGACTTAGGTTCTGTCCAACAAGGGTTCTCATGGGTCCTAAATTAGAATTCTTTAGTAGGTGTGGCAACAACATGCTGCTTGCACTGCTCATGTTTGATCTTTGCTCTCCTGGACATCTTATCTGTGGGCAGTTAGTAGCTATATCAGGTGCAGTAAGACATGTACTGAAAGCTCAGCTCTGGAACTTTGAGATATTCCCTGTGAGATGGGCATTCCTCTCTTCTCCAGAGATAAGGCCACCTAGCTAGCAGATATTCCCTGTGGGATGGGCATTCCTCCCCTCCCCCCTACAAGCACACATAAGAAACAGGTTAGAAAGCACGTAGGCTAGGAGGGAGGAGCTGATTAAGCCCCTACTACCTCATTCCCTAAAGACCAATCAGTTTAAAACTAACACTGTTCTGCCAATCACATTGTACCTAATGGCGGCTGCTCTAAAATCCCTGAACGGGCTCCATGAGGTCACCCTTCCATCTTGGTATGTAGAGCGACTTCAGCATGCTAATGAATCAATAAATTTCTCTTGCATTTTGCGTCAATCCCCAACTCCGTGTGTCCACTCAGAGGGTCTTCGGTAAGTTAAGACTCCCCAGAGTCCTACATGGTGCATTGACCGGGAAACAACCCTCTGTGGGGATGCATCAGAGAGAAGGGGATTGGACAAATGATGCCTCAAGTAGGTAACCATGGTTGTCTCAATGTTTGTCTTAGTCTGTGTCTGTAAGTCTATTTAAAAGTCTTGCTTGCAAGCTCTGTATCTGGCTTCTGCTGATTCCGCATGGCCACCTGGTTTCCTGTCTGAGCACTTCTGTGCCATATGTCTGGGTACTTCTGTGCTACCTGTCTGATGGCGTTTAGACGTACCTGAATGCCGTGGCCATGGAGGGACCGAGGGACGCCTCAGACTTTCTCAGTTTGCCTGAGTATCTGGCTTTTGCCAATGCATTCAGCAGGGCCACCTGACTCTGGTTATGGTGCAGCTGGAGCTGACTGGGAAAGTCTGTTCTGTGTCCATGGCAGGGACAAGCTGTGTATTGGTTGACACCTGCAGCCCGTGGCAGGGATGGCAGGGTCGAGCTGTCTGTAACCCTGCATAGCTGGAGCTGGCTGGGAAAGTGTTCTTAATCCATAGAAGGAACGAACCTATTCTGTCCATGGCAGGGACGAGCTGTGTATTGGTTGATTGCACTGGCCACCTGTGGCAGGGGTGAGCTGGGGCAAACTGTTGTT
The DNA here is from genome assembly GCA_019843965.1 of Rhynchomys soricoides. Lineage (NCBI taxonomy): Eukaryota > Metazoa > Chordata > Mammalia > Rodentia > Muridae > Rhynchomys > Rhynchomys soricoides. Next base: position 978,519 of record JADRCH010000125.1, read on the forward strand.
TTCTGTTAATTGTTTTGTGTGTGTGTGTGTGTGTGTGTGTGTGTTCTTAAGACTTAAAACTGACTGCCTACGGGTTTTTGTTTGTTTGTTTGGACTTTGGATATATTCATCCAGTTAAACGGGAAAGTTAGGGAAAGAAAAAAAAAGGGAAGGAAGAGGTGGTTATTCAGCTGGAGGTGGAGTCACGTGGTGGCTCAAGTGGTCACCTGCTGTGAACAAGATAAGATGATTTGCCCAGAGGCAAAAAAGTCAGACAGTAAAAGCTGCCTGCTTCCTACAAGTCCTGCAAGATATCTCATATTCTTTGAAAGTGGGCTCCATGGCAATTTTGGGTTAATATGCTGGCATGACAAATTAGAAAAAGCCTAGGAATGGGTCCATTACAGTATTTGTGTAGTTTACTTCATTGGTTTTAAATTCTTTTAATGATCAAAATGGGTGTGATTTTGAGTTTTGTGGTTCTATTATTCCTCTGGGAGGGAGGTCAAGCTGAAAGTTTTCCTAGTTACTGGCTAAAGGACATGCTGATTTGAGAAAAGGGCTTTGTCTTTATGGTTTTTTAGGAAAAAAAAAAATGATTTGACTCTACACATCTTCCAGAGTTATATGAATCAGATTTGATAGAGACCCCCTAAAGAACTAGATTCAAGAAAATGAAAAAAAGGGTAAAGATTCTTTGTGCCATCCTTCCCATGGCAAAAATAAAGACTTAGTATTGATATTATTAAAATTGACTCATAAAAAGAAACTGCTTTTGCAAACTGATTTTAGATTATTAAGCATACAAGCTAAGGACTAGATAGTAAATTCATAGCTCTGAGTTAATTGTTAGGGTGTTTTCAAGATATTTTAATTAAAAATAGCTGGGAATAGTTAAAAGACAACAGTGTAGATCACTGTGCATAAATAGATAGCTTTCAATAATGTCAGAAATCCACAGATTATGCTCAGAATTCTGACTGATTAAAGACTGATTGTAATCTCACAGCCAACCAAAACTGTTTAATATTAAGAAAGATGATATAGACTTGAAAGGATGGTTTCCAGATGGTATACAAGCTAAACCAGGACATCACAGGTGTGGGACTATAAGACATTTAAGTTAGGATATATAGGTGGCAGATGGACTGGTGTTAGGTGTGTCTTATCCTTTATAAATTACCGAATATTAATGGTTGTGCTCAATTTATATCTGAGAGAAAAGAGCCTTTTAATTGGACAAAAAGGTGCTGTCTATAGGCAGGTGAAAAATAAAGCTAGAGCCTGTGATTTGGTAGAAAAGAAAGAAAGAAAGGAAGGAAGGAAGGAAGGAAGGAAGGAAGGAAGGAAAGAAGAAAGAGGCAGGTTGAGAGTTTTAGAGTGGGGACAGAGACAGACAAGGAGAGAGAAAATCTAGTAGAGGATCCCCTCACCCCCTCATAGATAAAGGCCTTTCTTTCCCCAAGACTTGCCTCACAGGTGCTGGCCATCTGGAAAAGAAGAATGCCCCCTCAGACAAGGTAAGGGGCATCTGACCTGAGGTCTACCGCCAGACTCCTTTGGCAGGTCTCGGGGGAACTGCTTGACGTAACAAAAAAGGCTTCAGAGGCTAGAAAGACAGGGTAGGCCTGTCAAGAGAGTTAGTGCAGGTTACTGAGAAGGTGCAGAGAAAGAGAAAAAGGAGGTGAGCTCAGACAGGAATCTGGTCTCAGAGAAGTGGAGCAGAGAAGTGGGTTCAGGTGGTAATTTTTATTATGAGGTGGAACAGAAGAAGTAGGCTTCAGGTGAGAATCTGATTTTGGGTTTGGACAAGGATATAGGCTCAGATATTTTAGTTATCCTGACACATCCTCAGAAACATTGATCACGGACTTTTACTTATTGCCTTGCTCATTCCTCGGCTATTTGCATTTATTGTATTGCAGCCTAAAAATGACCTTATTGTTTACATGTAGTTGGAATGGTATGAAAGCAGATTGAAAAAATTATACCTGCCTTTGGTCTCGGAATTGACTGAGGCCTTTGGGCCTGAGAGTGTTCTAGTGGAAGCCTGGAGCAAGAAATCCTAGGCCTTGGGAAAAGTGGCCCCAAGCAGCAAACAGTGTTAGCCCTGAGTGAAGACAGTGATTAGGGGAACCCCCCCCCCCAACCCAGGGTAACTCTGAGAGTGGAAGAGAAACCCACTCAATTCTTGGTGGACACAGGGGCTCAACACTCGGTCCTCCAAGCCGATGGTCCCATCTCAAGAAAAAATCTTGGGTCCAAGAAGCCGTAGGCACCAAAATGTATTCATGGACTACCCGAAGAACAGTCAGTGGACCTAAGGATGGGCCGGGTATCCCATTCATTTAAGGTCACCTCAGACTGTCCCTACCCTCTGTTGGGGCAAGACATACTCTCCAAAATGGGGCCCCAGATAAATTTCTTGCCTGATGGGCTGCAGCTAGCTGTCCCAAAAGGAGAGAAATCTATGACTGACCCCTGCCAAAAGCCCGAGGCTACATGGTTTACACATGGGAGCAGTTTTCTCCATAAAGGTCATAGATAAGCAGGTACTCCTGTGGTGGACATCTGGGTGGAAGCTCTACCCCCTGACACTTCGACACAGGAAGTGGAGCTAACTGCCACCATCAAGGCCTTAGACCTTGGAGCCTGCAAGATGATCAGCATCTACTCGGATAGCAGGTATGCCTTTGCCACATCCCATGACCACAGAGCTATATGCTAAGAGAGAAGACTGCTCATACCAGAGGAAACAAACAAGAAATCCTGGATTTCTTAGATGTCCCAATGAAACTGGTAACCATGAGTATTATTCATGCCCAGGATATCAGGAAAAAAGTCAGTGGCCCAGAGCAATATCCAGGCAGATCTAGTGGCTCAAGAAGTGGCTATGCAGGAGCCTATCCTGGTTATGGGCCTACAAGAAACACCTGGGAAATGGGACTGGACTAAGGGATGGCCTCATATAGAATATACAGAAGAAGAAAGGACTCAGATTGTTAGCCACTCTACTAAAGAAGGAAGGGAAATGGCACACAAGAAAGAAAACTATGCTCCCAGGGAAATAAACAAAAGAGTTCCTAGGCCAAATGCACAGATGGACTCATTTATGGGATAAAAAGCTTGTCCAAGCAGTTAAGAGACCTAGAGTATATATAATAAGACTCAGATTCTGGGCCAGAAAGATATTAGGACAGTGTAAGTTATGCCAGCAAGTGAGTGCTTATGCAGCCAAGAATAAACAGGGCAAAAGACCTAGGAGAGAACAACCTAGAATATATTGAGAGGTCGATTTTACAGAAGTGAAGCCAGGAAAATGTGGTTACAAATACCTTCAGATGTTCATAGCTACTTTCTGTACATGGACTGAGACATTCCCCACCACGCAGGAAACAGCTGCTATGGTATCCAAGAAGATTTTAGAGGAAATTTCCCTGAGGTTCAGAGTGCCCAAGGCAAGTGGATTAGACAATGGTTCTGCATTTGTCAGGTAAGCCAGGGGATGGCAAAAGTATTGGGGACAAATTGGAAACTTCATTGTGAGTACCGTCCTCAAAGCTCAGGGCAGGCAGAAAGACCTTAACAAAATTGACCTTGGAGGCTGGCTTAGACTGCGTGGTGCCCTTCCCCTTGGCCCTGTTCTGAGCTCGGAACACCCCCTACTATTTTAACCTGACCCCTTTTGAGATCCTGTGTGGTACCCCAACTCCCTTGGTGTACACTGGACTCTCCCAGGAGGTATTCCACAGCATGAGATTTGGCCCAAACTGTCTGCCTTAGATGCTCCAGGGATTCCAGAGACCCCTCACCACTTCCAGACTGGTGACAGGATCTATATAAAGAGATATCGGACACAGTTGCTGGAACCCAGATAAAAGAGACTCTTCCTGGTGCTGTTGACTGCTCCCACAATCCTCAAGGTAGACGGTATTGAGGTCTGGGTGCAAGCTTCCTGTGTGAAACCTGCAGATGCCCCGTTCTCCAGAGATACCCCCTCCACTTCCCCTGGGCAGTACAGAAGATGGACAATTTGCTCAAGCTCAAGATCACTGGACTTTGATCATGACTGTTTGTAGTACCTTTAGACAGCACTCACTGTCTCCCTTATGTTGTGGTCGGGGGTGGCTGGGGCAGCCACCAAGACCTCCACTTTGGTCTTACAAAGGAAAAACCATCAGTCATCTTAAGGAATCACTGACTTCTGTTATCAGAAGTAGTACTATAGAATAAGAAGAGATGCTGCCTTGGCTGAAGAGTGTTGCTTGTATATAGACCATTCTGGGGTTGTTAAAGATTTGACTGCCAAGGTGAGAGTAGGGTTAGCCAAGTGTAAGAGAGAGAGGAAACAGAGTCAGGGCTGGTTCAAGGCTTGATTTAAACTCTTAGTCTTATAGCTATCAACAATAGCTTCAAGATTGAAGCATGTACAAGAAAAAGGGAGGGAATAAAAGGTCAGCTCTGGAACTTTGAGATATTCCCTGTGGGATGGGCATTCCTCCCCTCCACCCCTCCAATCACAAGTAAGAAACAGGTTAGAAAGCATGTAGGCTAGGAGGGAGGGGCTGATTAAGCCCCTGCTACCTCATTCCCTAAAGACCAATCAGTTTAAGAGTCACACTGTTTTGCCAATCACATTGTACCTAATGGCGGCTGCTCTAAAATACTATATAAGGTCTCTGAATGGGCTCCATGAAGTCACCCTCCCATCTTGGTATGTAGAGCGACTTCAGCATGCTAATGAATCGATAAATTTCTCTTGCATTTTGCATCAATCCCCAACTCCGTGTGTCCATTCAGAGGGTCTTCGGTAAGTTAAGACTCCCCAGAGTCTTACAGTACTTCTCCATGGAGAATGACACCATTTCCAGGTTAAGTGGGATTGTGTGGAAAGACAACAGTGTGCCCATCCTCTTTAAGCCCCAACCCTAAGTCCCCTCAAAGCTCCTTGTCCACCTTTTCACAAAGAGCTCTGCCACTGGAGTCACCCTATCCTGTTTTAGATTCGGTCCACTTTTTAGATGTGTTTGCCCATAGGTAAATTCTTTCCATCTCAGATTCTGTTTCTGAAAATGGGGACAAAAAATATCCATCCAGGATGCCTAACACATTGACTGTAGAAGTTGAGTATGTGAACTATCTGGAAAGCACTACCCCTAGCTGCAGTACAACGCATCTAATTTCCTTTGTCCTTTCAATTTCTTTCCAGGTTGGTTTGTATATAATAGCTCACAAGGTAGATTTATAGAATCCAACAACTGAGAACTCTGTTGACAATGGCCCACTGAGCTTGTAACAAAACCAACAGAGGATACTGATTGATTCATTGGATTTGAGAAGGCAAAATTAAAATACAAGATTATACTTCAAAACTCTGCCTGGCAAGAAATTCTGAAGTACAGTGGTGAGCTCCATTTACTTCTATGAAATAAATAGATGTTAGAGCATTGGGAGTGATCACCAGAAGCTGGGTGGGAAATAAGAAGGGCCTTGATGCAGGCTTTTAGGGAGAGAACACACCCAACAGTCTGTTGTCTTATAAGGTCCTTTCCAGTCCCATGAGATCATTATCAAAATATATTATTTAAATCCTCAATTGCACAGCTTGCCACCCTCCCAAAAGAACTATGAAGAAGTTAATTACATGTAAGTGTTTTGTAAACACACCCTACTCTGCAAAGGGTTTCATTTCTCTCTTGTCCTTTTTGGTGTGTTTCCAGAAATGAAAGGTTTGGAATTTTCTTTAATGGCATTGCCCTTTGTTTAAGAGACTTGGAAACAAATGCAAAACAAACAAACAAACTGCTATTAGTGGAAACCACACCAGCCTGAGCCCATAGCTCCATTAGGCTCAGGGAAAGGCAAAGCCAGTAGGCTGCACCCTCCTGAGGCCTGCTCCCTCTGGAAACCAGCTCCTGCTGTGCAGGAAGAATTGCAGCCATGTCTCAGGAGGGGGGTCATCCAATCTTTATAGTTCATGGGGAACAACCAGGGGGATTCTGATGACACTGTATTTGCTTGAGCCTGACTTTGCCTCAAATTTCCCTACTGCCAAACCCACCCCTTCTAAGGAGGATCTGCAGTATCCTATTTATCATGTCCTAATCTCTAATAGACACAAAACAATCCCACTTTCTGGAAAAATCTCCTAGAAGCTGACCAGAATTACTTTTTATCTATGAACAAACCTAAGACAAAAAGCCCAGATAAGTGATCTAATTTTGTTGTCTTTGTACAAATGCAGAGATGGTGTGAGGGCAAGATTTGGCCACTTCAGTAGTGCTGGGCAGCTTGGCCAGGATTTGGCCACCTCGGACTAAAGTCTTCTCTGTTGGAAGATCTACATTGCTTTCTTTCCATCTGAAAGGACTCTTCAGTTTGGTCCTGGGATAGGCTTGCCTATTTTCTCCAGAAGTTCTAGAAATTTTTCCCCCATTATTCTTACTTCAGTTTCATTTTCCAGCAAAGAAGTTGCAGTCTAAAATCCCAAGAACTTGTCACCATCCTCTATGATATAAAATGTGGGGATGTTTTGCTGAGCCACAACTTCTAGCACATCCCCTACCTTATTTTTAATGAGCAGTTAGCACATGAAGTTAGATCTAGCATGAGGAAGGAGGGCAAGGAAGGCTCAAAACACTGTTGTTGGGTATGGCCAGGCTCTGCTGTCAGTCAAATAGGCAAGGTTCGGTAATCTATGCTTTGCCATTAGACGTAGTGCTTATGTGAAACCTGACTGCCACAACAGAACTAATCTGGCTAGTGCTTGGGCCATCACTAGTTCCTGTTCTTCAAGCCTTACCTGACTTTGCCTGCACCACAGGAGAAAGCTCATCTGACTGATGTATACCCCTTTCCTTGTCTCTAGGAACAGTTACCATTTGTACAGCACTGGGGTCCTGCTGAAGCTGGGCTGGGCTGCAAGGTTGTACTCCCTAACCCTACTGTATTGACCTATTGGCAGATTGCTTACTCAGGCCAGGACAATCCTTCCTGGAAACTCCTCTCCCAAGAGTATGAACCTGGGACTCTGCTACTGAAAACCCTTCAGCACTCTGTCTGGGATAAGTGCACACATTTGACAGGCTAAGATGCTGCTGAAATAGCCCCAACATATAAATGGCTAACTTGAGCAAAAGTCTATTTTCATGTCTAGCTTTCAATTAAAAAAAAAAAAAAAAAACTTTGTAGAAAAGTATGTTCCATGCTACCAGGCAACTTTTCAATTACAGAGTCCACCAATCCTTAGCTTTTGGAGGTAAGACACTTGGGTCAGCCATTTTGTAGGCCATGCTTGAAAGTAAGTCTTTCTCCCATCCTCCATGCCTTACTGTAGATCTGGCCAAGGGGTTGGGAGGAAGTGGTATGTACTTGGCTGAATAGAAAGATTTTCCTGACAGATGATGTCAAGGCCATTTGTGACCTGGTGCCATCTGTGTCCAAAGGACTTTATTCTGTTACAACCACAGGCATGTGACATTTCTTCTCATGAAATATTCTTTATCTACTGTTATCTGGTAGAATTCTAGACATCCTATTTCTAACTATATCCAGGGAGTTAATTAGGATCATATCTATTAAATATGTTTTATTGGAACCATCTGCTTCCCTTGAATAGGTGTGTGTGTGTGTGTGTGTGTGTGCATGTGCATGTGTGTTGTATGTTACTGAACTAATCCTTCACTCTCTATTCATTCTGCATCCCTCATAAAATTATGGATCCTATGACAGTAAAAATTATTCTGTGTTGTTCATTGAATTTCTACTACTTTTCTCTGTTGCATATGTGGGAGACATTCAGTAAATATTTGTCAGTGAAGGAGGAAAAGGAGAAAGGAAGAGAGGAAGGGAGATGAAAAAGGAAAGGACAGAGGAAGAAGGGAAAGAGAATTAACAAGAAGGGAAGGAGGGAGATTGGGGAATGAAAGAGGGAAAAATAAGGAAGACGTGAGGAGAGAAAAAGTGGGGAGGGAGGAAAGAAGAAAATAGTGTGAGCAAGAAGGGGTGGGAGAAGGTAGTGAGACTGACAGAGGGGTGTGGAGCAAGGGGGCCCAGGAAAAGGGGATAATCAGTAGGAGTGACATAACATATAGATGTTCTGATTTCCTCTATGTTGGTTTTCTTGTTAAGATTCTTCCATTTTTTTTTTCTGAATCATGTGGGGTCAGTTCCTCCTTCAGTTCTCCAAGATCCCTAAAAGCTTTCTAATTATCTTCCCACCAATGATTAAAATAACCAGAATCAGAGTTGCTTCCTAACAAAATATTTCATGTCCATGTTTCTCAGATGACTATATATGAGAACATAGGTCTAGAGAAGATGTAGTTTGGCTCAGTAGGGATGGAGTCTGTGGTCATGTGCTAAGCTTTTAGATGACTCTATGAATGGATCTTCAAGAGCCATCTTGTTGTGAGCAAGTCCTGGGTTGTGTATCACATTACAGCCAGATGGCTGTTCAGTTTGGCTCAATGTCACAGCACTAGATTCCTGGAGGAAAGAGTGAATCCTCCGCTGCTATGCTTTGGTCTCAGGAGCTAACTTGAGTCACCTCACTCACTGACCTCATCTCCCGTCATGTGTTCATGTTCCAGCTATGCCCACAGCACCAGCAACTTCTGTGAAATTGATTTTCTACATAATTTATTGCTAATGTTGCTTCTTATTTTGGGGGTTAAAATGTTTTATTTTAAAGTTATAAGACCATCTGTGCCTGGTTTAAATCTCACATTAATAGATCAGTTGATTGAAATGTGACTGCCAGTGTTTATTTTCCCAAGACAATTCATGAACTATCCAAACCATACCCGGCAGTCAAACCTCTCAAGATTCTGTACATGATCCTGACCATTTATCTTAACTTATAGAAAATTATTGCATTTACTTTGGATCACTCTTTGTACCCTACTAAACCTTCTGATGTCTACCAGTTCATTCTACTGTCAAATCCTTTATGCATAACTCTTCGTCATGTTTATTACACTTCCCAGTACTATGCAGGGTATCACTGTGAGCCCAACTGTTCTCCAGTGTAGGAACCATAGGTTTACATAGGGGTTCTGTTCAGAGACACCTGTTTACTGAAGAGCCTTGAAAGCCAAGAGCATTGCACAAGCACTTACAACAATAAGTTCAAGACTGAATCTATTTCATCAAGTCCCTTTTGGTCCACAGAGAACTCTAACATGATATCACAACTTTACGTGACATCACATGACCTGAACTTTGTGTATAAGAATATTTAGTTGCCCCTGAGGAAGAATTTCTACCCTTGCAAATCAAAATAGACTCCATCAGCCTAGACACTCATCCATATGTGAAAGAAGAAAATGTGGTACATAAATAGAGTGGAGTGATATTCATATATAAAGAGGATTAAAATTATGCCATTTTGGGGAACTAAATGAAACTGGGACTATTTGGGAAGGAATGAGGACCAGAAAGGAGACGGGAATGTAAGCACTTATTGGTAAATATGAGTAAAGTAGTGATGTACATGTATAAAAATGACATTAAAACTCATAATTTTATACAATAAATATATAACTCTCCCTGTATGCACATGTCATTTTTCAGTTTTCCATCCTTCTCTTTAAAGGGACAAAGATGTGTTTTATCTTCTTTGATGATATTGCCCATTGTTTTCTTCCTTCTGTTTTGCCTTTTTTTTTTTTTTTTTACTCTTGGCCATCTGGGCCTTGCCGAAACACTTTTGGCTTGAGGTGAGATGAAGATCCACTTGAAGTCTACTATAAAACTAAGGGCTCTATTGGGGATGGAGTCCCATAGAATGGGCTTAAAGTTTCCCTCTGAGAAATAGGCGTTTAATATTTGAAAGTGTATTAGACGTTTAATATTTGAAAGTGTATTAGAAAGTGTTTAAAGTACACCAGGGTAACAAAGATGTTCTTCATTAGGAAAACAATTTGAAGGAAACAGAAAGTGTTAGGAAATTATGGAGACCCTAGTTGCAAGAAAGCTCAGAACTGCAGCAGGAGGGAACAGGAAAGGGAGAAGTTTGACCACCATTTGTTTACACTCTGGTCAGTGTTCCATACCATGCAGCAGATTCAGTGTCTAACCCTGAAATGTGGTGTTGCTGTCATGAAGAGGGAGCCAACTGAAATCTACCTCATAGCACTTGTGTCAAGTCAGGGGCACAGGTCAGTTTCTTTGTGCTATTATTGTGATTTCTTTATCATTCAGCTGAAACTCTCACCATTGGACTAATGCCGTAGTCACACTCTATCCGGGTGTCAATTTCTCAGTTTTCAGATGACTCTCTTTACGAATACTCAATAGATATCCAGAAGTGAGCAAAACCCAAGAAAATTAACTCAGAAATGTTCCAAGAGTTCTTAGGAATCCGCCAAGGTGCTTGGGAAATCCAAGCCATATGTTGGGAATTTTCTAGAAAACAATCACACCATTGCTATCTGCAGTTCTTGAGCAATGCTAGTAGGCCCACATGAGAGCTCATACAGCCTTTCAAGCAGGAAAGGCTGCCCAAGTGCTGGCAGGGCTGCTACACTCTGTACAGTTATGCAATAGGCAAGAATGTAGTGTTACCAGACATAGTGACATTGAATAAAGTTATAATAGATTCAGACTCACCTCAGTTCCAATAGGCAGATTTCAAGGGCCACGTGTGGCATGATTACCACACTGATGGCAGATTAGGAACTATTTCTGTCATCACGCAAAGTTCTATTGAAAATCTCTGGTAGAGGATATGTAACTGGTCTTTTGTAGCTTACAAATCCCCAGTCCCTGCCCACACACCATCTGTATTAGTCAGAATAACAAGCATGGACTCCTGGACCAGAACAGTTGCCCTTGTATGCAGAGCATGGTAATGAGGGTGGCATTTGAAATGAAATGGGGTTGGGAGTGGGGGACTGGATGATTCCAGTGTTCACCCACCAACAGATGCAGCCAGGAACACAATGGAAAACCCTGCTAAAGAGTTGTGGGCTGAAGAGAGCTGGCAGACAGATGGCACTCAGGGTCCTCATTCCCCAAACTCCCACTTGTTTAAACTTCTGGCCAGGACAGTTCTCAGATAATAAATACTTTACTGTTTATTCACAGAGAATCTTCTGCCCCTGGGTAATTCCCAACTTAGAGCCCAGTGAATGCTCTGAGGGAAGATTCCAGAAATATTCAGGGAAATCAACATCAAGAATATACTTTTCTAGTAGGTCTATAAAGAACAAGCCAGTAATAATAACTATATACCTCTACATGTGAACAAGATGTTCCCAGGGCCAAGTAAAATATCTAGCTTGCCTGAATCCATTTTTCTGTTGGGAACACTTGATCTGAGGTTGTTGGGTTTATTATTCTTGAGTTTAAGGAGGTTCAGAGTAGGAAAGAGAGTGACTAGTGAGATCATCACGGATGCAAGTCAAATGGAAGAAGCCCTGCATGCTGTTCCTTCTGATGTATTGCCCAAAAGCTCACAGGTGACTGGTCTCTTTCACTCCTAGATAGTTAGACAGGACAAAACTCTACCAGCACTATGTTTCAAGATGCCTTAGATATATTTGATCACTTCAGCCTTTCAGCCAATTTATAGAGTAGGAGATATGATTGTTCCCATTTTACAGTGTGAAACAGAGACACAAAGAGTGGAAATGACTTGCACAGGACCACACACCTTACAGATAGCAGTGATGGACTCTGCCCTCAGGAATCAACACTTCAGCATCTTCATGCTTCACAAGCCTTTTTCACCTGTAATCCAGCTGGAGAATGTCAAACTAATTGTATGTAAAAGATAGAGTTTTCAGGTGAAGATACATTATAAAGAAGACATAAATAATGCTGTTTTTCTTGCATGAGCTGGTGTCCCTTTTAGAACCAAATTACTGACCATACTGGTCTCACAAATCAAATCTCAGATCATCAGCAAGAGACTCTTAAGTAATATGTACTGACCAACTCAACCAGCTTTGCCCTTTCCTTATCTAGAGACAAGAAGCAGAGAGATAGTAAGACAATGGAAAGCAAAGCAGGCACAGGCAAGCAAGGCTCTGGATCTGTGAATGAGGCTAGTGTAAGGAGCCTGTCAAGGACCAGCCTGTGTAATGTTTGTCCTGCTTAAGGAAAGCTGGCATGAATAAAAAGTATAAGGTTTCCACCCCTGGTCCCTGGAATTCAGAGCTTATTGGGTAGAAAATTTTCTAAGACAGCACTGAGGAAACTCTGCTCCAGTCAGAGGCCAGAGAAAGCCAGTGGTCTGTAACTTCTCATGGAAGTTCTCTTCTGGTAAGTCACATCTTGAGAGTCTTAGAGCATGCTACAACATTACGAGCTATCATAAGCAGCAATGTAAAAGTCACGGTTCATCTGAGGACTACATGACAGCTATTCTGTACTCTGCTGTATGGACTGTCACTTTCTCCCCTAAATGATTTCCTCAATTCACAGGTGGTTCAGGGAAGGTTGACATTTTCCTGAGACTGCCTATCTCTCTCTTTTTCAACATCACTATTTCCTGCACACATGTCCCTCAGCCAGATTTCCAGCAGGGAGGACCTGTGCATTTATCACTCCACTGTACAGTTGCTCATTGTCTCTAGCCCCCAACTTCTTCCAGTCCTTAAGTGACAAGGCCCTCCTAATCTACATTTCAGAGTATATATCATATAGACACAATGATCATTAAGTTTGTGTCTGGATTAGGCATTTGACAATAAGAGCTATCAATAAGTGCTTAGTAATGTGTATATATAAATAAATATATTATCGAATGAGGGAAGTTCTTCTGTGGGTAGCAAGATTCCTGGACTCAACAGAGTAAAGCACCATGCCTACATACACTCATGGAGGAGATTCTGGTCATTAGAATTCCCAAGTCCTCCGATCATTTAAAAAAAGTATATACGTTCTCCTTTTTGTTTATGCCAGTAGAAAATCATGGAAATAAACGAAGCTATTATACCCAAGATCTTAAAAATAACAATAATTCAAAATGGTATACCATTTAATTTAATCAAATTATACGGTATTATGGATCACAAAATTCCTTGAACAGTCAAAATAATAAGATATCGATGGGACTCACACAGAGTAATGGGCATCTGACCTACTAAGATTTGGTGTTCCTGATAAAGTAGCTATAAAAAAGCCTGGAAATACTGTTTAGTTTTGGTCCCCTAGTTCCTATGTAGCCATTCACAAGAATCAAAAACAAGAGCATTTGCTTAATGATATGATTCTGAATAATCTTTCAAGTTTGAAGAATCTAGAAACAAATGTAGACATGAGCAAGAGAATTGTTACATTAATGTGTTGTAGTAAATATAGTCTTGATTGTTTAAAGAGTTTGTAATGTTTAAAAGAATCTCGCCATTGAGAGTAGCATCCCTGCTTCCTGATAACATAGACGTATCTCTGGGAACATCTTCAGTCATTTGCTGTCTAAAACATGGTGCCAGTAATACAGAACAGCACTTCTATTCACATGAGTTAGTTTATATTACACATTTGAACAGAGACTTTAGTACACTGAATTCTTTTTCTTGTCATTTTTATCAGGAGAAATGTAATATACAAATTTATAGACTGAGATTAAATTATTTGAGTTTAACACTTAGAATTTCAAAAAGGACAGAGTATTAGTTGAAGTCCCCTTGAATGTGAAAGATTTAAGTTTTTCTAATTTTGAACATACAAGACCAACTATGTTCTAGCGGATAACGACACATTTAAGAGAGTATAGGAAGCACTAGTTGGTTTATAAAAATAAATGAGTACACAAAGTTGTGTGAGCATGGAATGGAGGTACATCTGGGAGAAGTTGAGGATGAAGACATTCAGCATACAATCTATGAAAATTTCAAAGGATCCTCAAAATTATCTTTTATAAAGACTTGTAAATAGCTTTAAATTAGAAGAGTAGATTATAGAATTTATCTTAATAAATACTGATAGTTAAAGTTTTAAAAATCTAGATAATCTTTTCTGTTAGCTGACATCTACAGGAAGAGTGGAAATCCTTCATTCATAATAATCTTGGCTTTTGTCTTCTTTTTATCTCCTCTCCCAGATAGCCAATAGAAAGTGGGACAGTGACTGCAGGTGGAGCCAAAATATGTTGTCTAAACCCTATAAGAATATACCAAAACCATGACTGCCTTGTGTTTGTTTCCACAAAAAACTGAAATGGGCAAACAGGCAGGTGGAGGCTTCTCCCACATGCATATGCAATGCCTACAGGTTAGGGCATGAAGGAAGGCAGACAGGAAAAACTAGGAAAGTCATGGAAAAGAGAATAGCAGAAAGCCACAGTGTCAACAAACCAAAACAAAATTAAGCAACCCACCCTGCACTTCAATGGTGGTGCCTTGAACTTCCTACCCCATACTTCATGGGGATATGTTGAGCCTGAGGTGAGTTCAGAGCAGACATGGGAGAGCTGTTTCTCAAGCCTGCAGTAAAACTAGTCCTACAGGGAAAGACCAACTCAGTTCACTTGTGTTGCCATGCTTTACAAGATTCTAGTGCACATTTCAAAGTAGCTGAAAAATGGATTTGGAGTGTTTGGTTCACAAAGTATGACAGATGCTAGAAGTGATGTTGCAAGTTAACCATGACACATTGACATTACATGGAGGCATGCATGTGTTGAAATATCACATTGTAGTCCACAAATATGTGCCAAGTAAAACAGAATTATTGGGGCTAGAGATCTGCCTTAGGAGTTAAGAGCACATACTGCTCTTGCAAAAGACCTGGAATTGATTCACAGCAGTCACTTAGCAGCTCACAACCATCTTGTAAATCTAACAGACACACATCATACACCCAGATGCAATGATTAAGAAGAAATAAATTTTTAAAACTTGGATGGAGAAGAGAACAGTAAGTACATAGATGTGACAAGCATTTAACCAATAGCACAGTGTCACATTCTTTGTGCTTTTGCTGATGATGCTTCTGTCCAGACTGAAAGTGACTACCTGTCATCAGTTCTAACTGCAATAGTGTAATGAAGCCAAGTGCAGTTCCAAGCAAAGGCAACACCACACTGCACTGGTGGGAATGGAAAATACCTGCATGTGAAGACATGAGAGAGTGAATGCTTTTATTAAAGGGCCTTTAGCTCCTCAAGACTAACAAATGGAGCAAGGGAAACATCAGTTTGAGCAAAGTGTCCCAGGATGGATTGGCAGGATCCTAGTGGCACAGGAGTCATAGAATTGCTGTTGTTCTAGAGACTTAAATGGTTGTTAATGAGTCAATGTTTCATAAGACTTATGAAATAACAGCAACTTCCCCTGACTGCTATTATGTATGTGGTACAAGAGGAGTTAGAAAGTCAGTGGACAGAAATGGAAGTGTGTAGGGGAAGAAAAATGTAAAAATAGGAAGCCTGTATCAGAGAACAGAAGCATTCTGATATTGATGGGATCAATCAATATTGCATGATCAGAATCAAGCATTCTGATCATGCAAGTTACTACTACCAAAATAAAATTGCCCTGGAGACAAACAGATTTGACACCTAAACAGCATGAGGTCAGATCACACTCTGTGAAAAGAAAAGAAAACTGTGAGAAAGAAATAATTATTATTCCTATTTAACACATAGAAACATGAACACATTTGTCAAAATTCCTTAAGTTCAGGGGTTTTGAAATGTCACTATACTTAGATTACTTTGTAATAAAGTGTTAACATAAACACACAGTAATACATTAGTGCTACTACAGTGGCTGAATTAAGTATAATGGAAATCACCTGGCAAAAATGTCAGCTACTTAGAACTCTCAAACGTGGCTGTTAAAACTAGAAAAGTTTGGAATAACATTGATAAAATATTAGTATTTACTAGTAAAACAAAATACACCCCTCTATGATAACCTGATGAATTGAAACATGCCTGTGTCATGGCCTTAGCTATACCCTAAATAGAGGAAGGAGAGACCATTTTCACCAGATGTTCTCTACCCTTGACATACACCATGGCAGTTGGGTGTGCATGCATGTTTGCACACGTGCACACGCACTCACGTGCATACACACAAATACATACATACATGCATACATATATATATATATTTATTTATATATATGCATACATATATAATAAATATAAAGCAATTAAATAAAATGTAAAAGAATAAAGAAAGCATGATACATCTGCACAATAGAAAAGTACAGAATCACTTTGGTTTCCTTCTGTGGCCAGGGACCTGAACCTGTGCCACAGGGCTCCATAGCCAAATAGTGCCAGAAGACACCTAGCCTCCCAGAAGTGTGGGCAAGCCTGTGAGCTGGGGAAACACCAGCACTTCTGCTCAGAGGGACATGCCCAGAATGCTCAGGACACAGGGACTGAGGAGCAGCCCAGGACAGGAGACTTCTGGTTTCTGTCTTCACCAGCGAGCTGATACTGTGCCACAGGGTTCATAGATCCAGGAGGGAGCTGGTCTCCCAAGAGTGCTGATACACCTTCGAGCACAGGCAAGATGACCAGTTCTGTTCAAATTCCTGGCCTAAGAGGGACCCTTATAGAACCATCAGGACACAGGAACCAAGGAACAGCTGGGGACAGGATGCTTCTGGTTTTTGTCTGCATCCCAGAGCTGATCCTGTATCACAGATATACAAACTCAAATTCCTTTCAGAGAGAGCTGATCTCTCGGGAGTATTGACACAGAGGCTTGCAGGAGGGACAAGCCACAGTCAGAGACAGCAAGACCAGCTAACACCAGAGATAACCAGATGGTGAAAGGAAAGGGCAACATCATATGCAAAAGAAAGCAAGGCTACTTGGCATCATCAACAGCAAGCATCAGAAAAGCAAGACTCAGATGTAAAATCACATCTTATGATGATGATAGAGGACTTTAAGAAGGACAAAATTAACTCCCATATATAAATACAAGAGAACATAGTAAACAAGTAGAAGCCCTTAAAGAGGAAATACAAAAATCCCTTAACGAATTAATTACGGGAAAACACAACCAAAAAGGTAAAGGAATTGAACAAAACCATGCAGAATCTAAAAATAGAAACAATAAATAAATCACAAAAGGAGAAAACCCTGGAGAAAATCTAGGTAAGAGATCAGGAGTCATAGATGCAAGCATCACCCAAAGAACACAAGAAATAGAAGAGAGAATCTCAGGTGCAAAAGATACATAGAAAGCAATGACAACAGTCAAAGAAAATGCAAAATGCAAAAAGCTCCTAACGCAAAACATCCAGGTAATTCAGGACACAAGGAGAAGACCAAACCCAAGGATAATAGGTATAAAAAGAGTGAAGATTCCCAACTTAAAGGGCCATCAAATACCTGCAACAAAATTATAGAGGAAAACGTCCCTAACCTGAGGAAAGAGATGCCCATAAACATACAAGAATCCTACAGAACTCCAAATAGATTGGACCAGAAAAGGAATTCTTCCCATCACATAATAGTCAAAACACTAAATGCACAAAACAAAGAATATTAAAAGCAGGAAGAGATAAAGGTCAAATAACATATAAAGGCAGACCTATCAGAATTACACCAGACTTCTCAGGAGAGACTATGAAAGCTAGAAGATCCTGGGTAGATCTCATACAGACCCTAAGAGAACACAAATGTCAACCAAGGCTACTATACCTAGTAAAACTCTCAATTACCATAAATGGAGAAACCAAGATATTCCACGACAAAACCAAATTTACACAATTTCTTTCTACAAATCCAGCCCTAAAAAGGATAATAGATGGAAAACACCAACACAAGGAGGAAATCTACAACCTTGAAAAAGTAAGAAAGTAATCTTCTTTCAACAAACTCAAAAGAAGATAGCCATAAAAATAATATTGAAAATAACAGGAGGAAATAATCACTATGCCTTAATATCTCTTAACATCAATGGACTCAATTCCCTAATAAAAATACATAGACAAACAGACTGGGTACATAAACAGTACCCAGCATTTTGCTGCACATAGGAAGCACACCTCAGTGTCAAAGACAAACACTACCTCAGAGTAAAGGGCCAGGAAATAATTTTCCAAGCAAATGGTTACAAGAAACAAGCTCAAATAGCCATTCTAATATCGGATAAAATAGACTTTCAGCCAAAATTCATCAAAAAAGATAAGGAAGGACACTTCATACTCATCAAAGGAAAAAATCTATCAAGAAGAACTTTCAATGCTGAACATCTAAGCTCCAAATGAAAGGGCATCCACATTCATAAACGAAAATTTACTAAAGCTCAAAGCACACATTGCACCTCACACAATTATGGGAGACTTCAACACCCCATTCTCATCAATGAACAGATCATGAAAACACAAACTAAACAGAGACACAGTGAAAGAAACAGAAGCTATTGTCAAATGGATTTAACAGATATCTATAGTACATTTCATACTTAAAAAAACAAAACAAAACAAAACCACTTTCTTCTCACACCTCATGGTATCTTTTCCAAAACTGACCATATAATTGGTAACAAAACAAACCTCAACAGATATAAGAAGGTTGAAATAATCCCACACCTCCTATCAGATCACGACAGATGAATGCTGGTCTTCAATAACAACAACAACAACAACAAAACCCAAACCAAAACAAAACAAAACAAAAAAAACAAAAAAACAACAAAAAAAAAACCCAAAAAACAAAAACATCAACATCATCATCATCATCAACAACAACAACAACAACAAACCAGAAAGCCCACGTACACATGGAAGCTGAACAATGCTTTACTCAATGATAACTTGGTCAAGGGAGATATAAAGAAAGAAATTAAAGACTTTTTAGAATTTAATGAAAATAAAAGTACAATGTACCCAAATTTATGGGACACAATGAAAGCAGTATTAATAGGAAAATTCATAGCTCTGTGTGCCTTCAAAAAGAAAGTAGAACACATCAAAATAATTATTCAACTCAATCAAATAGGCTTCTTCCCAGGGATGCAGGGATGGTTCAAAACTTGGAAACCCATCAATTTAATCCACTGTATAAACAAACTCAAAGAAAAGAACCACATGGTCATTTCATTAGATGCTGAAAAAGCATTTTACATAATTCAACATCCCTTCATGATAAGAATCTTGGAAAGATCAGGAAATCAAGGCCCATACGTAAACATAGTAAAAGTAACATCGAGCAAACCAGTAGCCAACATCAAACTAAATGGAGAGAAACTTGAAGCAATCCCACTAAATTCAGGGACTAGATAAGACTGCCCTCTCTCTCCCTATCTATTCAATGTAGTAAGTGAAGTTCTAGCTAAAGCAATTAGACAACAAAAGGAGGTCAAAGGGATACAAATTGGAAAGAAAGAAGTCATAATATCACTATTTGCAGATGACATGATAGTATACTTAAGTGACCCCAAAAACTCTACCAGAGAACTCCTACAGCTGATTAATAACTTCAGCAAAGTGGCCAGATATAATTAACTCAAACAAATAAGTAGCCTTCCTATATTCAAAGGATAAATAAGCTGAGAAAGATATTAGGGAAACAACACCCTTTACAATAGTCATAAACAATGTAAAGTATCTTGGTGTGACTCTAACCAAACAAGTGAAAGGTCTGTATGACTAGAACTTCAAGTCTCTGAAGGGAGAAATCGAAGAAGACCTTGGAAGATGGAAAGATCTCCCATGCTCATGGATTAGCAGGATTAATATAGTAAAAATGGCATCTACAGATTCAATGCAATCACCATCAAAATTCCAACTCAATTCTTCACAGAATAGCAGGAGCAACTCTCAAATTCATTTGGAATAACAAAAATCCCAGGATAGCAAAAACTATTCTCAACAATAAAAGGACTTCTGGAGGAATCAGACTCCTTGACCTCAAGCTGTATTACAGAGCACTAGTGATGAAAACTGCATGGTATGGTACAGTGCCCAGCAGGTAGATCAATGGAGTAGAATTGAGGACCCAGAAATGAACCCACACATTTAAGGTCACTTGATCTTTGACAAAGGAGCTAAAACCATCCAGTGGAAAAAAGACAGCATTTTCAACAAATGGTGCTGGGTCTACTGGCTGTCTATCAGAAGAGTGCTCTAAGGAGAAGTGCAATGGTCTTGCTGGGCAGCCTTGGCTAGATCCCAGAAAGAGGAAAGGCAAGAGTACTCCCCTTGTATTCCAGCTCCTGCAGCAGCGACTTCTGTAAGACCTGGGTTTTCTGAGATATCTCTGCAAAGCCATGTATCAGAATGCAATCCTCCAATTCTTCTGGACAGGACACTGGATCTGATGGGATGAGTCCCTCAGTTGTAAAAGGGGATCAATGGGTTTCATGAGGCTTTGACACCCTCAGAAAATTGCTACTTATGAACTGAGAGGAACAGAGAAGAGATGAAGCAGATGAAAATGGTTGGTTGGACTCTCAAATTTTTCAGACAGACAGGAAACAGGCTGATCAAATAATTGGTTTTCATTCAGATCTATGTTAATCTTCATGTATAGAGCAGCTAGCCTGAAGCTTGGGGCCCTGGCCCAGAAGGCAGATCCAGGTACACAGGTTTAAATTTACAGGTGAATGCTTACGTTAAGCTTAGAAACTGCTTTGGGTCTCCTTCAATTTCTGTCTGCCTCCATTCTGAGATAGTAATCTATATAGTTGCCATGATGCTCCATCATTTTTATAGGCATCAATGTGCCCAATCAGTCCTGGAATGTTGATTCAATCAAATTCGAGTCCTGAGTGTTACTGGTTCACAAATTGGGAGGAATTTGTACCAGGATGAAATAAATCCAGATTCTACTTTCTGTCTAACTTAGGTCACTGCTATAATTAGATTTGGGACTTTGGAACCTGTGAGATTTTGTTGTAATTTTTAAATTTGAGATGATAGTCTTAAGTTGAGGCTTCTGTGTGTGAGATAGACATAAATCATTGTTACAGCTGCAATGGGAAATAAAACTTGAATTATTACAATATTTCAAAGCCAGCAATGGGAGGACAAGCCTATTATCCCAGCACCAAAGAGGCTGAGGCAGAAGAATTACAAAATTGAGCCCATTACAAACTTGGCCTACACAATAGACTCCATTTCAAGGTTTGTTTCTTTACCAAAAGAAGCAATATTTTCATGCTGGCTTACGTTTTGTTGCCTTTATTGACAACCATTTGAAAGTAAAAGGATAATTCAGACATGAACTCCTTTTCTGTCATCCATTGATCATCTTTGGAGCAAAATACTCACAGAATCATATTCTTTACTCTGCAGGAGAGAGAGAGAGAGAGAGAGAGAGAGAGAGAGAGAGAGAGAGAGAGTGTCTGTCTGTCCATCTGCCTCTTTTGCTGTCTAAGAAGACAGATCTTTATCTTAAGATTCTCATTATACAGACCACTTTGAGAAAATCCATATACTGGATTTATTACCTTGGATTAAGATACAATATCTCACAAACCACTGCTCATATCCCCCGACACACTACTCATCTTTTATTATCGCTCAGTCACATCTGTCCTTAGCCTGCCGTTCTACTCACATAACAATAAATGGTAGCCTCAGATTTTTTGTTTAACTAATTTTGATAAATCCTCATAGCCAGATCATGTTTCACTACAATGGAAGCCTTCAGAAAATATCCATATAATTGATTTTATGTTGAGAAAGTTAAATTAAACTCAGCAAAGAGTTCTCCAGATTACTAAAGTAAATATTCTCTTATTTCTATGGTTTTGAGATATTAATGAATTTAGTGAACATTCATTTGAGTATATTTATAAAATTTAAACATAGTCTACAAATGAATACTATAAGTTGCATTTTCAGTATTTCAAAATTCTATTTACCCTGATGTTTTAAGTTGGATATAAAAAGTCTCAGAAGTTTGTGTGTTTGACCACATGGTTCCCAACAAGAAGGTCTATTTGGGAAGGTTCTGAACCTTACAGAGATGGAGCCTTGATTGATTGTAGCTCGCTGAGACTGGGATGTGAGGGTTAAAGCCCAGCCCTATTTCCCATTCACCCTCCTATGATCAAGCTGCCAACTCTCTTGCCCCCACAACCAAAAGCTAGCTGTTCCTGTCACAATTCTTTCTTTGCATGATTTGACTCCTCAAAACGAACCAAAATAAATTCTTAAGATTCTTTTTATGGAGCACAGAGATAACTAAGACTTTTTGGAGAATTATTAAAATGATAATATTAAATTGCAAAACAATTGGATTTTGTCTGGTTTTCTGAACATGTAGATAATTTAATGAATGAGTTATTCTACAAACAACTCAATGGGAAAGAAAATAATGAGTTGATAAAGTTTTATCAATTATCTGAAGCAGGGAGTTAATAGTTTGTCTTAAAATTGATCTTCCAGAAGCTACTGATATTTGTAGAGAATGCATAACTTTGGTCAGCTAAAAAAAGAGCCCTTGCCTTCAGAGCTCACAATCAGCACTCATTTGCAAAGGCTGACTGGTGAGACAGGGTCTCCTCCAAGCAATTGCAGAGCCAAGAAGAATAGATTTTTCTTTCACTTGAAGTTAAGAGAGTTTCTAAGGAATAAGAAAAGCATTTTAAATTTATTTTATTAATACCTTTAGAGAAATCCATCCTGTGAAAAACCAAGCACTGGGAAGACAGTAAGTCAAATATTTTTACTTTATTGTGAAACAGAAAAAAAAAAAAAAGTACAATATTCCTTCTGTTAAACACTTGGCTGGTCTGAACTCCAAACATTTTGCAAAGTAGGGGAAAATATCTGGCACATTCTCTTCCAAACCCTTGCACTCCAGCCATGGCAAGCTTAAATACCAGCTTCACATAGGCCACTTAAAGTCTGACTAGCAGCATATACCACTTCCCGACTTCATGAGTAGGAACTCACTCCTTAGAACCCATTCATCACCCTGGAGGTTATCATACTGTTGAGCAATGTTTGGGGAGCTAGATGGGCTTAATCTGACCTAAATTGTCTTTAGATAATAAAGAACTTAGTGTGGGCATGGAGACAGACTCTGGTTGATCAGAACTCACAGGCTTTGTCCTGGCCATACTTCATCTCTCCTGGAAGGCATGGGCTTGCTGAACTGAGAGGGAATTGGCCATCTCAGTCAAAGCTCTGAGTTAGAGGGCTTGTTCTGAGGAAGATGTTGACATCAGCCATAGACTGATGGAAACAGCTATGTTGAGGAGTTGGGGAGAAGAATGGAAAGAAAAAATGGGGGTGTAGGATTAGCTAGAAAGCATCAACTAGTACCCCAAGCTTAGCAACAGGGAACACCAGGGAGTAAAACCCTGCAATTTGACAGCAGAAGGAAAGGTGAGAGGGAGGAAGACCGTGATGGAAAGGATGTAACATTCCAGGCCCTAAACAGAAATGCCAGTGAGAACCAGCCACAGCTTCATAGTCAGAGAGCAAAGATCTGTCCCTGAAGACTATTTTTTAGAAAAAGGTGTGTGTGTGTGAGTGTGTGTGTGTGTGTGTGTGTGTGTGTGTGAGCACGCGCTTGTGATTTTTCAGCAGCAACTGTGACAAGTGAGGAAAAGAACAGTTGTTAAATAATCCAGGTGGAGACTTGCCTGGTCTCCAAGCTGGTGTCAGTTAGTCCCAAAGTAACTGAACCGTGTTGGACAAAGCAGTGGCAAATCACCATCACCATGTCATCTTCACAGTGCCTCATCCCCAGACCCATTCCCTTTACTCCTCCTGACAAGGAAGTAATGGCACCGATAAAATTAGGCAGAGCACTAATGCTTCCCTTTAGTTGCTTGGGGACTAGACAGATTGTACATTATAAAGCACTCACTCACTATTCCTGAAGAAGACCTGACTTTGGTACCCAGCACCCACACAGTCACTCACAACTCTTTGTAATTCCAGTTCCAGGGGCTCTGACACCCTCTTCTGGTCTGAGCACATATGCATACATATGTGTTTGTACACAAAGCACATGTACATAATCCAGTCAACACATTCATACACATAAAAAAAAATTAAACAAATATTTAAATTTAGTTATCTTAAGGAATAGTTGTTGATTGGTCTGAAATTCCCTAGAGAACTAAAGCATTTGTGTGTAATTGCTAATTGCTACCAAAACATAATAGAGGTTGGTCCTATTTCATGGGTGGCTGTTACCCAGTTGAGAGCACATACTTTCAACTATAATTATTTAGCTCTTTAAAGTTGTAACTGACAGGCCCACAACTTTGGGAAAAATAAGTCTTCATCTGGTCTTGAACTTGTTGGACCTATCTACAGGCTCACAGGACCTGGATTCAGATCCCCAGAATACACATAAAGGCTAGGTATGATGATGAAAATCTACAACCATAGTACTGCAGGTGGGGCTAAGACACACAGATTCTAGTGGCTTGCTGGCCAACCACTGTAGCTGAAACAGTGAGCTCAAGGTTCAGCTAGAGCCTGCCTCAGCAAACAAGGGAGAGAGTAACAGTAGAGGGTTGCTCACATCAACCTCAACCCTGCACATACATATACCAGCAAACATAGCATTATATACATGTGAAGACACATGTACACAGCAAACATTCACAACAATGATGCAAATATACATATATGAAAGGCTAGACTCTAAATCCCTATGGTGAGATTCTGCTTCTATGACATTAAAGGAGAGAAAAACCATTTGACTCTAGCAGACAGGACAGCAGACATTTTAATATATTTGCTAGGGAAGAATATTCACTATCAGAAAATATTGTATTTTTAACAACTTACTATTATTTGTATTTATTTTTATAAAAGCTAGTTGAATTTGTGAGTGATTTTATATATATATATAGATAGATAGATATAGATATAGATATATATTTATATTACCTATATGTGATACTCCATTGAAATTAAGTATGACAACAGTGAGTGAAATTTATGCTAGTGAGAACAATGTTAAAACTATGAAAACAGATAAATATTAAAAGTAACATTTCTTTTTTTGTTTTCATAATAAACTCAATAAAAATAATTTTCTGACACTATAAGGAAAGTGAAGGTTTCTCTTCTCTTTTCTGATGTCAAAGAATAGTTAGAAATTTTAAAATCTGTCATTAATTTCTCTTCTCTATAGATTTTTTTTCCCAAAACAATGGCAACTCAATCTCTGGCTGCAACAACTAAAAGCCTAATCTTGTAAGCCTCTAGAGGTGAATTCTGATGGATCTGCCATTGAAACCAGGAGACACTAGTAGCTACATCTTGTCCTCACGCAGTCTCTATACAAAAGTACCCTCTCTCTTGCCTCTTCCTCTCTTCCCCTCTCCAACCTGGAAGTCCCTCCTACTCATCCAGTAATTGGCTCCTTTATTCATTAGGGAATTGGTTCACAAGTAGTCACGTGAGTATATAACTCACTCCTTGACCGAAACCCCTCTCAGGAGGGTAGAATTAACATCAAAATACAAGCAACTCCAGGGCTATCCATACTTCCCCCTTTCTGTCTACTTAAAAGGCTCTTTTATATCAGATATAAATTGAGCACAACTATTACCATTTTTGTAATTTATAAAGTACAAGATAGATCTAACACCCAGTCCATCATTTTTGTCAATAAAATAGAACACTGTCCTCTATCCTAACATAAAAGAGTTATATTTCTACACCTGACTCATGTCCTGACTTTAGATTGAATGCCATCTGAAAACCATCCTCTCAAATCTGTCCTCTCAATGCCAATAGCTTGGATTGGCTATGAGACTATAAGTAGTCTTTCAACCCCATCAGAAATCCGAGAATGACCAACATTATCTGAAGATATAGGAAGCCTAACACAGTTTCCAGAACTGTGACAATTTGTAGAGACAGTTGCCTACCTATACAGCCCCAGGAAGTTGGATCATCTGTCTTCAGCCTTCTGACCCAGGATCATCTGACAGACCTTTGAGAAAAAGGAATTATTAAGGATGAGCCTATTCTGTCTCAGCAGAACTAAGCTGTCCTAATCTGTAAAGCATGTCCTTTCAATAACAGTAGAAGTCAGCAGGAGAGATTGGCAATTTTCTGCCCAGTGGTGACCTAGCCACAAAGTACAGCCACACCTGGAGGTAAGATGCTCAGCTGCTTCTTTGAATCCATGAATGCAAGGCTGTTTGGAGCATATTTGTCTTGATAACAGGTGAATAAATAATATTAAATGTCACATTCTGTGGATTTCTGATGTTTTTCCAAAACCAACTATCTATGTAAAGTAATCTGGACTGTTGTCCATTAATTACCCTCAGCTATTTCTAATTAAAATATCTGAAAACACCCTAACAATAAACTCAGAGCCATGAATTTGCTATTTGGCCTTTAACTCACAGGCTTAATCATCTCAGATCAGTTTATAATAACAGTTATACAAGAACTGGGTCTAAACAATGTACTTTTAAAATATTTGCATCACTAGAAGAAATTTATACCAATAAAAACCCTGATTTTGCATCAAAATAAATTCTGTATCAAAATAAGAAATTATGACTTCTGCTTAGTAACAATTATAAAGATTCCTACCAAATGAGATTATGGCTGTACAATCAATCCTAGCTATTTTTTTCCCTGCTCCAGTTATGATTGTTTCTAAATTCCCTAGAAAGACATCCTATTATAACCACCTCCAGCCCCAAAGCCCAAGGAACTGGGACGCCAAGTCCTCATAACTTCTTCAAGCTGAGTATGGGCATTGAGATATTGAGGGGGTGCGGAAGGGTAGGGAAAATGGGGAAGTTGATTGCCCTTAAGAAGATCACACCAATGATTTAGTCTCTGATGCCTGTGTCCTGACTGGGTCCGGCTAATAGTCCACGACATCAGGAGTTCAAGCAGGTCAGTTCAGCATGTCTGACGATGAGACTCACCAAGGCTGTATATTCTGTAATATACAAATCTCAAAACAAAATTTTGGTATCATCAAGATAATTTTTTTGTTTGATTCTCTGGAATCTAGTTCTCTTGGGGTCGTCCTATATCAAATCAGATCCATATTACTCTGGAAGGTGTATAGACACTAATCATCTTTTCTAAAAATGCAAAGATAAAACCTTTCACCCAAATCAGCATATCCTTAAGCCAGTAGCCAGAAAAACCTTTATATTGACCTCTCTCCCAGAGAAATAATCACAAAACTCACAATCATATCCATTTCTAAAGTTAAAACAATCCAAAACATATGAAGTAAACTAAAATACCATATGTGCCTATTCTTAGGCCTTTTCTATTTTGCCAAGTAGGATAATAACCCAAGATTCCCGTGGAGCCCATGTTACAATCCGAGTATCCTGTAAGACGTAATAAAGCAATATATTTTTATACCATCTTTAAAACAATTAATTCAACCTCTCAGTAATATCTGCCTATAGGAAGCAGGCAAAGATTGTCACTGCTCTCTCTACTTGGAGTCATTGACTAATATTCTCTTATCCTAGTTCTGAATCATGGGCAAAATTCCCCATGTGATTCTGAAAATATCTGTATATAAATCTATCCTAAAGGCAAATAATCCCAATATTGTAAATTCACAGTTAAATCAATCTCTGACCCAATAAGTAGTCAACTTCATTGTACAACTCTCTAACTCAGATTAGCCTGCACTCCCCGCAGCAGTGGACCTCAGAGCCTGCAAGCAATTTCTTTGTTTCGAAGTTCCCACACTTGAGTCCACTTGACACTCCCAGCACTACCCACCTACTAAATAAATAAATAAATAAATAAATAAATAAATAAATAAAAATAAAACTCTAACTCTCAGGCTGAAATCTTGAATTTCTAGTGGATTCTTGCCTAATATATTGGTTCACCACCTGTTGCAGGAAATAATAAAAAATAGACCTGCAAGTTCCTGTGCTACTGGTTCTATCTGCCCCATGGGGCCTGGCTGACCATGCACTGGTATGTAAGGGCAGATCTGTTTTATCTCATGGAGACTCTGAATCAGAGCTCTACAATCTCTCCACCCAGCTCTCTAGGTTTCCACTGGCAGGTCGCTACCACACCAGCCCCATGTTTCAAAATCCCCACAGCCTCTGTGGTGCACATCAGGCAAACCCACAGTTTGTTTCCATACCTTTCTCTCTGGAACCTAGATGAGCTGCTGTGTGAAGGAAAATGCAACACAAACTTAGTTCAGAAACAATTGTAACTCAATCTCTGGGTGCAGCAACTAAAATCCTAATCTTGTAAGCCTTATTAGATCTAAATCCTCCAGAGGCAAATCCTGATGGATCCACCATTGAAACCAGGAGACACTAGCAGCTACATCTTGTCCTCACACTGTCCCCATCCAAAAAGCCTCTATAGAAACTTTTATAAAACAGGAATTATGAATCCCTGAAAGTCTGGTGTTATGTAGAAAAAGGCTGACCTAAAATATATAGTGAAGATAAGATACTATTTTGGAACTGACTTAGAGTTGCATTGGTTTGCTTTTGTTGTCTACTTAACACAACATAAAGTCATCTGGAAAGAGGGAGACTCAAATGAAGAACTGCTATAAAGGAATTGGCCTATGGCCATGTCAGACATGTTCGTGAGACGTTGTGCTGATTATTGATGTTGGAAGGCTCAGTCCACTATGAGCAACACCATCTCTAGGCAGGTGGTTTGGGGCAGTATTAAAAAAGCAACTGAGTGTGAGCCAGAGTGTGAGCCCTTAAGAAATGTTCCTCTATGGATTTTGCTTTAGCTTCAGCCCTGACTTCTTTCAGTAAAATGAAATAAACCCTCTCTTCCTTAAGTTGCTTTTGAAAGGAGTGCTTCTCACATCAACAGAATGAATCTCATAAAGGAGTAGATACTGTACTATCTATTTCCTTCCATTACAATATCCTGCTCAATCTATGCAGGATTTCAGCTCCTTTTTTGTAATTTTTCAAATGCACACTTTCTGCATTTTGTCTATTTTTACTTGCACTGTACATTCAATCATGGGTCAATCCCCCAGGGATAGTGTCAGAGTTCCTTTTGTGTTTTACCCATGATTGGAACTATCCCATGAAAGAGCTACTGACAAGACCTATGGCTGTTTTCAGGAGTTTGTGGAGAAAAGGTCAAGTTCTAGAAGAATGGACCCTTGAGAGGGTGAAAAGAGATTTGGAGCCCAGAAAGAATGGTGATGCAACTCTTCCATTATCATTCCCAAGTTGTAGTAACCAGAATTTTTGCATTAAAATCAGAACACAATTTGATTTCTGACTGGAAATTGCAATGGGGAGGCTATTAATTGTCATAGATATGAAACATAGACTCTGCTCTGATAGATAAATACAAATTTATGAAAAGAAGAAGTAAGAAAGCCTGGTTAGGTAACTGGAGACCCAGACCATACACTTCATCAATCAGACTTTGAGGAGGACGGGAAAATATGGGGGAGAGGCAGAAAAGCAGAGTTGCTTATCATTTAACACTGCAGATTCTCTAAGCATGGATGGCTGCACTGCAGATTCTCTCTGCATGGATGGCTGCACTGCAGATT